>JAGSMP010000548.1:97500-167250 GCA_029286625.1 Parnassius orleans | reverse complement strand
ATAAACAAACAAAAGCGGTCTACGATCCGATGTATAATCGACACGGGTAGCCAGGCTTCATTTATTACTGAATCGTGTACAAATCAGTTAGGTTTAAAACGGCGAAGTGCCAGTATACCCGTATTAGGTATTGGGGAAAATAAGCCAGTATACCCTAGGGGTGTAGTTACAGTATGCATGAGTCCCATAGGAATGGATCAACCTTCGATTCTGGTTGAAGCATTAATTTTGCCGAAACTTATTTCACGCACGCCTAGCGTGCCCTTATCGCATAGTGCCATCAGTTAGTCTGTGTGCTCGTTTGTCCCTGTGACGACAGCGCCGCCACAGTGACCCTTATTCTATAAAAAAATATTTTTATACTTATGGTATGTAAATAAATGTTTATTCAAAGAGTCAAGGTATATAAAGTATGTAGTTCTTAAAAACGGTATATAAACACGAGCATATTTCGCGCAGAGTACGCGACACCTGCACCCGTGGTGGTTAAATGTATCCATATTCATAAACTTGCAAAATGAAACTTCTTTACGCATTTTACTCGGCCACGTAAAGATATGACGTTATAAAAACTTCAAGATTTCCCCAGTGTACTAGTAACATTCCATCATTACAAATCAGGAGATGGGCAGCATCTTCTTGATAACAACTCAAATAATTAAAAACTGCGGTTGCTAACCCGTATTTCAAGCGTGGCAAATATGGCAAAATCCTATGAGGTAATCTATGGGAGAGGCCTTTGTCCAGCAGTGGACTTTGATAGGTAGAAAATAACAAATGAATGAATAAAACAAATTAAAAAAAAAACTCTTTAACACTGCTTTGCGTTGAACAGTTATTTGTGACATTCACACCCAGTTTTGAAAAAAAAATTTTCCTAAGTATGAATAGAATAGAATAATTTTTTATTCAATATAGATTACATGTGTAATTCTTATTGAATGTCATTTTTTACTTTACCACTGGTTCGAAAAAAAAACCTCTGTCCTGGGAAGAACCAGCAAGAAACCCAGCGGGACTTTTTTTTTAAAAGTAAATTTTACATTAATGGTTGTACAAACTATTTAAGTACAAAATTTATTTTAGAAACTGCTTGGTAGCGACCACCTCATTCCCAGGGGTTATTATCAATTATATATTCATTTATATATTTTATATAATAACCCTTTTTATACAGTTTCAGCTTAACAAAACATTTAAACTTGGTAATAGAGAGAGCCTGTACACTTTCCGGGACCTTGTTGTAATAGCGCATACATTGCTCCAAGAATGAATTACTGACTTGTGGAGTCGAGAAACTGGTATCACTAGCTTGTGCTTGTTCCTAGTGTTTACAGAATGTATATCACTTTTTTACTAAAACTACATTTGTTTTTGAACATACATTAAATTTTCGTAAATATACTGAGAGGCCAAAGTTAATATATTTATTTCTTTAAATTTATCTCTAAGAGACTCTCGGTTTTAGGTTGTAAATAGCTCTGGCCCTCTTCTAAAACAAAAATAGTTTCTGAATCAGCCGCATTTCCCCATAGCAAAATCCCATAAGACATTATGCTATGGAAATAACTGAAATAAACTAGTCTAGCTGTCTCGACACTAGTGAGACCTCTAATCTTTTTACAGCATAGGCTGCAGAACTTAGTCTGCTTGCTAGTTTGATATATGGGGCCCCACTGAAGCTTTGCGTCGAGAGTGATGCCAAGAAAACAATGGATTCAACAGGGCTCAGTTCTTCCCCATTTAAAACACATTGGTACCCAGATTTTAACATTCGTTGTTGTAAATTTAATACATTTAGTTTTATTTCCGTTTAAATGTAGATTGTTAACGTTAAACCAATGCACTAATTTTGATATAGCATTATTCACTTCGTCACATTTAAATGATTGACGTTTAAGTTTAAAAATCAAGGAAGTATCATCAGCAAATAATACTATATCATGATTATCCCTACAAGGAAGGTAAGTCATTAATATATACCAGAAATAGAAATGGGCCGAGAATCAGCCCTGAGGGACACCTATTAGTACAGGTGACCCGAAGAACTTTTACCATTGATAATAACTTTCTGCATTATATTACTTAAATATGAAATAATAAGTTTAAGCGCTGTGTTCTTGACACCATAGTACTGTAGCTTCCTGATTAATGTCTCATGGTGAACACAGTCGAAGGCCTTGGAAAGGTCACAAATATACCCAAAGCATCCTCCGTATTCTCCCATGCACAAAATATGTTTAATAAGCTCAACTCCAGCGTCAGTTGTCGAGCGACCCTTGTAAAACCGAATTGATTTTATGTAGTAATTTATTAATATTAAAGAAACTTAAGATCTGATTTAAAATTATTTTTTCAAAATTTTTACTAAATGTTGGTAGTACAGAAATTGGTCTAAAATTGGCGGAGTCTAATGTACTACCAGATTTAAATAAAGGTATGACTTTACTATGTTTCATTAAATCGGGAAACACACCAGATTCGACGCTTGTATTAAATATAGTGGCTAGATAAGGTGCTATTATATCTATTATAAATAAAATAACTTTAACAAATCCCCATAAATCTGCCGTTTCTTAACATCAATTGTTTTAAAATATTTAACGATATATTTTGGCAATACTCTATGGAATTTAAAAGTATTTGAACAAGCCTTTACATTTTGTTTAAGCAATGATTCGGCGACAGTAGGAGAAGAATTTAATGATTTTGTTGTCAAAAAAGGAACATCAGTAAAATGTTTCTCAAAAGCCATAGCAACTTCTTGATCAGATCGAGTTAAACTGTTGTTAATATTCAATTGAAAATCCGAGTTGTGCGGTTTGACCTTGCCCGTTTTACTATTTATTATTCTCCAGGTCATTTTAATTTTGTTGGATGCAGTTTTAATTTTGTAAATGTAAAGCCTTAGCTGTGTAGCACACTTTTTTAAATATTTTAGAATATGTTTTTACATAATCTCTAAATATAACACTAGTATTATATGATCTTTCATTATAAAGCTGATATAACTTTCGCCTACTTTTATAAATTCCTACTGTTGCCCATTCATTAAATGATTTGCGACTGTTTAAAGAGAAAGTTTTAGAAGTAAATATTGTACTAAATTCACAAGTTATAATTTTAAATAACATGTGCTATGGTCATCGTTTACTTCTGTCAATTAGTAATAAATGAATACTAAGCAAATTGGCATTACCATGTAGTGGTGGTGTAAGAATATCCACTACCTCATATCATCCCGTAGGTATCGTAAGAGGCGACAGAGGGAAACAAGTCAGGAGATGAGAAGCAGCGTCTTCCTAATAACGACTAATAATAAAAACTGTGGTTACCAACCCGCTTTTCAAGCGTGGCGACTATGGCAAAATCCTCCCTATTAGGCAATCTATGGGAGAGGCCTCTGTTCAGCAGTTGACTTTAATAGGCTATATATATAAGCGAAATACCACCGACTGACTGACTGACTCATCACGAGATCTCTGCAACTATACACCCAATTGACTTGAAATATTGTATAGTTACTCATTTTGTAATGTAGACGCTCACTAAGAACAGATTTTACGATAGTTCCATCAAAAAAAATCTTGATATTTTACATCCATGCGCCCAGCGAAGCGAGCGGGTATCACATAAAATTAACTATAACTACGTGTTCTAGCAGTTAGAGTGTCGCTTAGAGACTGGAAGTCTTGGGTTACAATGGAGCCATATTTACAGGTTTTTTGGTTTGCGAAACTTCTGAATTGCTTAGTTGCACTAACGGTTTGTTACGCAAATAGGGTCATCTGTACTCTTCACTTACCATGCGAAACACAGCAGAAATATGCCTCTGTTTTATTTATTCTGTACATGATTCATCGATCACTCGAGTTAAACACATTCATAGCAATATAGCTACAGAGTGGCTCTACCACGTTTAAAATACTTATTGCAGCAATGGATTTCTTTTTATTTTTTCTAAATGTCAGTGGCAACCTATCTTACACTCCACCTGATAGTAAGTTAAGACTACTGTAGCCCACGAATACCTACAACTAACTTTAAACAAGGAAGGTTAGAGATGCGTTTTCACCTCTCAGGCCTAAGATGGAACGCCTCACTCCTCCCATTATTCTGGTTCTCTATACCCTTCAGATTGGAATACAGCAGTGAAGGCACCGTTGCGTGTCGGCAGAAATAGATGAGAGAGTGATACCTACTCATACGGACTCCAAGACAGAAAAAAGGTTCTACCACTTTATATAGAAATTATTTATACTACTTATTTTATATTTTATTTTAATATCTTTATTGAGCCTATAGGCATTCTTAGTTAGGGTTAAAGTTTTTTCATTTCAGGTACCACTATTGGATATGGACCCTCTTTCGTCTTATGGAGGATTTGCTTCATCTTCACGCTTGGCAGCTGAATTGACAATCTCAGTAGCAGACGTCTCACTCCTTTAACGCTGCTTTCCGTCGTCGGTCTGGGTATTTCACGTGACGTAAATGAGATTATGATGATATGAAATGGCGGTATGAAATGGAGTGATGGATTTACTTTTATATACTCCTATTTATATTTTATTTTATATTAACAAAAATACATAATATACACAATTCATAAGTACAGTGCAACATAAACCTACATATCTAATTAACTAGGGACCCTACCTAGGGGTACGATTGTAGATAGAATGAATAGACATGAGTGAATGTTTGACTTGAGCTTTAACAAACATTACCGTTACCGTTCATCATCATTATCATCACAGCCCTTCACAAGTCCACTGCTGAACATACGCCTCCCCCAAGGAATACCACAAAGCACGCTCCTGAGCCACCTGAATCCATCGACTTCCTGCATATCTTACCAGGTCGTCACTCCATCTAGTGGGGGGACGCCCTACACTTCGTCCGCCGGTACGAGGCTGCCACTCGAGAACTTTTTTTCCCCATCGGTTGTCGGTTCTTCGAGCTATATGGCCGGTCAATTGCCACTTGAGCTCACTAATCCGTTGGGCTATGTCGGTCACTCTGGTTCTACTGCGGATATCCTCATTTCTAAGTTTATCACGCAGATAAACTCCGAGCATAGCCCTCTAGCCCTCTCCATAGCTCGCTGAGCCACCTTGAGCTTCCTCATCCGGCCAGCAGTGAAGGACCACGTCTCAGTTCCATAGGTCATCACTGGCAACACGCACTGGTTGTACAGTCTCGTTTTTAAATTTTGAGGTATACCTGACGAGAAGATGTGCCGTAATTTCCCGAACGCTACCCAACCGAGTTGAATCCGTCGATTGACCTCTCGGTCGAAGTTGGTTTTACCTAGTCGGATTATTTGTCCCAGGTAAACCACTGCATTGCAATTTTCTAGGTACTGAAAACGGTTTCGTAGCTCGAGCTGAAAGGTTTTCATCCTCGTGATCACTGATACATCACTGATCAGTTGTCGTCTGGTCGTCATAATGAAGTCAATCTAATTTTTTGTCGAATCGACGGGGCTCGACCAGGTCCACTTCCTGTAAGGCCGCTTCTGGAAGAAAGAGTTCATCATAAAGAGTCCCTCTTTCTCCATGAAGTCAGCCAGCTGCTGGCCCCTTGGGTTCCGTTGCCCTATTCCAAATTTCCCTTCTTTCAGCTCACCGTTCTCTCTTGTGCCTAGTTTTGCGTTGAAGTCTCCCATAAACACCGTATAGTGGGATTTGGAGGAATGCATGTCTCTAGAGATATCCTCATACATTTCCTCCACCTCCTCATTGGGTTGTGCCGAGGTTGGTGCGTAAACCTGTATGACCTTCAGCGAATACCGTTTGGTGAGTCTGAGTATAAGGTACGCAACCCTCGTCGACACACTCCCAATCTTTACAACGTTGTTAACAAGAGACTTGTGGACGATAAATCCGACACCTCCTTGGGACAGATGGTCGCCCTCCCGGTGATAGAACAAGTTGCCGGAATCGAGGATTATCGTATCCTCCCCCTCTCTTCGGACCTCGGATAATCCTATAATATTCCAGCGCAACTTGTCTATCTCTTCTTCAAGATCCAGGATTTTCTCGTCAGTCCTCAGTGTGCGTGCGTTATAAGTTGCCAAGTCGAGTCGTCGTAGGTGGCAACCGAACCTCCAGTGGAGATTCTTAGCACCCCCTGCTCCGCTGTTACCATGGTCGCCACCGTAGCCAGGAATAGCGGGGCCGCCGGGGACTGGGGGCCGTCTCTTCGTTACTATCATGGGGGGTATATTGCCATAGTTACCACGCTTGACGAGCGGGTTGGCAACCGCAGTTTTTTTATTGTTGTTTTGCTGTAATTAGAAAGATGCTGCTGCCCATCCTCTGCCTCAGTTTCCCTCTGTCGCCTCTTACGACACTCACTGGAAGTTATGGGGTAGTGAGTATTCTTACCCGCCACTACACCGTTACCGTTACAGCCTATTAAAATCCACTGCTGAAAATATGCCTCCGCAATAGATTGCCTCATAGGGGGGATATTTGCCATAGTTGCCAAACTTGGCAAGCGGGTTGGCAACCGCAGTATTTTATTATTAGTCGTTATAAGAGAGACGCTGCTCCCCATCTCCCGATTTGTTTCTCTCTATTGCCTCTTACGACATCCACGGGATGATTACACTCATGATACCCCATATCGTATTGTGGGTGTAATCCGTGTATGTGGTGTAAGAATATCCACTACCCATAAACAACCACCACACTTAACTTTAAAACAACTATATTTCATAGAAAACATAACACATAATAAACTGTTTTTCCATTTAACTAGGAAAAAAAATACGCCAACAGTCTTTGGTTACATTGAAAATAAGGTTTAATAAGATAACAGAGAACTACCAAAGTAAGCAGCTTCCCTAGTTTTATGATTGCGTAAGAAATCCGTTGAGATCCCAAACTCAGTTACGTGAAATCGAATTGATTGAATCGATTTGCTTAGTAATCGAACGAACTCCCCTGTGTCGGCTCTGTAGCGGCTTACCTACTTCATCGGGATAAAAACTATTATGCAATTACATTACGTGACTTCGTCTGGAAAACAGGAATTTAAATTTTATACTTTTGCTCAGAACGACATAGAAAAATCAAATTCAGCGCCACATTTAAATAAAACTAGTTTTCATGGATTTTATCGCGTATATTAACTTAATTGATATTCCCGACCTTTCGAGTACTTACAGCACCCATGATCTCTGGGGGACTGAGGTGTTTGACCTCCCATTGTCATAGGTAACCACGGTTACATTCAGATTAAAATTATAAATTTTTGGTCCGATCTACGCTCAATGAGCCTATATAGGTATTTTTAAATCTTGCAGTGGTATGCTTCGATCGGGATATCATTTTTTTAATGATAGGATCCCAAGCAGATGGTAATACCAAGGCATCTTCTCTATTGAAATTAGGATGTTTTAAATTTCAATAAACTCGCGAATCATCCTTGGAAAGAATCGGTGTTCTTTAGCGTGGATTTATGGTCTATCAAATCTAGTGACGGGGCAATTCTGATATAAAACGACGCGCTACGCTTATCTCACTCGAAACTTTTTTGTACACTGTACGGACACTCCGTTGTGACGTCATTGGACTCGGTTCTCATGCTATTAGAGTGGGTCATTTCAAGTGACGCCGAAACCATGTTCTTATTTTCGCCACGCACTCAAACACACAGCAGTACAGCTTAATGCGTTCGTATGGTGAGGATAGAGAACCGAAGACTCATTTTACTGGAAATGAGGTATTCCATTTTAGTACTTAGATGTGACAACTCAGCTGCGTTTTGATTCTTAATCGAGGAAAGATGTAGATGTCTATTGGTCACAGCATCCATTGGCTATTACATGGACTATGTACTCGTTTGTTACCCTTATTCTATTACAAAATTTTACCGTCATGGGACGCCCGGTAGATGTGAAACATCATAGTTTATGGTAAAATTTATAATAAATGAAAACCAACAAAGAAATATGGAGCAAAATAAATAACAATGTATATAGTATGTATAAGTATATATAAGTAAAAATACAAAGTGTGTTTACAAGCGGTGAACGCGTCAAGTATACTATGGTGACACTCAGGTTTATATAAAAAGTTGCAATATATGTTAGCTTAGTGCCAAACAAGATTCAAATATCACACAATCCAGATACTTCATCGGGATAAAAACTATTATGCAATTACATTACGTGACTTCGTCTGGAAAACAGGAATTTAAATTTTGTACTTTTGCTCAGAACAACATAGAAAAATTAAATTCAGCGCCACATTTAAATAAAACTAGTTTTCATGGATTTTATCGCGTATATTAACTTAATTGATATTCCCGACCTTTCGAGTACTTACAGCACCCATGATCTCTGGGGGACTGAGGTGTTTGACCTCCCATTGTCATAGGTAACCACGGTTACATTCAGATTAAAATTATAAATTTTTGGTCCGATCTACGCTCAATGAGCCTATATAGGTATTTTTAAATCTTGCAGTGGTATGCTTCGATCGGGATATCATTTTTTTAATGATAGGATCCCAAGCAGATGGTAATACCAAGGCATCTTCTCTATTGAAATTAGGATGTTTTAAATTTCAATAAACTCGCGAATCATCCTTGGAAAGAATCGGTGTTCTTTAGCGTGGATTTATGGTCTATCAAATCTAGTGACGGGGCAAATCTGATATAAAACGACGCGCTACGCTTATTTCACTCGAAACTTTTTTGTACAATGTACGGACACTCCGTTGTGACGTCATTGGACTCGGTTCTCATGCTATTAGAGTGGGTCATTTCAAGTGACGCCGAAACCATGCTCTTCTTTTCGCCACGCACTCAAACACACAACAATTCAGCTTAATGCGTTCGTATAGTGAGGATAGAGAACCGAAGACTCATTTTACTGGAAATGAGGTATTCCATTTTAGTACTCAGATGTGACAACTCAGCTGCGTTTTGATTCTTAATCGAGGAAAGATGTAGATGTCTATGGGTCACAGCATTCATTGACTATTACATGGACTATGTACTCGTTTGTTACCCTTATTCTATTACAAAATTTTACCGTCATGGGACGCCCGGTAGATGTGAAATATCATAGTTTATGGTAGAATTTATAATTAATGAAAACCAACAAAGAAATATGGAGCAAAATAAACAAAAATGTATATAGTATGTATAAGTATATTATATAATTAGAAATACAAAGTGTGTTTACAAGCGGTGAACGCGTCAAGTATACTATGGTGACACTCAGTTTTATATAAAAAGTTGCAATATATGTTAGCTTAGTGCCAAAAAAGATTCAAAGATCACACAATCCGGATACGAAAGGTAATTTTATATTTGCACTATAAAAAATACGTATCAAATTTAGAGTGAATCTAATCGCGTCACTTAGCGGAAAAGTTAGAACAACGTCTGCCAGGCTTGCAAGTATTATAGATACTCCGTTGTATATTATTTCTAAAATATGAAATTATTTAGATGTTATTGTCGTAAACTTAACTGTGATATCGGCTTAAGAGACAGTTAACAAGAATTACGATAACAACCCTGTTAATTAACTAGACCCCTATTAAGTGTTACGACTGTAATAAAGGCAGACAATCTCTCTGTTTTTGTGCGGTTTGTAATATTTTCATTGAAATTTTGTTCGCCAACTTAAAAAAAAAGCGAAGGTCAATTCGACTGAATTTTTTTTTTTGTATATTTGTCATGCGAAATTTTCGCCAAATTTGAACCGATTTTAATGTTTTTTTTCATCATAGGCTATATGTCATTAGTGGTCATGATTAAATGTGAAGAAAATAAATTTTCCTCTAAGGGTGGAGGATATTGTAGTTATTACCTTATGGTTGTGATATTGCTGAGTCCACTCAAAAGAGTCAAATAAAACCTAAAAGATAGTTTTGCGGCTTTTTGAAAGTAAGGGTGACAAATAAGCACACCTGATAGTTAGTGGATGTTGTGGCCCATAGACATTTATAATTTATGACTGAGCCTACACAAGTGTAATTCCTTTAATGCTATGGCGTTTTACTTAGATACATTCATCGTCATCTTCATCATCAGATTACATCCTATCGACATCCACTGCTGAACATAGGCCTCCCCGTAGATTATCTCAGGGATATTTGCCATACTTGTTACTCATTACTCTAATCAGATTTTTTATTTTCTAATTTTTATTAGCAAGACCCTGTTGCCCATCTTCTAGTACGTTTCCTTTTATCGCCTCTTACGGGTTTCTTACGTATTTCCCCATGGCTCTATATGGGGTAGTGAATATTCTTACATTGCTTATTAACGGTACAGTAATTATTTTATTTATTTATAGATATACAAACATCCAGACACTGAGCACTTTTTTGTAGGCCATACTAATTCTTATTCCGGGCGAAAAATCGAAAAAATGCAATAAAGAATAAATACATAAGAAGGCTTGCATTCGTTTTTTAGTTATTTATCTTCAGTTACGTTACGTTGCAGTATTTTGTAACATGAGAAATGAGGTCTTAATTCTCGCTCAGTGGCAAGAGTGCTCTAAACTAATGTGTGGAATTTTCTGCAGTCGTCTGTTGCCTAGCAACTTATCAAAGTTAGGGCCCTGAGACTATTAAGTTTCAAAACTTTTATCAGTGTTCAAAAATTACTCTTTCGTTGGCTCTTCGTAACCTTAATTTAACATTTTGCCGAAACGTCAAGCTAATAACTTTTTACGTCTTTTGAACTTCGAGCCGCTTGCTTATTCATGTTTTTACTCAAATTTCTAAAAAGGAAGTTCAGTTAATGTATGTCATCAATACATATAAATAAAATTGAAGTGTCTATTTGTAATATTGAAATCACTGGCTTCTATTAGGCTAAGGGGGTTTCTTGTATGCTATTAAGACATGAGACAGAAACGGAAACGGAAACGTTTTCATTCAATATAGATTATAAAAATATTACTTATTAAAACTCATCCTTTTGTTTAATTTACCACTGCATCGAAAAACAAATCCTTTGTCCTGGAAAGAACCATCAAGAAACCCAGCGGGTCTTTTTTTTTGAAAAAAAATAAAAATAACAGTTTACGATCATAAGTAATAAAAAAATAATAAATAAAATAATTTATTTTTGTTCACCAAATTTAAATTAATGACATCATTGACTGGGATCTCCATTTAAGCAAGTAATGCTTGTGTTTGGAAATCCCGCTCTTCCTTATCTAAACATACATTTTTTAATTTAAAAACCAAAAATAACAAAAACAAATTACTCGACTTTAACTACAAAAATTTACAAAAATTACAAAAGTGTGTGTGTGTGTGTGTGTGTGTGTGTGTGTGTGTGTGTGTGTGTGTGTGTGTGTGTGTGTGTGTGTGTGTGTGTGTGTGTGTGTGTGTGTGAGAGAGAGAGTGAGTGTATATGTGTGTGTGTGTATGAAGAGTTATTTAGTTATATTATATTGTATATAGAAATGAATTATGAAATGCGGTACATAGAAATTGGTTTCTTCATAAGTTTTCGACTGCACCCACTTCAGTATCAGGCTTTTACATTCCCTGTATGTTTTGTCGTATATGTTCAATTCTCTATTTATTTTATTATATAGGAATGCAAAACATGAGCTAAATTGCCTACTAGCAAAAACTGTTTTGGTACCAGTTGGCTTAACCACAACATCTTTTCGCCGCTTTTCCAGGATGCATGGGTCAAAGGGCAAAGATTTGTGCGCTTTGAGGATTGTTCTAGTGACATATAATTGTCTAACTGAAAGTAGACCACTTATTCTATACAGTTGTTCAGTGGAAAAACGTCTTTTTTTAAAATACATGACCTTAATAAGGGTTCGTTGTGCTCTTTCCAAGCAGAGAAATTTGATCTTGCAGCTCCACCCCACACCGGAATGCAATATGTTATGATAGATTGTGCAAGGGACGTGTATATTTGGTTAAGAAGATATCTAGGGGAGTCCGACTGCTTAGTACTATCAGGTATTACGTGTCTTATAGTTTTGAAAATCCAAATCAATTTTCGGGTCCTATTAATAACATGTTCGAGGTGTGGGTACCACGATAGCCTCTGATCTATAACGACACCCAGATATTTAGTGTGAGAGAGTTTTTCAATTGATGGGCAGTCACACGCTTTGTTTTTAGCATCCTCAAAACACATATGAATTTTAAGGCAAAAGTCATTTTGTGGCTGCAAGTTATTCGTAATGCTAAAGCAAATAAAATTTGTCTTAGCTATGTTCAAAGTGAGGAGATTTTGTTGCAACCATAGAGCGACTCGAGCTAGACCACTTTCAGCACTAGTCTTGACAGCCTCCCAAGATTCATCAGCAAAACCACAGCCGTCATCGGCGTACGACAGGATTTTGGCATTTGGTATAGTCATACTGCATAGATCATTGACATAAATTAGAAATAAGGTCGGCCCTAGAACGCTTCCCTGTGGAACGCCAAATGATGACACTACCGCTTCGCCACTAATGAACCCAGGAAGCTTAACCTTTTGTTTTCTCTCCGATAGGTAGCTTTGAAAGAGCAAGCGGAGTCCTCTTATTCCAATTTTTCAAGCTTGTGCACAAGGGTAGTTATGTTAAACGATTAACAACACAAGATAAATTTAAATGGCTTGGTAGCGATCACCTTATTCTCAAGGGTTAATATCATCCATAAATTTCTTATTATTATAATAACCCTTTTCATACACATTTTTAATAACGTTTTTGAATTTTGAGAGGCCAAATTTAGTATATTTTCTGGGATTTTATTGTAAAAGCATATACATCGCCCCAAGAATGAATTACTGACTCGGTGAAGTCGAGTAACTGGTACTACTTACTTGGTAACCTTTTAGCTTGTGTCTATTCCTAGTATTTACAGAATGAATATCACTTTTTCTTAACATTTTTAATATATTGTTTTCCTTAAATTTTTATCTGAGCGACTCTTTAGGTTTTAAATCATAGACTGCTCTTTTGGCCCTTTTCTGTAGGAGAAATATAATTTTAGTGTCAGTTGCGTGTCCCCATAGCAAAATAGTTAAAGTAAACTAGTCTAGCTGTTTCAACACTGGTAAGATTTCAACATATACTACAGAACTAAGTCTGCTTGCTAGTTTTGATATATGGGGGTCCCATTGAAGCTTCACGTTTAGTGTGATTCCAGGAAAAATGGTGGCATCGACAAGACTCAGTACCTCCCGTTTAAAATTATATTAGTATATGGATGTTTGACATTTGGAGTGACAAATTTCATACGTTTATTTTTAGTGCCATTTAAATAGATATTATTAACGGTAAACCAATTTACTATTTAGATATACGTGATAGAGCCAAGCTGCAGCTATATTTATAGTATAGTTGTAGCACGAATGGGTCGGCTCGACCGGGGAAGGACTACGCTCTCACAAAATACCAGCGTAAAATAGCAGCTTAATGCTGCTGTGTTTCGTATGGTGAGTGTAGAGAACCGGAGACCCTTTTTACTGGAAAAGAGGCATTCCAACAACGCATCTGCATTTTGAATCGCAAGCGAGGAAAGATTTAAATGACTGTGTGCTCGGTGGTCACCCTATTTCTATAAAACAAAATATTTACTTCGTTATATTTTAGTCTTAGTTTGAAAATCAATGAAGTTTCATCAGCAAATGATACTAAATCATGGTTATCTCCTATTATGTAAGGTAAGTCATTAATATATACAAGAAACAAGAAAGGGCTGAGAATTTAGCCCATTTGTACTATCGACCCGGAAGAACTCATACCATTTATGACCAAATTTTGCATTCTGTTACTTAAATATGAAATAATAAATTTAAGAGCATTACTTTTATAAAAACTCTAAACCCATCGTGGTCCAACTTATATCCGTCCTTAAGAAGGATATTATACTAAAAACTGTTAAGAATTATAACAAATCTGAGGGTGAAAGGAAACTTAACACATCGCTTCTTAAATTGGATGGCCCTTCAGTACCTATTTTCATCTCTGAAAGTCTCACTTTCAAGGGTAAAGGGTTATTTTTCTTCGCTAACAACTTTGCTAAAACACATGAGTATGCTTTCTGTTGGTCATCTTATGGAAAAATATACTTGAAAAGAAGGAAGGGAGCCCACATATAAGAATTGATGAAGAATCTTGCAAGGCTTAAGGAATCCAACATATGACTATCATTGCAGTTAATAGTGTGGCTGTATATAATAAGAAATATGTTATTGCTACAAATTATTCAAATAACGTTTTATATCTGCCTTGATTATATATTATTTTATTTTATTCTACACACATTATATTATTAATTTTTTAATTACTCTATATTCTACATGCAAGTGATACTCTTTTATATTTATAACTAAATACTATGCCACTAAATACTTACACAGTACACATCAAATACTTACATAAATTTTCTTTACTTCAACAATAATTTTACTCACAGTTTATTACTCCCTCTGATCAATTTAACTTACTCAATAGAACTATTTAAACTAGAGCCTCAATTCCAAGTAATTTATAAAAATGGATGAAGATATATTTGACAAACTTGATCAAATTTCTGTATCTGAATCTGCCATATGTGAAGTTGAGCAAACTAAAATAATGCTACGTGACCAACCCTTCCCATTCTTAGTTAAAATATTTGCAGTATCAATAAGAATTTTGACGGTTTCACAGTATTAATGAAGAGACATGATATTATTATTCTGACTGAAAGCTGGCTTGGTTCTGATCCTTTATTAATTTATAAATGGATATTGTAGTTATGCAACAAAAAAAACATGCATTGCAGAATAATGGAATTGTGGTATATGTAAAATTATCGTTAGTATTATTATACATTCCAGAATGAAATTGTCTTATTATGAAGCTCGGTTTTGAAACAGCAATTATAGCTATATACCGTTCATCATCGTACTGCTTTTTGGATTAATTCAATCTGTATTATATTTATATGTATGTATTATTATATATTTTTAATCTATATTAACTTTATTCTGCCGAACTTATAAAATTTCAAAAATATGTCTATTATAGGTGACTTAAATGTTTAGTCCCGATATTAGACCACAAAATAGAGATAAAAGGGCTCACGATTATCTTAATCTTTGTGCTAGCCATGGCTTATTACCTACCCACTCTTGCCCAACAATACAAATTAAAACGTGTCTCGACCATATCTTGCTCAAATCAAAAAAGCCAGCCCTTACATTGGTAGAGTACTCCTCTGCTTAAATCAAAATGAAATTAAAAAGTCCTCTTTAAGAACTTGAACTAAATTAAATAATGAAGCATTACTTGCGGATATAGGTAATATAGATTTAAAACCAATTTATAAGTCAATAGACGCTAACTTTTGTGTAGAATTTTTAGTCATAGTTTTGAAAACTGCGATAGAACAAATACAGTCTTAGTACAAACATTCAGGCGATTAAAGAACATTAAGCCATGGTTAACCCCTGGCCTAATACGATGCATGCGTTATAGGGATCGATTGCATATGAAATTAAAACGCTCACCAGAAAACATAATACTTAAACTTACATATACATGACACAGAAACTACTGCAATAGCTTTCTAAGAAAACTTAAAAGAGAGTATGAGAAAACACAATTCGAATTAGCAGGTAAAGACAATAAAAAATATGGGAAGCCATTAAAATATAACACACACGTCTAAACAGAAATCGTCGTCTCAAGAATTATTGAGAACTGGGTGTATTTAAGACTTCTTAAATAGTGTTAATAATTTCTTTGCAAATGTAGAAAAACATCACAGAAAAATTGATATGAACAATTGCATTTCACAAAAACAAGAATTACCACAAATAAATGTTAACACAACAAGGGAATATTCTTATCTACTGATATTGACAAGGTATAACGTATTATAATAAATTTAAAAATAAACTGTACAGTTGGTTGGGCTAAAATCTCTAATAACTTTCGAAAAAAATTCGACATATCCTAATCCCACCATTGACTTATATATTTAATATATGTCTCACGAAAGGAATATTCCCTAACTATTTTTAAAAATTATAATTCACCCCATATATAAATCTGGAGATGGAGATCGGATAAATAATTATAGGCCTATTTCTATACTTCCGTTTATCTCAAAAATATTAGAAAGCCTAATAAATATCAGACTAGTAAAATACCTGAGAATTTTAATATTCTATCAAACTGTCAATTCAGCTTTAGATCCGGAAAAATTTAGACCAAGACAATAAAACCGTTGGGATTTTTCTGGACATTGCGAAAGCATTTACCACGGTCTCTATACACATACTGAGAAAACTTGGAAAATTTGGTATATGGGCACACAACTAAAATTATTTGAAAGCTATCTAACTGGAAGATTTCAATGTGTTATAGTAAATAACCAATGTAGTTCTGATGTGCCTGTCAGCTATGGAGTACCTCAGGGGAGTATCGTAGGCCTAATCCTATTCCTCGTCTACATAAATGACTTCCTAAAACTCAAATCCTTCCATGGAAAGGTCATATGGTGCGCTGATGATACAATCATATCATATGCTGATGACAATAATTCAAAACTAAATTGTGATGAAACCCAAGATTTATTGAAATCTTTAAATAATTGAATTACTTTTTATGATGTATAATTAATACACATATAAATGATGTCTTCTTATTATAATTATTACTTTAATGAATACTGTTCACTCTTCCCCTTGCACACACACATACACACAAACGCGCGCACGCGCATACAAGGACACACGCACACACACACACACATGACCCACATACAAGAGGAACAATTTACACTCCATACTTAAAAAACTAACAAATATTTAGGTTTATTTTTCATATCTTAAAACAATATTGTTTTTATGTTTACGTAAGTTTTCAGAAAGATTTTTGTAAAATTGTCTCATAAGATACCCCTGATGTCTCCTACGTGACCATGGGTGCTGTAAAGTGCCCGGAATGTCGAAAATAAAAAATTAAATGAAACGCGATAAAATCAGTAAAATTAGTTTTATTCCATGTATTCGCGTAAATATGAGAAATCATTATATCTGCGGTCGTCAACCAGCCTGCCAAGCGTGAGACAACTATAGCAAAATGCACCCTGTGAAGCAACCTCAGGGGAAGGCCTTGTTCAGCAGTGGATTTTTGATAGGTTGTAATGAATTAATGAATGAGCCTATTAAATGTGTATTAAAGAAACTTAGATCACTGCTATCGGGTTCTTTTTTTTTTAAATAGTTAGGTGGTAGAACTTCTATTCTGCCTATGAGTAGGTTCCACATCCTTACATATTTCTGTAGCTAAATAGCTGAAGCTCAGCCACATAATACTGTTATTATTGTATCCTCGCAAAAGAACACCGATTCATATCAATAATGATTTGTTATGCTATCAAAAAACTAGAAAATCTTGGCTAGGTACTATTGGCATACGATTAGCTTTGTATCCCGTGATTACTTTTTTTTTGTTATAAATAAAAATACTAGTATTGCTGTTACACTACTAATATCCCCGTTAACTCTTCCATTGAAGCTTGAAATGTTTGGTTAATAGTGGTTATGACTTTAGTTGAATGGTGGGTTTGAACCCACGATCTTTGATTTTCGTAGTCCCTATCCTTTACCGTTAGGCTAATATCGCTTTTAAATATGATAAATTTAAATGTGATCAATTTATTTTATTATGTAGTACGCCTCCTTTTCTGCCCAGGAGTCCGTCTGGGCACGTACCGTTATTTTACTTATTTCTGTCACGAAATAGCTGTGCTTGCACCGTTGTGTTTCGGTCTGAAGGGTAAAGACAGCTAATATAATCACAGACTGTGAGTAGTTCCTTCGTAGAGGTGACAATATATCTGTATCCTTCTTTGTTTGAAGTTTGTTGCAGGTGTCCATGTACTGCAGTAGCCACTTACCATCAGGTAGACTGCAAGTTTGTTTGTCACTTACGTTTTATTAAGAAATAATTCCATGAATAAACCATATTGCGTTTAGAAAGGCTCTTGTGAACATAAAATTATTGATGTCAAAGGGTAGAGCGTTTTTATGAGACAAGAGTGAGGGTAATAGGCAATAGTAATAATGTGATTCTCGCCAAATTGGCAATAACGCTGCTCTTGCTTGGAATCGGTTTTTAGGTATAACTACTTCGTTTTTTAAATTCTGTATATTAAAAAGCCATATAATTTGTCGCTACTTTTTGGCATATTTGATTTATGAGAGGATTTAGAGCAAGGCCTAAAACAATATATCTAATATATAAAATTTAATGTTCGTTTGTTCGTATTTTATGCGTTGCCATACCGCTCGTCAGATTGCGGTAAAACTTTGTCAACTTATTGCTTGCACTTGTTTGAAGGCTATAGGCACAGTACAATTAATTTACAGTATGTGGCGTGCCTATCTTAATAACTTTATTAGAAAGTTGTGCATTATTCAACTTCAATTAATGTATTATCATTCCTAATTAAACAATATGACTCGTAATTTAAAACGATATTTCCACAATTATTCCTTCTGCGGCTGCAACGCGCCGGGTACCAACTTAAAGTATATAATATATTTAAATACTAAATGAATTAATCAAAAACATTTAAATTATAATATGAGCATAAAATAGCAGCTTAACGCTGCTGTGTTTCGTATGGCTAGCGTTGAGAACCGGAGACAATTTTTACTTATAACTTGGAATTCCTTCAATTCCATCTTAGTTCTGAAGTATGACAACTCGTAAAAAATTAACGAGAGATCTGCATTCGAGTTAGTTGGAGTCAAAAGTTATCCGAATTTACGTTTATTATGTTTTCGTACGGAAAAATTACCGCATTAGTGCACCGTGTATAATATTTTGTGTGAAATGCGTGCAATTCCTGAATATTGAAAACTAATCAGGAAACGTGACGTTTGTATCCTGTCTGAATCCACCGCTGATTATCTTTTTCTACCGACTTCAAAAAGGAGGAGGTACTCAATTAGACTGTATGTTTTTTTTAATATGTTTTACCTGATAACTTTCTTCTGGGTGAACCGATTTCGATTATTCTTTTTTTATTTGAAAGCTGGTGCTTCTCATATAGTCCCATATAAATTTGATCAAGGTTTGACCAATAGTTTTTGAGTTATTCTTAGTATAATATATTGAATTCGGTTGTACAAAATTTTCAATTTTAAATATATTAAATTTTATACCTTATTTTAATATTATGACATATTCTTTCTTCGTTTATATTGAATGTTTAATAAAACTAAGTCCGTTTTTAAAATATATCTAAGCAATAAATCACGCCGCTTTATAATCCCCGTAGAATTTGTGAATGAATAAGCGAGATGCTTATCAAAGTTGGAAGTCTTCTCGCGTAAATTTTAATCCGACAAATAAAATGTCATTGTTTTTGAACACAAGCCCATTAATTATGTTCAAGCTTACAGTTTATCTTTGTTATTGTGACAGATAATCCGATATTCGTAATATTTTTATAATACGGTTGAGTCTTTTGAGAGTTATTACAGAATTAAGTTATTTTATCATTTACGTTCATTTTACAAGTGGTAGAGGGTAATGTTTTTCGTGTGTTATCACGCTATATATCCGAAATGACTTGATGGATTTTTACACCTGGTGTGTTATTGGATTAGTCTTTTTTACTTCTCAGTAAACTTTTTTACGCAGTCTTCAGGGTTTTTTAAATTACTGTTTTAATGCATGCAGCTTGCACATTTTTTCAAAAAAAAACTTTACTTCTTTATTTGTTTTATATCCAGCCAATAGAACTAAGATATACATACATCTCTATAGTTTTCATAATTTTGAAATACTTGAGGTGTATTAAGAGTAGTAGTACATAATATTAAATAAAATATATAATATTGCTATAGTGGCCGTACAAGAGATTAGCCTTTGCCTTAAAATTTCAGTTTTCGAGCAAACCAAGTTCGATTCACGCCAGCACCACTACCGTTCATGGCAATTTTAAGTTCATCATCACCATTATCATTACTCATTACTAATTTCATTAATTTTACCTCATTAATTTTAAGTTAAAGGAAACTAATTTTAATGACTAAATTATTGTATACATACATAAACTTTATACCGTGTAGTGGCGATGTAAGAATATCCTCTACTCCATATCGTGACGTGAGTGTCGTAAGAGGCGACAGAGGAAGATTGAAACAGGAGATGGACAGCAGCATCTTCCTAATAATAACTCAAAATTATTAAAAAAAACAGCCACCCACCTTACGGTGGCAACCATGGCAATCTATGGGTAGGCCTATGTTCAGCAATGGACTTTTAAAGGCATTATAAAAAAATACGGTTGACACAAGCACGCAAGATCTGATGAGAACTCGATTTTCGAAAATTTTCGAAACCAATAACTTCCCGATTTTTTGTAAATCATTGATTTTTATAGCAGGAAGTTAACATCACCAACTCGAAGGTAAGCCAAGTGCAAACAGCCCTATAATTTGGAACAAAGAAGTGTAAGGCAGTGTACACATGAATTATGTAAATATAGGAATAACACACGAACATGGCGGCTTTTTGTTGAAACAGCTGTCGAGCCGCCTCGGCCAACCCTTATATAAACTAGAGATAACTTATTGTTACAAACTTTGTAGATTTAGGAATTGCCAGATTGCCATTTTTTGTTTTAAAATATACTACAGTACTTTTAATTAGTTTCTAAAACATTGTATGAAATAGAAGGTTTTACGAAAAAAGTTATCGCACGGTAGCTATACTGCAGTTCTATTTAGCTGCAAAACGAAAGGGTCGCCTCGAACGGAGGAGGATTATTCTCTTACAGAATACCAACGTAAAATAGCAGCATAAAGCTGTGTGTTGGGTATGGTAGTGTAGAGAAATGGAGACCCTTTTTTACTGCCAAAGAGGCATTCTATCTTATTCATTTATTATCATAAATTATTTCATTCATTTATTCATTATGCATTGTACACTATCAAAAATCCACTGCTGAACATAGGCGTCCCCTATAAATTAGGTCATAATATTTCACCACACTCAGGATTGACTAGGAGAGGATGCAAAAAACCATTAAGTTCACCCTTTGTTATTCTTTTATTTTATTTTAGGAACCGATATGACTTAGAGATCTTCAAGAAACGAGCTTACTCCTTTTTAAAACGCCGACAACGCAACTGAAATTCTCCTTGTGTTGCAAAAAGCAAAAAAAAAAGCATAAATAAGTAAATGAAATAGTTCTACGGCAATTTGACTAGATGATTCAAATTTGAAAACCATTGGAGACGTAATCTAGGGTGGAGACTATATTTAGCCAAATATAATGCGGAACAAAACGCAAGATCCAAAAGGCAACTGGCAGCCACTGTATGCACATAGCCGAAGATCGTGCTACGTAGCGCGCTTTACAGACCTTGACGGTTCCGTGGCGTAGTAACTTAGTTTCGAGTTGCGATTCGAATCCCGCACGGAACAGGTATTTGTGTGGCCTACAAATAACTGTACCGGGTCTGGATGTTTGTCCTTATGCAATTTATCTTTGAAAACTGCCTCCACAATACAGGAGAAAATCCTAGTGTTGGGTAAGCTTTCCATTCTATGTGTACAGAAAGCAATGGACTGCTGCTCTGTTCGCGACGACAAAAAGTGTTTAAAAATATAGTGATTAAAAAACAATATTAAAAGTGTAATTAGGAAAAATATTAGTGACAAACCTAAGTGAAAGGTGCAATAGTGTAATTTTCCAACATGTTTACAACCCTTAGAATAATAGTATAGAGCATTGTTTTGCAATAGTTAAGAAAATAACTCTTATTTGTACAAACAAAAAGTCGACCAATCAGAGCGCGACACGTTGTAGAACATTCTGGGCATTGCGTAATATTAAAATCCGAAAATGATAGAAATAATTTTTATGCTCTAGAAGAATTGTAAACATAGTATTTAATTAGATATAGGTTCATAGATTAAGGAAATAAAAGAATATTTAGCGTGATGAAACTTATTTCCTACTTATAGTAAAATTAAAGATTTAATGTACCCAATTATTGTGAAAATTTGGGATATTTTGTTAATTACTATTTACATTGTTAATATATTAAGAAACCTTTATGATGTGCTAATAGACAACTGAA
Source organism: Parnassius orleans (assembly GCA_029286625.1). Taxonomy (NCBI): domain Eukaryota; kingdom Metazoa; phylum Arthropoda; class Insecta; order Lepidoptera; family Papilionidae; genus Parnassius; species Parnassius orleans. The sequence continues at coordinate 145,152 of JAGSMP010000548.1, read as the reverse complement.
TTACCGATTTAACAATGTGTAGTATATTAGTGTAAGCATTAATCGTGTATAGAAAAAATTGTAATTTAAGACAATTGTATAGTGACGTCACTTTAAGGTAAAGCTCGAGTCTACCTTAGGGCCTTGGGGCCCAGTAACATTGTAGTAGCTGAAGATACAGGTAGTAGAACCAAGTAGTAGCTGAATATAGAACATAGTGAATAGTAGCTAGTAGCATAGTAGCTGATAATAGCAGCTAGTAACCAGTGATAGTAATAGCTAGTTGTACAAAATAGTAGCTGATAATAGCAGCTAGTAACAAGTGATAGTAGTAGCATAGTACAACTTAGTAGCTGATAATAGCAGCTAGTAAACAGTGATAATAGAAGCAGATAGTACTAGTAGTAGTAAGTTACGACCGAACAACTTGAAGAAATAGTCAACTGAAGAAATCATCTGAAGAATATAATAACCAACTGATAGTGAACAACCGATATAGAACAACCGTAGTTGAACAACTGTATTCAACAACCGTGGTCAATAACAAATAGTCAGAAGATTTCTGCCGAACAGTTGAGCAGTCGAACCGCTGGCCACTGCCTTTGCCATTTGTATTCTACAATTCGTGCATTTTGATTTGACGTCCGTCCACAGTACCCCAGCCTCACCCATAAAGACGGCAGTAGAAGTATCACCGGAAACTATAGGTGTAGGACGTGAGCGACTCGCGGAGTATCTTCGACAACATTTACTCCCGAGTTTCGCCCATCCGGCACTTATGATGATGATGACTTGGCTGTTGACTTGAATCATCATCATCATCATCACAGCCCTTCACAAGTCCACTGCTGAACATAGGCCTCTCCCAAGGAATGCCACAAATCACGGTCCTGAGCCACCTATATCCATCGACTTCCCGCATGTCTTACCAGTTCGTCACTCCATCTAGTGGGGGACGCCCTACACTTCGTCCGCCGGTACGAGGCCGCCGCTCGAGAACCTTTTTTCCCCATCGGTTGTCGGTTCTTCGAGCTATATGGCCGGCCCATTGCCACTTCAGCTTACTTATCCGTTGGGCTATGTCGGTAACTCTGGTTCTACTGCGGTTATCCTCATTTCTAAGTTTATCACGCAGAGAAACTCCGAGCATAGCCCTCTCCATAGCTCGCTGAGTGACCTTGAGCTTCCTCGTCCGGCCAGCAGTGAAGGACCACGTCTCAGTTCCATAGGTCATCACTGGCAACACGCACTGGTTGTACAATTTCGTTTTGAGGTTTTGAGGTATGTGCCGTAATTTCTCGAACGCTGCCCAACCGAGTTGAATCCGTCGATTGACCTCTCGGTCGAAGTTGGACTTACCTAGTCGGACTATTTGCCCCAGGTAAACATACTCGTCAACAACTTCGAGCTTAGTGCTCCCAACAACTATCGGCATAGGTTTGACATGGACATTAAACGTAATCTTTGTTTTGTCCATGTTCATCTTAAGACCTATCCGTTGGGAGACACTATTGAGGTCATTGAGCATAGTGCTTAGGTCCTCCAGCGATTCTGCCATAACGACTATATCGTCAACAAATCGAAGGTGAGTGATGTTTTCGCCATTGATGTTCTTGATTGTACTCTTCGGTCTTCTGCACAATTTGCCGAAGGGTGTGTATGTGGTCTATGGTACTAAAGCCTTTTCGGAAACCGGCTTGTTCGGGAGGCTGGAAGTCGTCGAGTCTGCGTGCGAGACGATTCGTAATGACTCTCGAAAACAGCACGTAGACGCGGCTCAGAAGGAAAATCGGTCTGTAGTTCTTCAAGAGAGCGTTATCGCCTTTCTTGAAGAACAAGACCACCGCACTTCTGCTCCACGCCTCCATCGAGGACGGAATTAAAGAGCTTCCGAAGGACTTGAAGTACCGTTGACTTGAATATTTAATTACATGTGTTTCATATTTATAATAAAGGCAAATTTTTATAACATAATAACAAATAAATTGAATACTAACGTAATAAAGTGCTGTAATAACCGATTATCTTTGTTCCTTCTTTCTTTCTTTTTGCTATCCTCGCGAAGCTTACTGTCACGGCTCTCGTGAAATTTATTATGAGATGTGATTTATTTCACTCGGAAACGTTAACTATAGCGCATTTCAACTGTTTGTTGAAAATTCATTGTTCAATTTTGTTTGTTATACTGGCATTTATAATAAGTAGCAATATCTTCTAAACATTTTCAACGACATCCACAAAATCTCATCCAAATGGCCAATATATTTCATAAATTTATCTTGTACATGCATTTCAAAAATTTATCTTAGAAGTAGTAGAGCCACCGGGGTAGGACCAAGCTCTCACAAAATATCAGCGTGAAACAGCAGAATAATGCTGTTGTGTTTCGTATGGTGAGTTCTACACCGAACCGGATACCCTTTTATCTGGAAACGAGGCATTCTGTCTTAGTCCTCCGGGTGATAATGCACCTGCATTTTGAAAATAAATCGAGAATGGATATATGTCTGTGGCTTACAGCATCCACTTACCATCAGGTTTGTGCTCGCTTGTCACCCTTATATAAAAAAATGTGTTAGGCGACTTTCTCGTTGCTACCTTGAATTTGTGATAAATTCCTTAAACCGCTTAAACGGGTAAAATAATTGCTTTTTTATAAAAAGTATGAACCGACTTTTAAACTTAAAAAAATATTTCCACATAATAGCTTTTGAAGTTGGGGCTTTAATTATTCGATTATGTAAGAATATTCACTAATCCATATCGTAGGTAGGTAGAGGTAAACTAAAACAGGAGATGGGCAGCACCATCTTCCTGATAACAAATTAAAAATTATAAAGAAACTGCGGTTACCAACCCACAACTATCGCAAATCCCCCCTATAAAGCAATGTATGGGGGAGGCCTATGAACATCACTTGGGCTTTTATAGTCTGTAATGTAGGTATGTATGTATTTATATGTCCACGAAGTATATTAAGTTTTTTTGTAAAGAAATAGACAGGGAAATGAAACATAGCAAATTTAGGATGTTTTTGCACGGCCAAATGTGCCGAAAAATTGGAATCATATTAGATTTCACTAGTACTTGAAAAACAATTTATTTTCACGCAAAGGGACAGATAAAGAAATGAAACAGACATTTTTAATATGCTTTTGTACGGTTGAGGGAACGGAAAAATTGGAATCAATAATTTGTGTCAAGCGAGCACACAGTCCATCTGATAATAAGCGGATACTGAGTCCCATAGATACATAGATACAAAATGTAGATGCGTTGAACCCTGACAACAAAAATAGAATGCCTCGTTCGATTCATCGACCCCCCATTGTAAATTTTATTTTATTAACATCGAGAGTGGTCTACTATTAGCTTAAATATGCTCCTGGCGAAAACGAAAGAGTATGTGGCCAACAAGTTAAGACCAAAGACAAAAGCCAGACCAGCAACAAGACCAAATGGAACTACTGAAATTGGCGAAGACTGCATATATATTTTTGAAGTTATACTTCTTTTGGGGCGTTTGGGAAAAATTATGAGAGTGATTTTTTTACGATGCGAGTGCACATCGATACCTCAATAACTTCATTGCGTAACTAGACAACTTCATTGGGTAACTGTCTCTCAAGTTTTTGTGGGAACTGATTTAAGTTAGTTATTATTAGTTATTTTTGTTTTGTTACATTAAATAAGTATAACTTCCTACGTGCGTACATAAGTACACACACTTTTTTTTTATAAAAGCTAGAGTCATAAACGAGCGCACAGTACACTAGAGAAGAAGTGGATGCTGGGCCCCACAGAAATCTGCATTTAAGTTGTAATAATCATCCTAAGAAAATACAGAAAAATTGAGGACTAAGATGGAAATATCAGATTGCTTCGTTTTCCTGTAAAAAGGGGTATCCGGTTTCTCGTCACTCATCATATGAAATACATTCTTTTACTAGTCGAGCCAATCTATTCGTGCTACAACCATAGTATAGCGACAGTAGCCTAATGGTACGGTTCGGAATGTAAACTCAAAAGTGGTGGGTTCAAATCCGCCATTCGACTGCTATGGTGAACCACTCTTAACACAAGCATTTTAAAGCTTAAAGATAAGGCGGTCGTATATCTTGGATTCAAAACATTTGCCGAATGGCAAGCTAATGTCGTTCTTAGTAGCGTACGATCTTTAGATGGCGTAGTAATAACTGATCTAAATCAAAGAAAACTCTTCAAAAACCCACATAGTAATAAAGCGTTGGAAGAATTAGAGCGATTAAGAAGCACGCTGTGCGGGTCACAAATCGAGGGAGTCGCAGAAGATTTGTTATAATGGCATTAAAAAAAATACTCCAAGAACCCCAATATGCTAAGTGACATCAATAACCGCATCTAAATCAGTCAAGCCTTCTCGGGAAAAAACTCGCTAAAACTCATTTCAACGAGCGAAAAATATTTATTATACCCCCACCTAGCGAGTTAACATCATAACAACAATCTAAGAACTATCGTCTATGAATCAAAAACCTTTACAGAACACCGTATCTAAATCGGTCAAACCATTTTGGAGATAAATGGGAACATTCGTTTGCACACACAAACAAACATCCTCTCACCCTAAACGCATACACCTTCTCCGTTCTGTCGTGGATACTAAAAACAATGGATTTCAGCAAAGTAATGTCTGATTCTATAAATTAAAAGCAGGACTCGAAAACTAGCAGCCATTTATTCTAACCACTTTTTCATGCGACTGTAAAGAGCGAAGTAATTGTCATTCTTCAATGCGTGAAACGCTCATGAATTATGCATCCCTGGAACTAGTCCGGTAACAGAACGTCGGTATTCTGTTCGTAAGCTAGCGTATTGAAAGTTACCGAGGACTTAAACGCATTTACACAGACGCATTGTCAGAAGCTTCGTATCCTTTTTCTTCGGCGACCAAAATTATTTTTATACAACTAAATTGAAGCAAACTCACATTTCACCACAGTTCATACCATAAGGATTGTCACTTTAATTTTTTTTATAGTATAAGGGTAACAATCGAGCACACAGCCCAACTAAGTGGATGTTGAGGTCCATAGACATCTACATTTATCTCCAATTAAGAATCAAAATGAATATGTGTTGTCACCCCTGAAGACTAAGATAAAATGCCCTGTTTATAGTTAAAAGGGCTTCCTGTTCTCTACACTCAACATACGAAACACAGCAGCATTAAGCTGCTATTTTAAGCGGGTATTATGTGAAAGCGTGGTCAAACCCCGGTCGAGCCGACCCATTCGTGATCTACCCTAATATAGCTGCAGCGTGGCACTACCAAAATTTTATATAAAAAAAACCTGCAATGAATTGCTGCGGTATGACTTTTACGGGTGTTAGAGTAATGCTGCAGATGTATTATAGCTGAAAAAGAATGGTGCAGTTCAACCAGGGTAGGACCACACCCGCCCAGACAAAATCATCAACCAGCGAAAATAGCAGCATAATTCTGCTGTGTTTCGCATGATATGTGAAGAGAATATATACGTATAGAATATATACGTGGTAGAGCCATGCTGCAGCTATATTAGTAGTATAGTTGTAGCACAAATGGGTCGGCTCGACCGGGGAAAGACCACGCCCTCAAAGAATACCAGCGTAAAATAGCAGTTAAACACTGCTGTGTTTCGTATGGTCAGTGTAGAGAACCGGAGACCCTTTTTACTGGAAAAGAGGCATTCCATCTTAGTCCTCACGGGTGACAACGCATCTGCATTTTGATTCGCAAACGAGGATAGATGTAGATGTCTATGGGCCACAGCAACCACTTACCATCAAGTGGACTGTGTGCTCGTTTATCACACTATCCTATAAAAAAAAAGAGAACCGAGGACCCTGTTTCTTTATAATAAAATTAAAGTGAAAACCGAACTTACAATCCAACTGATGTGCTAGCTAATGCAGTCCATGTATATCTGCAGCCAACTGCAAACAAAGAAGGTTAGAGATGCATTGTCACCTCTGAAGACTAGTTGGAATGTCTCAAAGCCTGTAATTAAATACTAACACTCTATACCATTCAGTCTGGAACACAGTTATGCAAGTACTGCTACTTGGCGGCACAAATAGGTAAAAGGTTGGTACCTAGACGGACACTTAGACAGAAAAGGAGACACCTAGGATATATAAATTAAATTAAAAGAAAAAATAAATAAATCGCAAAATAATGTTGACTCTTATTTATCAAGTTTCACATTTTAACAAGAATTATTGCAGGCATATAAACATATTATGTGGCAATCCTTGGGGGAATCCAATGTTCAGAAATGAAATTGTGATAGGCTGTAACTCTGTAATGATGATGGTGATGATGATATAAGTACACACTTCTTTTTTATCTTTTTCGGGCCATAAAGATCCACTACTGGGCATGTGCCTCTCCTGCTGTAGGGAGGATTTACGTTAATCGACACGCTTGGAAATATTTCGTGCATTTTCCATAGTCTCCTAATATGACACCCAAAGGACGAAATACGGTGACGGATTTTCTTACAAAACAAATTTTTGAGTATCCAATGCGCTAATTAACAATTTCTTAATTAATTAAATAAAAGAACTTTTTTAAAACAAGAGAACTTAGATTTGACATTTCATAATTTATAAATTTCACAATTTCTACATTCAACATCTTAACGATGTAGTAATTGTGAAATTTCAAATCTTATTTAATAAATGTCACATCTAATTTACCTAATAAATATCTAGGCACCTTTTACGTAAGTTGTTGTTTCTGAAGAAAACAATATTGTAATCTCTAAATTAAATTCAATACATTATAATTAAAAAGTATAATAATATAAGTGTCTGTCTGTAATATCAAAATACTTAGCTTGTTTTAAACTCACGAGGTTATTTGTATGACACTGGGAGACGAATACCCATCTTTCTCTCCGGGTTAATCTTCAGAATTGGTGATGAAACTTCACGAACATACGAGTATAGAAAGGAAAGGAGTGATCTAGGCTATATTTTATCAGAAAAACATTCAGGATTTGTTTTTTGTGAATTTCAAAAAAATATATAATAAATGGTTTTTAATTATTTTCTTACAAAATATAAAAATAAAAATTCAAACAAAACTTTTTTATTTTGCGATTTTACCCCAAAAAGTCACTAAATTTTTTTTTTCTCTGTTTTGATGCAAATCTATTTAAACTTTTACCATTCTACAACGCGTGTTTATTAAGAGTGTTAAAAATAATGTGATAAGATCGTTAATACTTCAAATTACTATGTTAAATTAATATTATTTTTACGTGGTAGAGCCACGCTGCAGCTGTATTATGGATGTAGCACGAATGGGTCGGCTCGCCCGGGGAAGGACCATGCTCTCACAGAATACCAGCGCAAAATAGCAGCTTGATGCTGCTAGGTTTCATATGGTGAGTGTAGAGAACCGAAGACCCTTTTTACTGGAAAATTTTAGTCTCCAGGGGTACAACGTATGAAAAAAAAAATTAAATGAAAAATAAAAATACTTTATTTGACAGTTAACACCTTTAAAAATAATTTAGCAGTGGTTCCCACACTAGGCACGCAGACCTATATCGTGAGAGTCATATGCACATATTAACAAAAACAGAATTAGTGCACGGCTGACTTTACAAAGCTTTCCCTTACTTTAAATGTCTTCCTCATTTTATTTATAGTCTCTAAATTATATAATTTGTTAATATTACAGTATTTTGAATTACTACTTTAATAACAATATCAATATTAATATTGGGCATATAGTTACTATGACTCATTGTATTTATGTGAGCTTATTATTGTTCTGTGAGCAGATACGACAAATATGCGCCCTACCTAGTACTTTACTATCTCTGTATAGTTTAACTGTTGGATACCTGTGTTTCTTGTTAAACACAACTTTCAGGACCAAACGTTGAGCTCTCTCAATCCTTATCATGACTGGATTGAAAGCGCGTCCCCGGCAAGAATTACGAGTACAATACGTTAGCAACGGCTGACATAAGGCATAACAGATGGTCATTATTGTGATCAGGGGTGCAGAGTTTCTCAGTTGTCTCATGATGTAAACTATGTTACGTATCTGTATTTTGATTCTTAATCGAGGAACGATGTAGATGTCTATGGGATACAGCATCCACTTACAAAATACAAAAATATTTATTCATAACCAAAGTAACAATAATTACAATAATTATAATAGCTGTGAGTAAGTGTGTGTGTGTGTGTGTGTGTGTGTGTGTGTGTGTGTGTGTGTGTGTGTGTGTGTGTGTGTGTGTGTGTGTGTGTGTGTGTGTGTGTTTCAATCTATACATTAAACAAAATAATAAATGTAATATAATAAGATAAATTTAGTTTTAAGTGGTTGTCGATAATTGAACTACTTGCCTTAAGACCACTATCATAGTTGGGCATCTTTTTGTTCTAAGTGAAAGAAGTCGCGGGTAAACGTTAGTATTATATAAAAATATATTCCAACTAAAACCTTAATAGGTCCAATTAAATCTCTGAGCGCAAATTGTCCACGTATTGGTAGATTATTATTTAAAATCCAATTACCTTAGACCTTAGGATAAATTTCAAAATTACGTGATTCGATTCACTTGAAGAAACAAATTATGGCTAGATTTATGTTAATCATTAATCTGGTTCGTTTTAAATAAATGTGCTTGTCGATCCAAAACATTCCTTAAATAACATTAATTTAAAATAATAATTCGGCATACTCAGGTGGACTCAGACCAAACTGAACGCTCTGGATAGAAAAATCCGCACTGTTATGACATGCCACAAGATGCATCACCCGAGATCTTCGGTAATGAGGCTGTACTTGCCGCGGAAACATGATGGACGCGGCTTATTGAGCGCTCTCACCATGCATAATCGCGAAGTGTGCAGCCTCCGTAATTACTTCCTGGCGAGATCGGATGATCTGTTCTACAGGGACGTCATTTCAGGTGATATAGGGATTACTCCTCTATCCTTAGCCAACGACCAATGTGAATGTCCTTAGCGAAACTGACCCAAGTACCGAGCATTTCCGACCGGGAGTCCGTATGGAAGGAGAAGGCTCCACCGGGTTTCTACAAGGCTCTATAAGACTTTCTTAGATACAGTCGCCTCCTCTACTGGCTACGTTTCGGTGACCTCTTTGGAAATCTAAGGTTTGTCTGTACAATACAGGATCAGGTTATTAAGACCAACAACTATCGGATATACATTTTAAAGGATGGCGCCGTTGACATCTGTCGAACTTGTCGCCATCCCGGTGAGTCACTTAGGCATGTCATATCCGGTTGTTCGGCTTTCTAATTCTCAGTATTACACCGACACAACCTAGTAGCCAGGACTCACACCAGGGCTCGTTCTGAAATACGGTCTCGTGGATCGAAACTGCCATATTATTATAACTACTTGCCGGATTCGTGCTCGACAATGACCGCGCCAGGCTCTACTGGGACAGGCCATCATCACAGACAGGGATATATTCTTGCAAATAAGCCTGATATTGTGCTGATGGACCGGGCACAATCAAGATATTTCGGTCGACATTACCATTCCTTATGACGAGGATCTCGTGAATGCCGAAACAGATAAGCAGACAAAATATCTGGACCTGGCTCACGAGGTGACCGACATGTGGGGTGTTATGCCAACCGAAATTAATCCTGTGGTCGTTTCTGCGAACAGGCTAATCCCGTTCAGCCTCTCAGGTCATCTGTGGCGACTGGGACTCCATGACGGACCGCTCCGGCTCAAATGCAGACAGCGGTGCTCGTCGATACCGCCCGCAACGTCCGCCGGTTTCTTTCCTTTCCAACCTCGGCCGTTTGGTCTCCCTGCTGGGTTTCCATCTGGTTGGGCTTTTAGTTAATTATGTATTATTTATTTATTTATGTTACTGTATTTAATATATATTTATGTATATTTATCATTTCCTTTTTATTATTTATTCATCCCAACCAGATGAGATTACTCTATAAACACCCTCCTTAATAATAATCTATTTAAGTGAAAAAACTTTGAACCCTTTTTCAAGATTATTGCGCGCATGTATGAGTGTAAGATTGGTATAGTTAATGTTTATATGGATGGAGAAGGAGTGCAGAATGTTTAAATTCATTTAAAATATTTGTAAAAATATCATCAAATTTGTCAAACACATAAATGTCGCCCGGACAAATTATGTCGTTTGTTGACGTTCATACTGGCAATGTCTCAGTGTAAATACCAAAGAGATATATTGCATTTTAAAGGTAAAAAGCGTTCATTTTATATTTTGTGTATTTGTATATTTGAATATTAGATATGTGTTTTACTATAAAAAAGTATGTGCTGTTGAAAGTAAAATACAGCTTTCTTAATATACTAACCTAAAATTTAATGAATTTCAGTCGAATTTCGACCACAAGGCGACCACTTCTAATACCTAATTAATACGCAACCTTGTGTCTCTTTAAGGAGGATTGGACTAGGTTCCTTGGCCTCAATACAGACTTTTTTGTATAAGAGGGGGCAAATGAGTATGCGGCTCACCTGATGGTAAGTGGCTACCGCCGCCTATGAACAACTGTTAAAAAAGAGTAGGCTCGTTTCTTAAAGGTCATTACTATCAACTGTATAATGTAAATAGTAGTCGGAGTCTTGGCGGGAACTAGATCGGCGGCGGATTGCTGCTCCTGTATTATTTTTTAAATAATGGTTCGAAATGGATTTTAGTGTAACAAAAGCGTATTCACTCTTGCCTTGAAGAAGCCCAGATTGTATTATTGTATATTATTTACATATTTTAAAATGGTCCATACTCGGTCAGGTAGAGGCATACTGCAGCTATATGGTTGTTACACGATGGGTCAGCTCGACAGTGAAAGGACCACGCTTACACAGAATACTAGCATGAAATAGCAGCTCAATGCTACTGTGTTTCACATGGTAAGTGTAGACCATTGTTACTGAAAAGATGCATTTCATATTGTTTATTAATGGAGGATAAAATAAATGTAGATGGTTATGGGCCATGGCATCCACTTACCATCATGTGGACTGTGTGCTCGTTTGTCACCCTTATATATTCTATAAAAAAGGAGAATTCGACAATTGTATAATTCTCTATCTATTACTCTAAACGAAGTACTTGAATGTATTATTATAAATGTTATGAATGTATATTACGATTGGATTTCATGGCTTTGAATTTTTTTGCGCGGAACCCTAATTCTTTTCTAAAATAAAAGTAGCTAGGTTAATCCTTATATCATCTTCAGTAAAGTCCCGTCCAAATCAATCTAGAATTTTCGAAGATAAGACAAACAGGCAGACAAACCGACAGACAAAAATTTTAAAAATCGTTTTTTTTCTTATAATTACCGTATACACTTTCATATGCATTTAGTAAAAAGCAGTTATTTTGATATTACAAACAAACACTTCAATTTTATTTATTTCAGTAGATATAGATTGAATTAAACTAAAAGAGATTTAAATAGATACCGCAACAAAAAACGGCAAGATTACTTTTCAAGAATTAAATAAACAAGTCGGAGTAACCTAGATGTTTGTGCAGTTTTCTGCAGGCTAACCCACCTAACATCATTGCTCTGGACTTAAAGCCTTTATTTGTTCTTAAGACCTAGCTCAGCTAGCGACCATTTTCGAGCCGTTTCTTCAACATGCCAGCTTCGCTTCTGCTGTTCCGGAGATGTGTCCCACCGCCGCCGCTTGCCGATTACGCGCGCGCGTTTTTTTTTTTGCGCAAATGCGGGACACCCTCCGGTAGCGGGGAGGTGATGAAATGCTCTGGCATACCGCAGCCGGCTGCGTGGTTATGGAGACTCACTTTGTGCCTACTACTAAAGCACCACCCAGGAACGACTTTAGCCCGAGGCTGTACAGTCGCATCTGAGACGACCTTCCTCGGGGAGAGGAGAGGCGTGGGGCACAACCGTCCGGGGACAGAAGCGCGGATCAATAACACAGCCGCAAAGTGCGACGGTGCTGGAGAATGTGAGTGGGAATCGCATGTGCGAGACTGGCGTGGCGGATGGGGACAGGGAGGGCAGGCTCACCGTCAACGGCAAGTGAGGACGCTGTACACAACCGCACAGGGCGGCTGGCGGAGACAGGATGCTCCGCCGTCGCCCGAACCCATATTCATGAGAAAAGCACGGCGACGGCGGGACAGCTAAGCACAGCCGCACGGGCACGGCTGTGCTGGCCGAGAGGGAGGGCAATACTCGACCGTCAAGGACGGAAGTGTGGGAGGGCACCCAACCGTACGGGGACGGAAGAGCGGTCAGCCAACGCAACCGCACGACAGGCGGCGCCGCCCGGGACAGGACGGGACTGACGTTCTATTCTAAACTGTGCCGACCGAGGGAAGACCCATACACGGGACGGGTGCTCGGTCAACGGCGGACCCCGCAAGCACGACCGCTCGGGAGCGACGGCATAAGCGGAATGAATGCGCGCGCGTCGGACTGCATCTTTTATAGCCCCGTCCAGCAACGCAGCTACGAAGCTATCTACAGGTCTTACGCCGGCAAATGGGCGCGACATATGATAGTTGTACATAATATTTTATTGATTAATCTTCATTGGTCAAAATGTATAAATTATAATTGGCTAAGTAAATAAAAGATATTACTATTGGTAAACTAAGGATGTAGCCGGGCATATAAATATGAAGCGGGTTCACTAAATAAACCACCTTCATTCGCCTGCACATAGTAAGGCATATCAAGAAAAATAGTTTCATTTCTCGCTCCTAGACCACTCAGTCTGTTAATAGTGGACCCATTCACCACTGTTACATTGGTGACCCGACGTATGAACACGCAACTAACAGCCTTCGGAAAACTACCCTCGTCGTCGTTCTCAAGTACCTCATTCATTCGCTCCCGAGCAAATATTCAGTCTTCACATCACCAAACCATCTAGCTTTACAAAGGTTCATCGCAGCACTATAATAATACTTCCTGTTCCTTCAAGCTACTCTCTGCGCACAGTGTTCGGCACGGCTCTGATTCTTACTGCTCGCCTCTGCCACGGCACTCTCATAGATTACTTGCCTTCTTCTCGACTCACCGCAGACTACAAGGCAATTCCTGGCACTTACATTCGTCGACATCTAACTGCACTATCGACCTCCACTCTGAGCAGGGGTGATGTATGGCGCTATCATCCTTTCAAGCGAAAATACATTGAAGCCTAAATCGCGCTATCAAAGTTCCGAAGCAAAAAGTATATATATAAAATAGCTCGAACTACCACTTGGGCGTTGGCGCTCGGGCAGACACGCCCGCCCGGCAGGAGACTCTCCTTCCTTCCACCCACCAGTGACCCCGACGTGATATGAACGGCCTTCTACTGACCTAACTCCTGGGCAGAAAACGGTCCTACCACGAAACAACTTGTCCATAAACAGATAGAGCAACCACGGGAAAGCTAGAGGTGTGACATAGTTATTTCACTTGAAGCGCCAGACGAAGTGTAGGTGTCTCCTGGCTGAACGGGGCGATGATTTGCGTAAGGCGGCTGGTAGAAACTGGATGGGTAAACCGAATCAAGCCAAGTGGCGCGCTTTGGGAAGCTTGGTGGGTGATGAGCTGCCGAATCTGATGATGATGATAATGATGATGAAGATGGTGTAAATAAATAAAGAAAATAGTAAAGTTGTCCTTTTAGCTTAGGTTAATAGCAACACTTTCAATTATTTTATGATAATACAGAACTCAAGAAATGATAAATCTATACATAAAAGTGTAACAGGCGATGCAGTGGGCTAGACATTCATCTTGGTCCGCAGTGGTTCATTCAATTTTTAACAAATAATCTTTATTTATATTCGGATACAATTAAAACGTAAGAGTGAAAAGTCACCTGTTGGTAAAGGATGATATGACCCATTAACACTATCCTCAACTAAGAATAAAATGCATATGCATACGATTAACATAATTAGCACAATCGCAAATATAACACAAACTATGACATAACTTTTTACATAAATTCATTGATTCACTGACCCTGAGACAGTATAACTGTGGTTCAGGAACCAATTCCTAAGGAGAACTAGTTCCTGAAACACAAATAAGCCTAGTCAAAGGTCAATTTCTATATAATAATTTAAAGTTATTTTATGGGTGACAATTAATATGCTTTTAATTGTTAATTTATGTTAGTTGAAGATACCTATGGCCCACATCACATAATATCAGGTTGCAAAACTTCTATGCATAATAGACGAGCTCTGCGGCATTAGTGCATTGCGCACTGAGTTACGATCAATTCTCCTTAACTTTAGTCGACTGCGAGCGGCCTAAAGACCATAGTCTTTGCGTTATAGCATATGGTGACAGCTTACACTTTTGGCGTGTCTAGAGATGTAACATTGTTAAATCGATTTAAAAAGGTGAACGACACACAAAGCAAAAGCAAGTTATGGATTAGCTATCGATATAAAAATAAAACCGAAAAATATATTTCTTTTTAAACTACAATACATGTAAATTAAGTTAAAGCTTAATACAAATTGACATAATAGTTACATAATAGCTATTCCGGACCTCGCCCTTGGTATTTATTACGATTGGATTTCATGGCTTTGAATTTTTATGCGCGGAACCCTAATTCTTTTTCTAAAATAAAAGTAGCTAGGTTAATCCTTATAACATCAGCTATTTTCCAGTAAAAGTCCCGTCAAAATCAATCTAGAATTTTCGAAGATAAGACAAACAGGCAGACAAACCGACAGACAAAAATTTTAAAAATCGTTTTTTTTCTTATAATTACCGTATACACTTTCATATGCATTTAGTAAAAAGCAGTTATTTTGATATTACAAACAAACACTTCAATTTTATTTATTTCAGTAGATATAGATTGAATTAAACTAAAAGAGATTTAAATAGATACCGCAACAAAAAACGGCAAGATTACTTTTCAAGGAATTAAATAAACAAGTCGGAAGTAACCTAGATGTTTGTACAGTACAAAGACTTCTAGCCACGGCTCTAACATCATTTGCTCTGGACTTAAAAGCCTTTATTTGTTCTTAAGACCTAGCTCAGCTAGCGACCATTTTCGAGCCGTTTCTTCAACGCCGCAGCTTCGCTTCTTCTTGCTGTTCCGGAGATGTGTCCCAAGCCGCCGCCGCTTGCCGATTACGCGCGCGTTTTTTTTTTTTTTTTTTTTGCGCAATGCAGGACACCTCCGGTAGCGGGGAGGAGGTGGTGAATGCTCCTGGCATACCACGCAGCCGGCTGCGTGGTTATGTGAGACTCACTTTGAAGAAGTGCCTACCCACTAAACACCACCTGGGAACGACTTTGTGAAGGCTGTACAGTCGCATCTGAGACGACCTTCCTCGGGGGAGGAGAGGGGGCACGGCAAATCCGGGGACAGGCGCGGATCAACCAACACAGCCGCAAAGTGCGACGGTGCTGGAGAATGTGGTGGGAATCGCATGTGCGAGAACTGACTGCCAGCGGCGTGGCGGATGGGGACAGGGAGGGCAGGCACTCACCGTCCAACGGCAAGTGCGGACGCACAACACAACCGCACAGGGCGGCTGGCGGAGACGGGGATGCTTCCGCCGTCGCCCGAACCCATATTCATGAACGGAAACACGGCGACGGCGAGACCTAAGCACAACCGCACGGGCACGGCTGTGCTAGCCGAGAGGAGGGCAATACTCGACCGTCAAGGACGGGTGTGGGAGGGCACCCAACCGTACGGGGACGGCGGTCACCAACACCACAACCGCACGAGGGCGGCGCCAGCAGGGGACAGGACGGGACTGACGTTCTATTCTGAAACTGTGCCGACCGAGGGAGAAGACCCATACGGGACGGGTGCTCGGTCAGGCGGACCCCGCAAGCACACGACCGCTCGGGAGCGACGGCGCAAGCGGAATGGCGCGCGCGTCGGACTGCATCACTTTTATAGCCCCGTCCAGCAACGCAGCTACGAGAAGCTATCTACGAGTCTTACGCCGGCAAATGGAGCGCGACATATGATAGTTGTACATAATATTTTATTGATTAATCTTCATTGGTCAAAATGTATAAATTCTAATTGGCTAAGTAAATAAAAGATATTACTATTGGTAAACTAAGGATGTAGCCGGGCATATAAATATAGGCAGGGTTCACTAAATAAACCACCTTCATTCGCCTGCACATAGTAAGGCATATCAAGAAAAATAGTTTCATTTCTCGCTCCTAGACCACTCGAGTCTGTTAATAGTGGACCCATTCACCTATTACATTGGTGACCCGACGTGATATGAACACGCAACTAACAGCCTTCGGAAAACTACCCTCGTCATCGTTCTCAAGTACCTCATTCATTCGCTCCGAGCAAATATTCAGTCTTCATCCTGCAAACCATCTAGCTTTACAAAGGTTCATCGCAGCACTATAATAATGCTTCCTGTTCCTTCAAGCTACTCTCTGCCACAGTGTTCGGCACGGCTCTGATTCTTACTGCTCGCCTCTGCTTCACGGCACTCTCGCAGATTACTTGCCTTCTTCTCGACTCACCGCAGACTACAAGGCAATTCCACTGGCGCACATTCGTCGACATCTGAGCTGCTATCGACCTCCACTCTGAGCAGGGGTGATGTGGCGGCGCTGTCGTCGCACCACAAGCGAAATACATCGAAGCCTAAATTGCGCTATCAAAGTTCCGAAGCAAAAACAGTATATATAAAATAGCTCCGAACTACCACTTGGAGAGTTGGCCGCTCCCCGGGCAGAACACCTTGCCCGGCGGGAGGTCTCCCCTTTTCCTTCCACCTGCCACAGTGGTGACCCCGACGTGATATGAACACGCAGCCTTCTACCTACCCAGGCTAACTCCTAGGCAGAAAAACAGTCCTACCACCCAGAAACAACTGTCCATAAACAGATAGAGCAACCACGGGAAAGCTAGAAAGTGTGACATAATTATTTTCACCTGCATAGACGAAGTGTAGGTGTCTCCTGGCTAGACGGGGCGATGATTTGCGTAAGGCGGCTGGTAGAAACTGGATGGGTAAAGCCGAATCAAGCCAAGTGGCGCGCTTTGGGAGAGGCTTGGTGGGCGTAGACTGCCGAATCCTGATGATGATAATGATGATGAAGATGGTGTAAATAAATAAAGAAAATAGTAAAGTTGTCCTTTTAGCTTAGGATTAATAGCACTTTCAATTATTTTATGATAATGCAGAACTCGCAAGAAATGATAAATCTATACATAAAAGTGTAACAGGCGATGCAGTGGGCTAAGACATTCCATCTTAGTCCGCAGTGGTTCATTCAATTTTTAACAAATAATCTTTATTTATATTCGGATACAATTAAAACAATGAAGTGAAAAGTCCACCTGTTGGTAAAGGATGATATGACCCATTAACACCTATCCTCAACTAAGAATAAAATGCATATGCATGCGATTAACATAATTAGCACAATCACGCAAATATAACAAACTATGACATAACCTTTTACATAAATTCATTGATTCACTGACCCCTGAGACAGTATAACTGTGGTTCAGGAACCAATTCCTAAGGGGAGGAACTAGTTCCTGAAACACAAGTAAGCCTAGTCAAAAGGTCAATTTCTATATAATAATTTAAAGTTATTTTATGGGTGACAATTAATATGCTTTTTAATTGTTAATTTATGTTAGTTGAAGATACCTATGGCCCAAAGCATCCACATAATATCAGGTTGCAAAAGACTTCTATGCATAATACTAGACGAGCTCTGCGGCATTAGTGCATTGCGCACTGAGTTACGATCAATTCTCCTTAACTTCTTTAGTCGACTGCGAGCGGCCTAAAAGACCATAGTCTTTGCGTTATAGCATGGTCGGGTGACAGCTTACACTTTTGGCGTGTCTAGAGATGTAACATTGTTAAATCGATTTAAAAAGGTGATTAACGACACACAAAGCAAAGCAAAAATTATGGATTAGCTATCGATATAAAAAATAAAACCGAAAAATATATTTCTTTTTGAACTACAATGCATGTAAAATTAAGTTAAAGCTTAATACAAATTATGACATAATAGTTACATAATAGCTATTCCCGGACCTCGCCCGCTTGGTATTTATTACGATTGGATTTCATGGGTTTTAATTTTTTTGCGCGGAATCCTATTTTTTTTTCTAAAATAAAATTAGCCTGTGTTACTCCTTATAACATCATCTATCTGTCAGTGCCAGCTATAAGCCGGAACAAACAGACTGTAAGACAAACATTTAAAAAATTGTTTGTGTCTTTTTGTTATAAATACCGTATATACTTTCATATGTATTTAGTAAAAGGCTGTTATTTTGATATTACAAACAGACACTTCAATGTATAGTTTATACTATGTATTAATTTGAAAATAAAAATCATCTTCTATTTCATGTTGATTGCAACATTCATATTGACATTTAAACAAATAAAATGGCTGCCAGCATATGTAATTTTCAGTACGGCGTAGACTGCACCGGCAGTTTTTCAAGGTACTAGCGCCTTTTGCTATATCTGTGTATTAGTTTTGCCAGGTCCAATGGGCCAAATATCGGGACGGAAGGTAAAAATAATCGCAAATTTGGTTTATAAATCTAATGAAATAAAAATAAAAAAAAAGTTTTTTTCTAGCCATTTTGGCCGCCATGAGTTATGATAAAGTCTTTTTGACACAATGCGTAATTTGCTTTATAATTTTTTTTTTGCCTGAGCTGATCAACGAATAATTTATCATCCATGCATCGGAAACACTGCATATTCCTCTATGTGAGTTTTGTTTCCATAAATCAGAATTTGTTGAACGATTAGTTCCAATTCCAATACATATTTACGTGATTTTTATATATTAGATTTATTTCAAAACCGATATTTGGTAGTCTGTGGTTGTTCGTTATGGCGTGGCATAGTTTAGTGTGGCACATTACTGTCGTAAGTGGGCGGTACCTATCCATGAAGTACAACAATATCTGTATGACAGTTTATTTAAAAAAATACGAAACTTTATAGGCGTGAGCTGTCACCCGCACCATACTATAACGCAAAGACTATGGTATTTTAGGCCGCTCGCAGTCGACTAAAGAAGTTAAGGAGAATTGATCGTAACTCAGTGCGCAATGCACTAATGCCGCAGAGCTCGTCTAGTATTATGCATAGAAGTCTTTTGCAACCTGATATTATGTGGATGCTGTGGGCCATAGGTATCTTCAACTAACATAAATTAACAATTAAAAAGCATATTAATTGTCACCCATAAAATAACTTTAAATTATTATATAGAAATTGACCTTTTGACTAGGCTTACTTGTGTTTCAGGAACTAGTTCCTCCCCTTAGGAATTGGTTCCTGAACCACAGTTATACTGTCTCAGGGGTCAGTGAATCAATGAATTTATGTAAAAAGGTTATGTCATAGTTTGTGTTATATTTGCGTGATTGTGCTAATTATGTTAATCGCATGCATATGCATTTTTATTCTTAGTTGAGGATAGGTGTTAATGGGTCATATCATCCCTTTACCAACAGGTGGACTTTTCTCACTTCATTGTTTTAATTGTATCCGAATATAAATAAAGATTATTTGTTAAAAATTGAATGAACCACTGCGGACTAAGATGGAATGTCTTAGCCCACTGCATCGCCTGTTACACTTTTATGTATAGATTTATCATTTCCTTGCGAGTTCTGCATTATCATAAAATAATTGAAAGTGTTGCTATTAATCCCTAAGCCAAAGGACAACATTACTATTTTCTTTATTTATTTACGCCATCTTCATCATCATTATCATCATCATCAGGATTCGGCAGTCTACTGCCCACCAAGCCTCTCCCAAAGCGCGCCACTTGGCTTGATCTTCGGCTTTACCCATCCAGTTTCTACCAGCCGCCTTACGCAAATCATCGCCCCGTCTAGCCAGGAGACACCTACACTTCGTCTATGCTTGTAAGTGAAAATAATTATGTCACACTTTCTAGCTTTCCCGTGGTTGCTCTATCTGTTTATGGACAGTTGTTTCTGGGTGGTAGGACTGTTTTTCTGCCTAGGAGTTAGTCTGGGTAGGTAGAAGGCTGCGTGTTCATATCACGTCAGGGTCACCACTGTGGCGGGTGGAAGGAAAAGGGGAGACCTCCCGCCGGGCAAGGTGTTCTGCCCGGGGAGCGGCCAACGCTCCAAGTGGTAGTTCGGAGCTATTTTATATATACTGTTTTTGCTTCGGAACTTTGATAGCGCAATTTAGGCTTCGATGTATTTTGCTAGGTGACGACAGCGCCGCCACATCACCCCTGCTCAGAGTGGAGGTCGATAGTGCAGTCTAGATGTCGACGAATGTGCAAGTGCCAGGGAATTGCCTTGTAGTCTGCGGTGAGTCGAGAAGAAGGCAAGTAATCTGCGAGGGTGCCGTGAAGCAGAGGCGAGCAGCAAGGCTCAGAGCCGTGCCGAACACTGTAGCGCAGAGAGTAGCTTGAAGGAACAGGAAGCATTATTATAGTGCTGCGATGAACCTTTGTAAAGCTAGATGGCTTGCAGGATGTGAAGACTGAATATTTGCTCGGGAGCGAATGAATGAGGTACTTGATAACGATGACGAGGATTTGAAGGTAGTTTTCCGAAGGCTGTTAGTTGCGTTTTCATATCACGTCGTGGTCACCAATGTAATAGTGGTGTATGGTGTCCACTATTAACAGACTCCGAGTGGTCTAGGAGCGGAGGAATGAAAATATTTTTCTTGATATGCCTTACTATGTGCAGGCGAATGAAGGTGGTTTATTTAGTGAACCCTGCCTATATTTATATGCCCGGCTACATCCTTAGTTTACCAATAGTAATATCTTTTATTTACTTAGCCAATTAGAATTTTTATACATTTTGACCAATGAAGATTAATCAATAAAATATTATGTACAACTATCATATGTCGCGCTCCATTTGCCGGCGTAAGACTCGTAGATAGCTTCTCGTAGCTGCGTTGCTGGACGGGGCTATAAAAGTGATGCAGACCGACGCGCGCGCGTAATCGGCGAGCGGCGGCGGCTTGGGACACATCTCCGGAACAGCAAGAAGAAGCGAAGCTGCGGCGTTGAAGAAACGGCTCGAAAATGGTCGACGGATGCATGAAGATAGCCGGCGTGTGAAGACGATGCGGCGCTGATGATATTTGCGGCTGTTTCTTGTTTCTATATTAGATCGTTAAATATATACGTCAAATTATCTCGCATCGATATGCAGCCCGCAGTATCTGAGTAGCCGGGGGTAATTTGTAAATAAATGTTTTCTTCAGACCTTCACCTTCTGCGTTATGGTAGCAGCAGGGTAACGTTATTTATTACCGTTTAGGTTTGATTAGCCTGGCTGCTACATCACTCTCCCCCTAGCGAAAGCGTACCGGAGGCTTGACGACTCGCCCATGGCTCGTGATTTTTAAAATAGGTTTAATCTGGGTTGATGTAGGTGATGGGTTTTCAAGCTTTCTCGCTGGTGGTTGAGATGATGATGATGATGAATCCTCTGAAGTATCCTCGTTAACAATATATGCAGGCTTTAGTCGGTCGATCGATATAATTGTAGATTTCCTTCCGGGTATTTGTAATTTAAAAGTCTTGCTATTTCGCTTTAATACTTTATACGGTCCATCGTAGGTAGGTTGAAATTGTTTCTTCACTGCGTCGTTTCTTACAAAAACTTGCTTGCATGTTTTCAAATCTTGATGAATGAATACTGATTTATTATTTCCGTGTGATGATGTGCGTTTCGACGATAAGACTTTGTTGATTGATTCTCGAAGTTGAGTTACAAAATCGTAATTCATTTCTTGATTATTTGACGATGTTGAAGTGAAGAAGTCACGGTAGTCTTATTCTGCAGCCATAGGTTAGCTGAGCGACGCTAAGACTAGTGTCTGCACGCGGTGTTGTTCGTAGTCCAAGTAGCACTGTAGGTAGCTCATCAATCCACTTTGTATGTTGAGATAAACGAGTTTTGAGTGCGGTCTTCAATGTACGATGCCATCGTTCGACTATTCCGTTTGATTGAGGATGGTATGCCGTTGTACGTGTCTTCTGTATTCCTATAGTTTGAAGAAGTTTGAGGAATAGGTTGCTTTCGAAGTTTCTTCCTTGATCCGTTGTGATGGTTTTAGGTGCTCCGAAACGAGTAATCCAATTTTCATAAATTATCTTCGCGACGGATTCAGCTGATGTATCATCGGTAGGTATTGCTTCTGGCCATCTTGTTGTTCTGTCGATCATTGTTACGAGGTAACGATGTCCTTGCGGTGAAGTAGGTGATGGTCCAACTATGTCAACGTGCAGGTGTTCGAATCTCTCCGTAGGTGAAAATGAATCTAGGCTGCTTGATGTATGCCTTTGTACTTTGTGTTTTTGACATTGAATGCATTGCTTCGCCCAGTTGCCAACATCCACTTGTATTGAAGGCCAAAAAAATTTTCCAGTTTTCTGGTTGCTCTAACACCTGGATGACTGATGTTGTGCAGTGCATTGAAGACTTCGCGACGAAATTCTTCTGGTAGGTATGGTTGCATGGTTGACGTTGAGGCTTTGCAGTAGATAGGTAGATGCGTCATTGGCATTGTAACTTGCTTGATGGTCAAGTTACTTTGCTTCGATAGATGTTTGATGTTGTCGCTATCTCTGTCTTGTGCTTCGGCGATCTTGTGATAGTCGATTGATGTTAGGGCACGTTACACTGTCGATTGGTGTGCGACTGAGTGCGTCGGCGACTATGTTGTCCTTCCCACTGATGTGACGTATGTCGGTCGTGAATTCGCTTATAAAAATGAGTTGTCTTGCTCGTCGTGGTGTTTCCGATGATGATGGTTTTTTCTGAAGTACATATGTTAATGGCTTCTGGTCGGTAAAAACGATCAGGTTTCGACCCTCGAACGTTTTTTTGAAGTGCTTGATAGCCATGTATATAGCGAGTAACTCTCGGTCGAATGTACTGTAGTTACGTTGAGTATCGGAGAATTTCTTCGAAAAATAGCCGAGTGGTTGCCATTTCCCATTGATGTATTGTTGGAGTACAGCTCCTGCTGAGAGATCGGACGCGTCGCTGAAGATAGCAAGGGTTGCTTCGTGTGATGGGTGAGCGAGCAAAGCTGCATTTTGGATCGCAACTTTACAAGCTTCAAATGCTTTTGTGGCTTCATCGTTCCATCCTATTGACGTTTTATCTTTTTTCTTCGTGTTGTGAAGGTAAGCGTGAAGTGGTGCTTGGATTTCAGCGGCTTTAGGAATGTGTTTTCTGTAAAAATTAATCATCCCAAGAAAACGCCTTAGTTCTTCGATTGTTTTAGGCGGTTTGATTCCTTCCTTGCTGACGGTGAAACCAAGAAATTGAACTTCTTGTTGTCCAAATATGCATTTCGAAGGGTTGATTGTGATTCCATTGTCTTCTAATCGCTGTAGCACGGTGCGTAGATGGGTTTCGTGCGTTTCTGTATCAGGGCTTGCAACAAGGAGATCATCAATGAATGCGAAAACGAAACCCAGTCCATGAAGTACTTCGTGTATGAATCTTTGAAAGGTTTGACCAGCGTTCTTCAGTCCTGGAGTCATTCTTGGGAATTCGAATAATCCCATTGGAGTAATTATTGCCGTCTTCTATTTCTTCATCGCGTACTTTTATTTGTTGGTAAGCTCGGTTGATATCGATGGTGGAGAATATAGTCTTGTCTGACAGTTGGTGAGTGAAATCTTTGACTCGCGGTATTGGGTAGCGATTGGGAGTGGTAATAGAATTTAGTCTTCTGTAATCTCCACAAATTCGTAACTCTCCATTCTTCGTCGGTACAACGTGAAGTGGTGATGATCAAGGGCTTTTGCTTGGTTTTCGAATTCCTTTCGAACTTGCTCGTATCGGTGTGGTGCGATTGGACGTGCACGGCAATGAAGTGGTGGTCCATTGGTTTCGATGAAATGCTCAAAGTCGTGCTTCGGTGTTAATTTCATTGACGTTATTCTTGTGATTCCAGGATATTCTTCAAGGATCTTGTGATACGATTGTTGAACGTCTATGGTTCTTATTGTGGGCAGATTGGTTGCTTGGACGAAAGACTGAGATATAAGATTGGTTTTCCCGTCGATGATTCTTCTATTTTTGATGTCGACGAATCAGCACCGATGATTGGTTTGCTGACTTTAGCGACTATAAATCTCCATTTGAATGGTCGGCGTAGGTTTAAATCTAGTTCCATTGTTTTTTCTCCATTTGTAAGAATCACCGTATTGTTTGCTGCGTAGAGTTGAAAATCCAGTGGCTTCATCTTCTGTCCTTGTCTCGGCGGTAAAACTGAGATATTCGCTCCGGTGTGGATAAGGAAGGTAAGCTTGCTTTTTTATCGGTGACGAAAAGACGGTAGGACTTTTTTGTTACGCTGGATCCCGTCGCATCAAGCGTATTAGTTAGTTTTCCGACTTCATATTTTCATTTTTGAATGTACACGGTGTTGTGCATTTTCTTGCCTCGGAACCGAAACGTCGATGATAGTAGCAGTAAGGGGATCTTGTTCTTGAGCTTGTTCGACTTCTACTTGCAGAGCGGTTGCGACGAAAAGGTGATCTTCGGTGTTGCTGATTGCGCTGGTTGTACTGTTGCTGGTAATAGGTTTGATGCTGGGAAGCTTTGAGCACGACGACTTCGAATGATAGCTTCCGAATTTCTTTGAGAACAAACTGAGTATCATTGGCCTTGGTTGAAGTGCCTTCGATCATCGATATGTGTGAGCTACTGCTGTTTTCGATCATCTTGTCCGCCAGGAGTGCCAGTTCGTCGAGCTTCGTCTGCGTGCTGAATGTTTCACTCACTGCTAGTACCGATCGAACATGTGGGGGTAGGTGGTTTACCCACATTAGCCGTAGCGCCAAATCTGGGACTTTATCTCGTGCCAAAGTACGCATTCTGCGTAGGAGTTGTGTAGGCTTCTGGTCTCCAATTTCTATTTCTGATAGAAGTTTCTGAAGAGGCGACTGTCGGATTCTTCATATGTAGAGATCAGACGATCCTTCAGCAAATTATACTGGTCGGATGCTGGTGGATTGTACAACAGGTCCGAAATATGTTCGATGTCTTGTTTCTCAAGTTGGGCGATTACCATCCGTGCTAGTTGCGCTTGATTCTTCTTTAAATCGTTCATTGCGGCTTCAAAACTGACGAACCAAAGTCGGGGTTTATCTCTCCAAAACGGTGGTATTCTCAACGATAGAGATATACCGGCGATTTCTTGTTCCTTGGCCGGGTTTGATGTATGCGTCGGATTTCTTCGCTTCTCGCTAATAATGACGTCTTGATTACACTGATTTTATATATACTGAAGTCCTCCTTGATATTTTTCCTACTATTCTTGCAGGGATCTTCCTTATCGGTGTTCGCTACCGCTATTTGGAGGCAGAAACACTTACCTGTTTCTGCCTCCAAATAGCGAAGTGTATTATAATTATCTAAGAGGCGGCAGAGGGTGCCCAGGCTCCAGCGTTTGTTTTACATCCATGGTGTAAAACAACCGGGTTTCTCACTGCGCGCCGATTTACAGTTCTTGGTACAATATAATGTAACTTATTGGTGATATAACTACAGTCAAACCTATTCAAATTCGCTTGTGACTTCAGTTTAATAAAAAACTTTTAAAGTAGAAGAATGTGGATTCAAGATGGAGAGCTAGCCGTCAAAAGCCTCTTGTACGCCTACGATTAAGTTATATTTGCGTCATTTATGAGCGAGTTTCAAATGATGGTTTCATTAATGAAAAATCAGGTGAAAAGGAAGATGGTGGAGGCTAATTAAACATCTAAAAATCAATCAATGCAGTGCCGGCTCATACGAGTTGGTACATACGTGACACTTCTAAGATATTCTATCGACTTCACCAACGCCAATTGCCGTGAACTGTGTGTGTGTGTGTGTGTGTGTGTGTGTGTGTTTGTGTGTGTGTGTGGGGGTGTGTGTGTGTGTGTGTGTGAGAGAGAGTGAGAGTATGTGTGTGAGTGTGTTTATGTGAGTGTGTGTGTGTGTGTGTGTGTGTGTGTGTGTGTGTGTGTGTGTGTGTTTGTGTATGGTTCACGGCATTCGAAAGATTCTATTGCCATTAGATTTCATGTGAATTTGAATCAATACGGCGCGCTAGATTTTGAGAAATCTCAATTATTAAATTTTCAAAAAAATTTTGTTTTGAGATAACTTTTAGACTAATTTATCTATCGATTCCAAAATTTATTTGAGCTCAAAAACGTCATAATAGGTGGGATTTGGAGTGTTTTGCATTTGAAATTAGCGGGAAGTTGCAGGGAAGGCCTGTAGGGTCAACCGTATTTTTTTTCTTTTTTTTCTTTATTTGGATCACCAACAGACGACACACACCACTGAGACAAAAATATAATAAAACACTGCGAGGGCTACATATTGCGTGTTCATCCTCTAAAAGGTAACCACAACTTACATAGATAGCGAAGTGAATTTTAAAAAAAGGTAACAGACAATAATATGCCAATAAATAAACAGTTACATGAAAGCCAGATTCGCTACAGCTACAGTTTGTGGATTTAATGCCTATTGTCTATATTACAAAAATCTTCTAATTTCATGACATATTTTTTAAATGTTTACGGATTAAAAAAATACTTAAAACTAGAAATGGAAGGAGGAGAACGGAGCATGCCTTATGTCCATTTCTATGGGTTTTGGCATATGGTTGTATAATGACAACTAAGCCGAATTATCACACACATTATTATACAAAACACAGTTGCATTAAGCTGCTATTTTATGCTGGTATTCTGTGAGAGCGTGGTCCCAATCGAGACGACCCGCCACACCCTGGAACAGTACGGTAAACTAATTGCTTTAAAATCCTTTCAGAAATGAGCAGAGGCCTGTGGCCAGGTGTAGGATGTATTATATATTACAATACCTTACTAATTGCATTTCCGGACGCCTTTGTCCTACAAAATTGGTTGGTGTTATGTTATATAGGGGCGGCTGATAAGTCCGCGGCCTAATGTACTTAATGAAAGAAAATATATGGTTTCTATTTTTATTTTTCAATAAAATCTCCCTCAAGTCAAATACATTTCTCACATCTCGCATACAATGCCTTTAACCCACCCAAAAAATATTCTCTATCTTTCTCTTCAAAATTCTCTATCAGGGCGTGCCTCGCAACATGTGCGGTGTTAACAGGCGCGTTCTCTTGCAGAAAGAGCACTCCGCGCGTCAGTTTCTCACGTCGTTTCTGTACAATAGCCTCGCGAACCTGAGTCAATAAATTGGCGTAATATTGGCCATTCATCGTAGTTCCTCTGGGTAGGTAGTAATTTTCGTCCACAGAGGTAACAACACAGAGTAGCCTTCTTTATTTGAAGTTGGTTGCAGGAGGAACTAACCATCAGGTCAAAGACTCTCACTTCAATTTTATATCAAAAAATGCTGAAACCATAACTTTTGAAACGCTTTTTGCTCTAGTTTGCTGCCGGGAACACGATGTGCGTTTTCCATTAAAAAATTTCAATTAAGCGGTTCGCTGCAATGACATTGAGTTCGTCAGTTGCAGGTCCGTAGATTGGGTATTGTTGCGACCTTATCTTGTGTAAAATTTTATAACAAAATGTGACAAAAGTGAAGTGGAAACTTTCATTTATTTTTTAATGAACCTAAAATTATCTCGAGAACGAATTCAAAAAGTTGATGGATGTCTGGAAGGGCTCAGGACTACGTTTTGTGGCAAGGCGTATGTTCAGCAGTGGGCGTGTGAAGGGCTGTTATGATGATGATTTCTAGAGAACAAATAATGATATTGATGTCGTACTAGATTTATATGTAATTAGGACCTCATTAAAATCGATACAATATCTTGATTTTATGAGTAAGTTAAAAGTTACGTATTCTTATGTTCTTATTTCATATAACAAGTTTCCTATTTTTTATTACGTACGGATCGCACAAATTTTTTATATTGAAATTCGCAAAATAAGCTTCTCTTTTAGTACTTTATTACCAAAAAAAAATAAGTCGTATCTCCACGTAAATCATTCAAAAGCCATCTCTGAATAAACCTAAGTAAGAAAAGAGACAATCTTTTAGTACATTAATCAATGTCAAAACTTTGATGTGCCCCGTATTATAATAATTTATTACATGTTTGTTCTACGACCACATATATAAGACGATTAAATTTTTAAGATATTTATTTCTAATTCTCAGTATTTACACTGACACAACCTAGTAGCCAGGACTCTACACCAGGAGCTCGCTCTGAAATACGGTCTCGTGGATCGGAAACTGCCATATTATTATAACTACTTGCCGGAAGTCGTGCTCGACAATGATCGCGCCAGGCTCTACTGGGACAGGCCATCATCACAGACAGGAATATTCTTGCAAATAAGCCTGATATTGTGCTGATGAACCGGGCACAATCAAGGATATTTTCGGTCGGCATTACCATTCCTTATGACGAGAACCTCGTGAAAGCCGAAACAGATAAGCTGACAAAATATCTGGACCTGGCTCACGAGGTGACCGACATGTGGGGTGTTATGCCAACCGAAATTAATCCTGTGGTCGTTTCTGCGAACAGGCTAATCCTGTTCAGCCTCTCAGGTCATCTGTGGCGACTGGGACTCCATGACGGACCGCTCGGGCTCAAACGCAGAAGGCGGTGCTCCTCGATACCGCCCGCAACGACCGCCGGCTTCTTTCCCTTTCCCCCTAACCCTCGGCCGTTTGGTCTCCCCTGCTGAGGGTTTCCATCTGGTTGGGCTTTTAGTTATTTATGTATTATTTATTCATTTATGTTACTGTATTTAATATATATTTATGTATATTTATCATTTCCTTTTATATATTTATTCAGTCCAACCAGATGAGATTACTCTATAAACACTATTATATATATATCCTTAATAATAATCTATTTAAGTGAAGTGAAAATTTTGAACCCTTTTTTCAAGATTATTGCGCGCACGAATGAGTGTGAGATTTGGCATAGTTAATGTTTATATGGATGGAGAAGGAGTGCAGAATGTTTAAATTCACTTAAAATATTTGTAAAAAATACATCAAGCAAATTTGTCAAACACATAAATGTCGCCTGGAAAAATTATGTCGTTTGTTGACGTTCATAATGGCAATGTCTCAGTGTAAATGCCAAAGAGTATACAAATGCTATATTTTAGGCAAAAAATGGTAGAAAAGCGTTCATTTTATATTTTGTGTATTTGTATATTTGAATATTAGATATGTGTTTTACTATAAAAAATTATGTGCTGTTGAAAGTAAAATACAGCTTTCTTAATATACTAACCTAAAATTTAATGAATTTCAGTCGAATTTCGACCACAAGGCGACCACTTCTAATACCTAATTAATACGCAACCTTGTGTCTCTTTAAGGAGGATTGGACTAGGTTCCTTGGCCTCAATACAGACTTTTTTGTATAAGAGGGGGCAAATGAGTATGCGGCTC
Organism: Parnassius orleans; assembly: GCA_029286625.1. Classification (NCBI taxonomy): domain Eukaryota; kingdom Metazoa; phylum Arthropoda; class Insecta; order Lepidoptera; family Papilionidae; genus Parnassius; species Parnassius orleans. Next base: position 115,689 of record JAGSMP010000548.1, on the reverse strand, counting down.
ACCTGATGGTAAGTGGCTACCGCCGCCTATGAACAACTGTTAAAAAAGAGTAGGCTCGTTTCTTAAAGGTCATTACTATCAACTGTATAATGTAAATAGTAGTCGGAGTCTTGGCGGGAACTAGATCGGCGGCGGATTGCTGCTCCTGTATTATTTTTTAAATAATGGTTCGAAATGGATTTTAGTGTAACAAAAGCGTATTCACTCTTGCCTTGAAGACGCCCAGATTGTATTATTGTATATTATTTACATATTTTAAAATGGTCCATACTCGGTCAGGTAGAGGCATACTGCAGCTATATGGTTGTTACACGATGGGTCAGCTCGACAGTGAAAGGACCACGCTTACACAGAATACTAGCATGAAATAGCAGCTCAATGCTACTGTGTTTCACATGGTAAGTGTAGACCCATTGTTACTGGAAAAGATGCATTTCATATTGTTTATTAATGGAGGATAAAATAAATGTAGATGGTTATGGGCCATGGCATGCACTTACCATCATGTGGACTGTGTGCTCGTTTGTCACCCTTATATATTCTATAAAAAAGGAGAATTCGACAATTGTATAATTCTCTATCTATTACTCTAAACGAAGTACTTGAATGTATTATTATAAATGTTATGAATGTATATTACGATTGGATTTCATGGCTTTGAATTTTTTTGCGCGGAACCCTAATTCTTTTTCTAAAATAAAAGTAGCTAGGTTAATCCTTATAACATCAACTATTTTCCAGTAAAAGTCCCGTCCAAATCAATCTAGAATTTTCGAAGATAAGACAAACAGGCAGACAAACCGACAGACAAAAATTTTAAAAATCGTTTTTTTTCTTATAATTACCGTATACACTTTCATATGCATTTAGTAAAAAGCAGTTATTTTGATATTACAAACAAACACTTCAATTTTATTTATTTCAGTAGATATAGATTGAATTAATCTAAAAGAGATTTAAATAGATACCGCAACAAAAAACGGCAAGATTACTTTCCCAGGAATTAAATAAACAAGTTGGAAGTAACCTACATGTTTGTACAGTACAAAGACTTCTAGCCACGGCTCTAACATCATTTGCTCTGGACTTAAAAGCCTTTATTTGTTCTTAAGACCTAGCTCAGCTAGCGACCATTTTCGAGCCGTTTCTTCAACGCCGCAGCTTCGCTTCTTCTTGCTGTTCCGGAGATGTGTACCAAGCCGCCGCCGCTTGCCGATTACGCGCGCGCGTCGGACTGCATCACTTTTATAGCCCCGTCCAGCAACGCAGCTACGAGAAGCTATCTACGAGTCTTACGCCGGCAAATGGAGCGCGACATATGATAGTTGTACATAATATTTTATTGATTAATCTTCATTGGTCAAAATGTATAAATTCTAATTGGCTAAGTAAATAAAAGATATTACTATTGGTAAACTAAGGATGTAGCCGGGCATATAAATATAGGCAGGGTTCACTAAATAAACCACCTTCATTCGCCTGCACATAGTAAGGCATATCAAGAAAAATAGTTTCATTTCTCCGCTCCTAGACCACTCGGAGTCTGTTAATAGTGGACCCATTCACCACTATTACATTGGTGACCCCGACGTGATATGAACACGCAACTAACAGCCTTCGGAAAACTACCCTCGTCATCGTTCTCAAGTACCTCATTCATTCGCTCCCGAGCAAATATTCAGTCTTCACATCCTGCAAGCCATCTAGCTTTACAAAGGTTCATCGCAGCACTATAATAATGCTTCCTGTTCCTTCAAGCTACTCTCTGCGCTACAGTGTTCGGCACGGCTCTGAGCCTTGCTGCTCGCCTCTGCTTCACGGCACTCTCGCAGATTACTTGCCTTCTTCTCGACTCACCGCAGACTACAAGGCAATTCCCTGGCACTTGCACATTCGTCGACATCTAGACTGCACTATCGACCTCCACTCTGAGCAGGGGGGTGATGTGGCGGCGCTGTCGTCGCACTACAAGCGAAAATACATCGAAGCCTAAATTGCGCTATCAAAGTTCCGAAGCAAAAACAGTATATATAAAATAGCTCCGAACTACCACTTGGAGCGTTGGCCGCTCCCCGGGCAGAACACCTTGCCCGGCGGGAGGTCTCCCCTTTTCCTTCCACCCGCCACAGTGGTGACCCTGACGTGATATGAACACGCAGCCTTCTACCTACCCAGACTAACTCCTAGGCAGAAAAACAGTCCTACCACCCAGAAACAACTGTCCATAAACAGATAGAGCAACCACGGGAAAGCTAGAAAGTGTGACATAATTATTTTCACTTACAAGCATAGACGAAGTGTAGGTGTCTCCTGGCTAGACGGGGCGATGATTTGCGTAAGGCGGCTGGTAGAAACTGGATGGGTAAAGCCGAAGATCAAGCCAAGTGGCGCGCTTTGGGAGAGGCTTGGTGGGCAGTAGACTGCCGAATCCTGATGATGATGATAATGATGATGAAGATGGCGTAAATAAATAAAGAAAATAGTAATGTTGTCCTTTTAGCTTAGGGATTAATAGCAACACTTTCAATTATTTTATGATAATGCAGAACTCGCAAGGAAATGATAAATCTATACATAAAAGTGTAACAGGCGATGCAGTGGGCTAAGACATTCCATCTTAGTCCGCAGTGGTTCATTCAATTTTTAACAAATAATCTTTATTTATATTCGGATACAATTAAAACAATGAAGTGAGAAAAGTCCACCTGTTGGTAAAGGGATGATATGACCCATTAACACCTATCCTCAACTAAGAATAAAAATGCATATGCATGCGATTAACATAATTAGCACAATCACGCAAATATAACACAAACTATGACATAACCTTTTTACATAAATTCATTGATTCACTGACCCCTGAGACAGTATAACTGTGGTTCAGGAACCAATTCCTAAGGGGAGGAACTAGTTCCTGAAACACAAGTAAGCCTAGTCAAAAGGTCAATTTCTATATAATAATTTAAAGTTATTTTATGGGTGACAATTAATATGCTTTTTAATTGTTAATTTATGTTAGTTGAAGATACCTATGGCCCACAGCATCCACATAATATCAGGTTGCAAAAGACTTCTATGCATAATACTAGACGAGCTCTGCGGCATTAGTGCATTGCGCACTGAGTTACGATCAATTCTCCTTAACTTTAGTCGACTGCGAGCGGCCTAAAATACCATAGTCTTTGCGTTATAGTATGGTGCGGGTGACAGCTTACACTTTGGCGTGTCTAGAGATGTAACATTGTTAAATCGATTTAAAAGGTGATTAACGACACACAAAGCAAAGCAAAAATTATGGATTAGCTATCGATATAAAAAATAAAACCGAAAAATATATTTCTTTTAGAACTACAATGCATGTAAAATTAAGTTAAAGCTTAATACAAATTATGACATAATAGTTACATAATAGCTATTCCCGGACCTCGCCCGCTTGGTATTTATTACGATTGGATTTCATGGGTTTTAATTTTTTTGCGCGGAATCCTATTTTTTTTTCTAAAATAAAATTAGCCTGTGTTACTCCTTATAACATCATCTATCTGTCAGTGCCAGCTATAAGCCGGAACAAACAGACTGTAAGACAAACATTTAAAAAATTGTTTGTGTCTTGACAGGAGACACCTACACTTCGTCTATGCTTGTAAGTGAAAATAATTATGTCACACTTTCTAGCTTTCCCGTGGTTGCTCTATCTGTTTATGGACAGTTGTTTCTGGGTGGTAGGACTGTTTTTCTGCCTAGGAGTTAGTCTGGGTAGGTAGAAGGCTGCGTGTTCATATCACGTCAGGGTCACCACTGTGGCGGGTGGAAGGAAAAGGGGAGACCTCCCGCCGGGCAAGGTGTTCTGCCCGGGGAGCGGCCAACGCTCCAAGTGGTAGTTCGGAGCTATTTTATATATACTGTTTTTGCTTCGGAACTTTGATAGCGCAATTTAGGCTTCGATGTATTTTCGCTTGTAGTGCGACGACAGCGCCGCCACATCACCCCCCTGCTCAGAGTGGAGGTCGATAGTGCAGTCTAGATGTCGACGAATGTGCAAGTGCCAGGGAATTGCCTTGTAGTCTGCGGTGAGTCGAGAAGAAGGCAAGTAATCTGCGAGAGTGCCGTGAAGCAGAGGCGAGCAGCAAGGCTCAGAGCCGTGCCGAACACTGTAGCGCAGAGAGTAGCTTGAAGGAACAGGAAGCATTATTATAGTGCTGCGATGAACCTTTGTAAAGCTAGATGGCTTGCAGGATGTGAAGACTGAATATTTGCTCGGGAGCGAATGAATGAGGTACTTGATAACGATGACGAGGATTTGAAGGTAGTTTTCCGAAGGCTGTTAGTTGCGTTTTCATATCACGTCGTGGTCACCAATGTAATAGTGGTGTATGGTGTCCACTATTAACAGACTCCGAGTGGTCTAGGAGCGGAGGAATGAAAATATTTTTCTTGATATGCCTTACTATGTGCAGGCGAATGAAGGTGGTTTATTTAGTGAACCCTGCCTATATTTATATGCCCGGCTACATCCTTAGTTTACCAATAGTAATATCTTTTATTTACTTAGCCAATTAGAATTTTTATACATTTGACCAATGAAGATTAATCAATAAAATATTATGTACAACTATCATATGTCGCGCTCCATTTGCCGGCGTAAGACTCGTAGATAGCTTCTCGTAGCTGCGTTGCTGGACGGGGCTATAAAAGTGATGCAGACCGACGCGCGCGCGTAATCGGCGAGCGGCGGCGGCTTGGGACACATCTCCGGAACAGCAAGAAGAAGCGAAGCTGCGGCGTTGAAGAAACGGCTCGAAAATGGTCGACGGATGCATGAAGATAGCCGGCGTGTGAAGACGATGCGGCGCTGATGATATTTGCGGCTGTTTCTTGTTTCTATATTAGATCGTTAAATATATACGTCAAATTATCTCGCATCGATATGCAGCCCGCAGTATCTGAGTAGCCGGGGGTAATTTGTAAATAAATGTTTTCTTCAGACCTTCACCTTCTGCGTTATGGTAGCAGCAGGTAACGTTATTTATTACCGTTTAGGTTTGATTAGCCTGGCTACATCACTCTCCCCTAGCGAAAGCGTACGGAGGTTGACGACTCGCCCATGGCTCGTGATTTTAAAATAGGTTTAATCTGGGTTGATGTAGGTGATGGGTTTTCAAGCTTTCGCTGGTGGTTGAGATGATGATGATGATGAATCCTCTGAAGTATCCTCGTTAACAATATATGCAGGCTTTAGTCGGTCGATCGATATAATTGTAGATTTCCTTCCGGGTATTTGTAATTTAAAAGTCTTGCTATTTCGCTTTAATACTTTATACGGTCCATCGTAGGTAGGTTGAAATTGTTTCTTCACTGCGTCGTTTCTTACAAAAACTTGCTTGCATGTTTTCAAATCTTGATGAATGAATACTGATTTATTATTTCCGTGTGATGATGTGCGTTTCGACGATAAGACTTTGTTGATTGATTCTCGAAGTTGAGTTACAAAATCGTAATTCATTTCTTGATTATTTGACGATGTTGAAGTGAAGAAGTCACACGGTAGTCTTATTCTGCAGCCATAGGTTAGCTGAGCGACGCTAAGACTAGTGTCTGCACGCGGTGTTGTTCGTAGTCCAAGTAGCACTGTAGGTAGCTCATCAATCCACTTTGTATGTTGAGATAAACGAGTTTTGAGTGCGGTCTTCAATGTACGATGCCATCGTTCGACTATTCCGTTTGATTGAGGATGGTATGCCGTTGTACGTGTCTTCTGTATTCCTATAGTTTGAAGAAGTTTGAGGAATAGGTTGCTTTCGAAGTTTCTTCCTTGATCCGTTGTGATGGTTTTAGGTGCTCCGAAACGAGTAATCCAATTTTCATAAATTATCTTCGCGACGGATTCAGCTGATGTATCATCGGTAGGTATTGCTTCTGGCCATCTTGTTGTTCTGTCGATCATTGTTACGAGGTAACGATGTCCTTGCGGTGAAGTAGGTGATGGTCCAACTATGTCAACGTGCAGGTGTTCGAATCTCTCCGTAGGTGAAAATGAATCTAGGCTGCTTGATGTATGCCTTTGTACTTTGTGTTTTTGACATTGAATGCATTGCTTCGCCCAGTTGCCAACATCCACTTGTATTGAAGGCCAAAAAAATTTTCCAGTTTTCTGGTTGCTCTAACACCTGGATGACTGATGTTGTGCAGTGCATTGAAGACTTCGCGACGAAATTCTTCTGGTAGGTATGGTTGCATGGTTGACGTTGAGGCTTTGCAGTAGATAGATAGATGCGTCATTGGCATTGTAACTTGCTTGATGGTCAAGTTACTGCTTCGATAGATGTTTGATGTTGTCGCTATCTCTGTCTTGTGCTTCGGCGATCTTGTGATAGTCGATTAATGTTAGGGCACGTTACACTGTCGATTGGTGTGCGACTGAGTGCGTCGGCGACTATGTTGTCCTTCCCACTGATGTGACGTATGTCGGTCGTGAATTCGCTTATAAAAATGAGTTGTCTTGCTCGTCGTGGTGTTTCCGATGATGATGGTTTTTTCTGAAGTACATATGTTAATGGCTTCTGGTCGGTAAAAACGATCAGGTTTCGACCCTCGAACGTTTTTTTGAAGTGCTTGATAGCCATGTATATAGCGAGTAACTCTCGGTCGAATGTACTGTAGTTACGTTGAGTATCGGAGAATTTCTTCGAAAAATAGCCGAGTGGTTGCCATTTCCCATTGATGTATTGTTGGAGTACAGCTCCTGCTGAGAGATCGGACGCGTCGCTGAAGATAGCAAGGGTTGCTTCGTGTGATGGGTGAGCGAGCAAAGCTGCATTTGGATCGCAACTTTACAAGCTTCAAATGCTTTTGTGGCTTCATCGTTCCATCCTATTGACGTTTTATCTTTTTTCTTCGTGTTGTGAAGGTAAGCGTGAAGTGGTGCTTGGATTTCAGCGGCTTTAGGAATGTGTTTTCTGTAAAAATTAATCATCCCAAGAAAACGCCTTAGTTCTTCGATTGTTTTAGGCGGTTTGATTCCTTCCTTGCTGACAGTGAAACCAAGAAATTGAACTTCTTGTTGTCCAAATATGCATTTCGAAGGGTTGATTGTGATTCCATTGTCTTCTAATCGCTGTAGCACGGTGCGTAGATGGGTTTCGTGCGTTTCTGTATCAGGGCTTGCAACAAGGAGATCATCAATGAATGCGAAAACGAAACCCAGTCCATGAAGTACTTCGTGTATGAATCTTTGAAAGGTTTGACCAGCGTTCTTCAGTCCTGGAGTCATTCTTGGGAATTCGAATAATCCCATTGGAGTAATTATTGCCGTCTTCTCTATTTCTTCATCGCGTACTTTTATTTGTTGGTAAGCTCGGTTGATATCGATGGTGGAGAATATAGTCTTGTCTGACAGTTGGTGAGTGAAATCTTTGACTCGCGGTATTGGGTAGCGATTGGGAGTGGTAATAGAATTTAGTCTTCTGTAATCTCCACAAATTCGTAACTCTCCATTCTTCGTCGGTACAACGTGAAGTGGTGATGATCAAGGGCTTTTGCTTGGTTTTCGAATTCCTTTCGAACTTGCTCGTATCGGTGTGGTGCGATTGGACGTGCACGGCAATGAAGTGGTGGTCCATTGGTTTCGATGAAATGCTCAAAGTCGTGCTTCGGTGTTAATTTCATTGACGTTATTCTTGTGATTCCAGGATATTCTTCAAGGATCTTGTGATACGATTGTTGAACGTCTATGGTTCTTATTGTGGGCAGATTTGTTGCTTGGACGAAAGACTGAGATATAAGATTGGTTTTCCCGTCGATGATTCTTCTATTTTTGATGTCGACGAATCAGCACCGATGATTGGTTTGCTGACTTTAGCGACTATAAATCTCCATTTGAATGGTCGGCGTAGGTTTAAATCTAGTTCCATTGTTTTTTCTCCATATGTAAGAATCACCGTATTTTTTGCTGCGTAGAGTTGAAAATCCAGTGGCTTCATCTTCTGTCCTTGTCTCGGCGGTAAACTGAGATATTCGCTCCGGTGTGGATAAGGAAGGTAAGCTTGCTTTTTTATCGGTGACGAAAAGACGGTAGGACTTTTTTGTTACGCTGGATCCCGTCGCATCAAGCGTATTAGTTAGTTTTCCGACTTCATATTTTCATTTTTGAATGTACACGGTGTTGTGCATTTTCTTGCCTCGGAACCGAAACGTCGATGATAGTAGCAGTAAGGGGATCTTGTTCTTGAGCTTGTTCGACTTCTACTTGCAGAGCGGTTGCGACGAAAAGGTGATCTTCGGTGTTGCTGATTGCGCTGGTTGTACTGTTGCTGGTAATAGGTTTGATGCTGGGAAGCTTTGAGCACGACGACTTCGAATGATAGCTTCCGAATTTCTTTGAGAACAAACTGAGTATCATTGGCCTTGGTTGAAGTGCCTTCGATCATCGATATGTGTGAGCTACTGCTGTTTTCGATCATCTTGTCCGCCAGGAGTGCCAGTTCGTCGAGCTTCGTCTGCGTGCTGAATGTTTCACTCACTGCTAGTACCGATCGAACATGTGGGGGTAGGTGGTTTACCCACATTAGCCGTAGCGCCAAATCTGGGACTTTATCTCGTGCCAAAGTACGCATTCTGCGTAGGAGTTGTGTAGGCTTCTGGTCTCCAATTTCTATTTCTGATAGAAGTTTCTGAAGAGGCGACTGTCGGATTCTTCATATGTAGAGATCAGACGATCCTTCAGCAAATTATACTGGTCGGATGCTGGTGGATTGTACAACAGGTCCGAAATATGTTCGATGTCTTGTTTCTCAAGTTGGGCGATTACCATCTGTGCTAGTTGCGCTTGATTCTTCTTTAAATCGTTCGTTGCGGCTTCAAAACTGACGAACCAAAGTCGGGGTTTATCCCTCCAAAACGGTGGTATTCTCAACGATAGAGATATACCGGCGATTTCTTGTTCCTTGGCCGGGTTTGATGTATATGCGTCGGATTTCTTCGCTTCTCGCTCCGTAATGACGTCTTGATTACACTGATTTTATATATACTGAAGTCCTCCTTGATATTTTTCCTACTATTCTTGCAGGGATCTTCCTTATCGGTGTTCGCTACCGCTATTTGGAGGCAGAAACACTTACCTGTTTCTGCCTCCAAATAGCAGTGTATTATAATTATCTAAGAGGCGGCAGAGGGGTGCCCGCGCTCCAGCGTTTGTTTTACATCTCATGGTGTAAAACAACCAGGGTGCTCGCACTGCGCGCCGATTTACAGTTCTTGGTACAATATAATGTAACTTATTGGTGATATAACTACAGTCAAACCTATTCAAATTCGCTTGTGACTTCAGTTTAATAAAAAAAACTTTTAAAGTAGAAGAATGTGGATTCAAGATGGGAGAGCTAGCCGTCAAAAGCCTCTTGTACGCCTACGATTAAGTTATATTTGCGTCATTTATGAGCGAGTTTCAAATGATGGTTTCATTAATGAAAAAAATCGGAGTGAAAAGGAAGATGGTGGAGGCTAATTAAACATCTAAAAAAATCAATCAATGTGCAGTACCGGCTCATACGAGTTGGTACATACGGTGACACTTCTAAGATATTCTATCGACTTCACCAACGCCAATTGCCGTGTGAACTTGTGTGTGTGTGTGTGTGTGTGTGTGTGTGTGTGTGTGTGTGTGTGTGTGTGTGTGTGTGTGTGTGTGAGAGAGAGAGAGTGTGTGTGTGAGTGTGTTTATGTGAGTGTGTGTGTGTGTGTGTGTGTGTGTGTGTGTGTGTGTGTGTGTGTGTGTGTGTGTTTGTGTATGGTTCACGGCATTCGAAAGATTCTATTGCCATTAGATTTCATGTGAATTTGAATCAATTCGGCACGCTAGATTTTGAGAAATCTCAATTATTAAATTTTCAAAAAAATTTTGTTTTGAGATAACTTTTAGACTAATTTATCTATCGATTCCAAAATTTATTTGAGCTCAAAAACGTCATAATAGGTGGGATTTGGAGTGTTTTGCATTTGAAATTAGCGGGAAGTTGCAGGGAAGGCCTGTAGGGTCAACCGTATTTTTTTTCTTTTTTTTCTTTATTTGGATCACCAACAGACGACACACACCACTGAGACAAAAATATAATAAAACACTGCGAGGGCTACATATTGCGTGTTCATCCTCTAAAAGGTAACCACAACTTACATAGATAGCGAAGTGAATTTTAAAAAAAGGTAACAGACAATAATATGCCAATAAATAAACAGTTACATGAAAGCCAGATTCGCTACAGCTACAGTTTGTGGATTTAATGCCTATTGTCTATATTACAAAAATCTTCTAATTTCATGACATATTTTTTAAATGTTTACGGATTAAAAAAATACTTAAAACTAGAAATGGAAGGAGGAGAACGGAGCATGCCTTATGTCCATTTCTATGGGTTTTGGCATATGGTTGTATAATGACAACTAAGCCGAATTATCACACACATTATTATACAAAACACAGTTGCATTAAGCTGCTATTTTATGCTGGTATTCTGTGAGAGCGTGGTCCCAATCGAGACGACCCGCCACACCCTGGAACAGTACGGTAAACTAATTGCTTTAAAATCCTTTCAGAAATGAGCAGAGGCCTGTGGCCAGGTGTAGGATGTATTATATATTACAATACCTTACTAATTGCATTTCCGGACGCCTTTGTCCTACAAAATTGGTTGGTGTTATGTTATATAGGGGCGGCTGATAAGTCCGACCCTAATGTATAATGAAAGAAAATATATGGTTTCTATTTTATTTTCAATAAAATCTCCCTCAAGTCAAATACATTTCTCACATCTCGCATACAATGCTTTTAACCCACCCAAAAAATATTCTGTATCTTTCTCTTCAAAATTGTCTATCAGGGCGTGCCTCGCAACATGTGCGGTGTTAACGGGCGCGTTTTCTTGCAGAAAGAGCACTCCGCGCGTCAGTTTCTCACGTCGTTTCTGTACAATAGCCTCGCGAACCTGAGTCAATAAATTGGCATAATATTGGCCATTCATTGTAGTTCCTCTGGGTAGGTAGTAATTTTCGTCCTCAGAGGTAACAACACAGACTAGCCTTCTTTATTTGAAGTTGGTTGCAGGAGGAACTAACCATCAGGTAAACGACTCTCACTTCAATTTTATATCAAAAATGCTGAAACCATAACTTTTGAAACGCTTTTTGCTTTAGTTTGCTGCCGGAAACACGATGTGCGTTTTCCATTAAAAAATTTCAATTAAGCGGTTCGCTGCAATGACATTGAGTTCGTCAGTTGCAGGTCCGTAGATTGGGTATTGTTGCGGCCTTATCTTGTGTAAATTTTATAACAAATGTGACAAAAGTGAAGTGAAACTTTCATTTATTTTTTAATGAACCTAAAATTATCTCGAGAACGAATTCAAAAAGTTGATGGATGTCTGGAAGGGCTCAGGACTACGTTTTGTGGCAAGGCGTATGTTCAGCAGTGGGCGTGTGAAGGGCTGTTATGATGATGATTTCTAGAGAACAAATAATGATATTGATGTCGTACTAGATTTATATGTAATTAGGACCTCATTAAAATCGATACAATATCTTGATTTTATGAGTAAGTTAAAAGTTACGTATTCTTATGTTTTTATTTCATATAACAAGTTTCCTATTTTTTATTACGTACGGATCGCACTCATTTTTTATATTGAAAATCGCAATATAAGCTTCTCTTTTAGTACTTTATTACCAAAATAAAATAAGTCGTATCTCCACGTAAATCATTCAAAAGCCATCTCTGAATAAACCTAAGTAACAAAAGAGACAATCTTTTAGTACATTAATCAATGTCAAAACTTTTATGTGCCCCGTATTATAATAATTTATTACATGTTTGTTCTACGACCACATATATAAGACGATTAAATTTTTAAGATATTTATTTTTAACCAAGTCGAGACTAAGTCAAAAGATTAACTTAGATTATTTACGAAAATTTAATGTAATAAAATTTAAAATAGTTTTGCCAAAAATAGTGATGTACTCGTACATTCTGTAAATACTAGGAACAAACACAAGCTAATTTTACTAGTTACTCGACTCCAAAGAGTCAGTAATTCCTTCATGGGGCAATATACACGTTTTTGCAATAAAGTCCCAGAAAATATGCAAGACCCATCTATCAAAAAGTTTAAAATTTTTATTTAGCTAAAATTATTGAGGGTTATAGTAGGTACTACTAAAGAGTAAATGATTGATAATAACGCCTGGGAATGACGTGATAGCTACCATGATGTTTCTAAATGTTTTCATACTCTATATTGTTGGGTTGCTGGTTCTTCCCAGGATAAAGATTTTATCGAACCAGTAGTAAAGCTTAAGTGACTTTCAATAAGTATTCTTATAATCTACATTGAATAAAAAATGATTCTATTCTAAGTGCGATAAAGAAACCTAGCCTAGGTTCCGGTTAGAGTGCCTTGTGTGCTCCGGATGTTTATAGAGATATAATATGTGTTGAGTCATCCAATTCAAGTGAGAGGTAGGAGGCGGCGTCACAGCGTGTCGATCGGTGGCTTTTAATGGAAAATATTAGTCTCCAGGGGTGAAAACGTATGAAAAAAAAAATGTAATGAAAAATAAAAATACTTTATTTGACAGTTAGCACCTTTAAAATAATTTAGCAGTAATCTAGGCACGCAGACCTTTATCGTGGAGTCATATGCACATATTAACAAAAACAGAATTAGTGCACGGCTGACTTTACAAAGCTTTCCCTTACTTTAAATGTCTTCCTCATTTTATTTATAGTCTCTAAATTATATAATTTGTTAATATTACAGTATTTTGAATTACTACTTTAATAACAATATCAATATTAATATTGGGCATATAGTTACTATGACTCATTGTATTTATGTGAGCTTATTATTGTTCTGTGAGCAGATACGACAAATATGCGCCCTACCTGTGAGTACTTTACTATCTCTGTATAGTTTAACTGTTGGATACCTGTGTTTCTTGTTAAACACAACTTTCAGGACCAAACGTTGAGCTCTCTCAATCCTTATCATGACTGGATTGGAAGCGCTTCCCAAGCAAAAATTACGAGTATGATACATTAGCAACGGCTGACATAAGGCATAACAGATGGTCATTAATGTGATCAGGGGTGCAGAGTTTCTCAGTTGTCTCATGATGTAAACTATGTTACGTATCTGTATTTTGATTCTTAATCGAGGAACGATGTAGATGTCTATGGGATACAGCATCCACTTACAAAATACAAAAATATTTATTCATAACACAGTAACAATAATTACATAATTATAATAGCTGTGAGTAAGTGTGTGTGTGTGTGTGTGTGTGTGTGTGTGTGTGTGTGTGTGTGTGTGTGTGTGTATGTGTGTATGTGTGTGTATATATATGTGTGTGTGTGTTTCAATCTATACATTAAACAAAATAATAAATGTAATATAATAAGATAAATTTAGTTTAAAGTGGATTGTCGATAATTGAACTACTTGCCTTAAGACCACTATCATAGATGGGCATCTTTTTTGTTCTAAGTGAAAGAAGTCGCGGGTAAAAGTTAGTATTATATAAAATTATGTTACAACTAAAATCTTAATAGGTACAATTAAAATCTCTGAGCGCAAATTGTCCAAGTATTGGTACTTTATTATTTAAAATCCAATTACCTTAGACCTTAGGATAAATTTCAGAATTACGTGATTCGATTCACTTGAAGAAACAAATCATGGCTAGATTTATGTTAATCATTAATCTGGTTCGTTTTAAATAAATGTGCTTGTCGATCCAAAACATTCCTTAAATCACATTAATTTAAAATAATGATTCGGCATACTCAGGTGGACTCAGACCAAACTGAACGCTCTAGATAGAAAAGTCCGCACTGTTATGATATGCCACAGGATGCATCAACCGAGATCTTCAGTAATGAAGCTGTACTTGCCATGGAAACATGATGGACGCGGCTTATTGAGCGCTCTCACCATGCATAATCGCGAAGTGTGCAGCCTCCGTAATTACTTCCTAGCGAGATCGGATGATCCATTCTACAGGGACGTCATTTCGTATGATATATGGCTTACTCTTCTATCCTTAGCCAACGAGCAATGTGAATGTCCTTATGAAACTGACCCAGCAGTACCGAGCATTTCCGACCGGGAGACCGTATGGAAGGAGAAGGAGCTCCACGGGAAACAAGGCTCTATATGAAACATTCGTAGATACAGTAGCCTCCCTCTACTGGCTACGTTTCGGTGACCTCTTTGGGGAAACCTAGGGTTTTGTCTGTGCAATACAGGATCAGGTTATTAAGACCAACAACTATCGGATATATATCTTAAAGGATGGCTCCGTCGACATCTGTCGAACTTGTCGCCATCCCGGTGAGTCACTTAGGCATGTCATATCCGGTTGTTCGGCACTTTCTAATTCTCAGTATTTGCACCGACACAACCTAGTAGCCAGGACTCTACACCAGGAGCTCGCTCTGAAATACGGTCTCGTGGATCGGAAACTGCCATATTATTATAACTACTTGCCGGAAGTCGTGCTCGACAATGACCGCGCCAGGCTCTACTGGGACAGGCCATCATCACAGACAGGAATATTCTTGCAAATAAGCCTGATATTGTGCTGATGGACCGGGCACAATCAAGGATATTTTCGGCCGACATTACCATTCCTTATGACGAGGATCTCGTGAATGCCGAAACAGATAAGCAGACAAAATATCTGGACCTGGCTCACGAGGTGACCGACATGTGGGGTGTTATGCCAACCGAAATTAATCCTGTGGTCGTTTCTGCGAACAGGCTAATCCCGTTCAGCCTCTCAGGTCATCTGTGGCGACTGGGACTCCATGACGGACCGCTCCGGCTCAAATGCAGACAGCGGTGCTCGTCGATACCGCCCGCAACGTCCGCCGGTTTTCCTTTCCCCAACCTCGGCCGTTTGGTCTCCCCTGCTGAGGGTTTCCATCTGGTTGGGCTTTTAGTTATTTATGTAATATTTATTCATTTATGTTACTGTATTTAATATATATTTATGTATATTTATCATTTCCTTTTATATATTTATTCAGTCCAACCAGATGAGATTACTCTATAAACACCCCTCCATAATAATAATCTATTTAAGTGAAGTGAAAATTTTGAACCCTTTTTTCAAGATTATTGCGCGCACGAATGAGTGTGAGATTTGGCATAGTTAATGTTTATATGGATGGAGAAGGAGTGCAGAATGTTTAAATTCACTTAAAATATTTGTAAAAAATACATCAAGCAAATTTGTCAAACACATAAATGTCGCCTGGAAAAATTATGTCGTTTGTTGACGTTCATAATGGCAACGTCTCAGTGTAAATACCAAAGAGTATACAAATGCTATATTTTAGGCAAAAAAAGGTAAAAAAGCGTTCATTTTATATTTTGTGTATTTGTGTATTTGAATATTAGATATGTATTTTACTATATAAATGTATGTGCTTAATACAGCTTTCTTAATATACTAACCTAAAATATAACGAATTACAGTCGAATTTCGACCACAAGGCGACCACTTGTAATACCTAATTAATACGCAACCTTGTGTCTCTTTAAGGAGGATTGGACTAGGTTCCTTGGCTTCAATACAGACTTTTTTATATAAGAGGGGGCAAATGAGTATGCGGCTCACCTGATGGTAAGTGGCTACCGCCGCCTATGAACAACTGCAACACCAGGGGAATGGCAGGTTTGTTTCCGGTCTTTTAAAAAAGAGTAGGCTCGTTTCTTGAAGGTCCTTAAGCCGTATATACTATTCTTAAGACTTTTTAGGCCCCACCAGTACTATCAACTGTATAATGTAAAAAGTAGTTGCAGTCGGAGTCTTGGTGGGAACTAGATCGGCGGCGGATTGCTGCTCCTGTATTATTTTTTAAATAATGGTTCGAAATTGGTTTTAGTGTAACTAAAGCGTATTCACTCTTGCCTTGAAGACACCCAGATTGTATTATTGTATATTCTTTACATATTTTAAACAATAGGTCTATTTTCCATACTCGGTCAGGTAGAGGCATACTGCAGCTATATGGTTGTTACACGAATGGATCAGCTCGACAGGGAAAGGACCACGCTTACACAGAATACTAGCATGAAATAGCAGCTCAATGCTACTGAGTTTCACATGGTAAGTGTAGACCCATTTTTACTGGAACAGATGCATCACATATTGTTTATTAATGGAGGATAAAATAAATGTAGATGGTTATGAGTCATGGCATCCACTTACCATCATGTGGACTGTGTGCTCGTTTGTCACCCTTATATATTCTATAAAAAAAGGAGAATTCGACAATTGTATAATTCTCTATCTATTACTCTAAACGAAGTACTTGGATGTATTATTATATTTATAAACTAGCTTTTCCCCGCGACTTCGTCCGCGTGGAATTTGTTACGATTGGATATCATGGGTTTGAATTTTTTTGCGCGGAACCCTAATTCTTTTTTTAAAATAAAAGTAGCTAGGTTAATCCTTATAACATCAGCTATTTTCCAGTAAAAGTCCCGTCCAAATCAATCCAGCATTTTCGGAGATTAACCGGCACAAACAGGCAGATAGACCGACAGACAAAAATTTTAAAAATCTTTTTTTTTTATAATTACCGTATACACTTTCATATGCATTTAGTAAAAAGCTGTTATTTTGATATTACAAACAGACACTTCAATTTTATTTATTTGAGTAGATTTAGATTGAATTAAGCTAAAAGAGATTTAAATAGATACCGCAACAAAGAACGGCAAGATTACTTTCCAAGGAATTAAATAAACAAGTCGGAAGTAACCTACATGTTCGTACGGTACAAAGACTTCTAGCCAAGGCTCTAACAGCATTTGCTCTGGACTTAAAAGCCTTTATTTGTTCTTAAGACCTAGCTCGTTCAGTTATTGTTTTAGCTTGCAACGCTGACATAATAAATTGGGTTTACGAATCTAAACTTAAAGATAAACAATTTTTCGAGGGTAACTAGCACGGTAAATATGCCACGCAGTTGTATTTTCATTTACAACAGTTACTGTATTTACGAAAATACGAAATAAAGTTACGTCCTTATCTGAAGTAAACTTCAACTTCACGTTGACAACAAGCTGACACGTTTTCTTAGCGAGACTAAACAAAATCAGTGTTAGATTGTCGAAAACAACGTTCGCGGTGTAAAAAACAAAGAACTATAGTCTTTGCTATACACAGCTTACACTTTTGGCGTGTCTAGAGATGGTTGGTATTTATTACGATTGGATTTCATGGGTTTTAATTTTTTGCGCGAATCCTAATTTCTTTTTCTAAAATAAAATTAGCCTGTGCTACTCCTTATAATATCATCTATCTGTCAGTGCCAGCTATAAGCCGGAACAAACAGACAGTAAGACAAACATTTAAAAATTGTTTTGTCTTTTGTTATAAATACCGTATATACTTTCATATGTATTAAGTAAAAGGCTGTTATTTTGAAATTACAAACAGACACTTCAATGTATAGATTATACTATGTATTAATTTGAAAATAAAATCATCTTCTATTTCATGTTGATTGCAACATTCATATTGACATTTAAACAAATAAAATGGCTGCCAGCATATATGTACTTTTCAGTAAGGCGTAGGTGCAGCAGCTTTTCAAGGTACAGTGCTAGCGCCTTTTGCTATATGTGTGTATTAGTTTTGCCAGGTCAATGGGCCAAATATCGGGACAGGTAAAATAATCGAATTTGGTTTATAAATTTAATGAAATAAAAATTTGTAGCCATTTTGGCCGCCATGAGTTATGATAAAGTCTTTTGACACAATGCGTAATTTACTTTATAATTTTTTTTGTTTGCCTAAGCTGACCAACGAACAATTTATCGTCCATGAATCAAACACTGCATATTCGTCTATTTGAGTTTTGTTTCCGTAAATCAGAATTTGTTGAACAATTAGTTCCAATTCCAATACATATTTACGTAATTTTTATATTCGATTTATTTCAAAACCGATTTTGGAAATCTGTGGTTATTCGTTATGGCGTGGCATAGTTTAGCGTGGCACATCACTGTCGTAAGTGGGCGGTACCCATCCACGAAGTAGGATTACAATAATATCTGTATGACAGTTTATCTAAAAAATACGAAACTTCATAGGCGTGAGCTGTCACCCGCACCATGCTATAAC
>JAGSMP010000548.1:0-92500 GCA_029286625.1 Parnassius orleans | reverse complement strand
AAAGTTACGTATTCTTATGTTTTTATTTCATATAACAAGTTTCCTATTTTTTATTACGTACGGATCGCACTCATTTTTTATATTGAAAATCGCAAAATAAGCTTCTCTTTTAGTACTTTATTACCAAAATAAAATAAGTCGTATCTCCGCGTAAATCATTCAAAAGCCATCTCTGAATAAACCTAAGTAACAAAAGAGACAATCTTTTAGTACATTAATCAATGTCAAAACTTTTATGTGCCCCGTATTATAATAATTATAATAATTATAAGCATATTTGTTCTACGACCACATATTATGTAAGACGATTAAATTTTTAAGATATTTATTTTTAACCAAGTCGAGAAGATTTAATGTAATAAAATTTAAAATAGTTTTGCCAAAAATAGTGATGTACTCGTACATTCTGTAAATACTAGGAACAAACACAAGCTAATTTTACTAGTTACTCGACTCCAAAGAGTCAGTAATTCCTTCATGGGGCAATATACACGCTTTTACAATAAAGTCCCAGAAAACATGCAAGACCTATCTATCAAAAAGTTTAAAATTTTTATTTAGCAAAAATTATTTAATGAGGGTTATAGTACCACTAAAGAGTAAATAATTGATAATAACGCCTGGGAATGACGTGATAGCTACCATGATGTTTCTAAATATTTTCATACTTTATATTATTGGGTTGCTGGTTCTTCCCAGGATAAACATTTTATCGAACCAGTAGTAAAGCTTATGTGACTATCAATAAGTATTCTTATAATCTATATTGAATAAAAAATGATTCTATTCTAAGTGCAATAAAGAAACTAGGTAGGCTACTAGGTTCCGGTTAGAGTGCCTTGTGTGCTCCGGATGTTTATAGAGATATAATATGTGTTGAGTCATGCAATTCAAGTGAGAGGTAGGAGGGGCGTCACAGCGTGTTGATCGGTGGCTTCGACCGACCGCTGCAGTCATAAAGTCAACTGCTGACCCCGCCAACACACATTGGTACTCGCTCATTAATTTATTTTGTACAACAGTTTTAGCGATAACAGTAAAAGAAGTGTCTTGTATATGCAGTACAGCTCATTCCAGTGCTTATAATTTTTTGCATAAGTTAATTTAGTCTATATTGGTCCTACGAGCCGGATTCTTCTTTATCTCATCACTACTCAACAGTATGTTGTTGTTCGAGGAAATTTTTCTACGCAGTTGTTTATTTTTTGTAAAAGATTCTTTAGTATTTTTTGTAATATGAAAACGACTAACAAGCTAATATTTTTTCTATTAGCTACTACAGAATAATATAGGCACTCACAACTCACAACTCATACTTCAACTAAAGAAATCATAAATGTATTTTCACTATGGAGGATTAAGACATTTTACAATCTGTAATTATGATATTATATTGGCTCTACATAGCCTTCAATTTGACACACATACAACGATGAACCAAGTGCTGTTTGATGGAAAAAGTAGGAGGGTTATACCTACCCAGACACACTCTCCTAGGCGATAAGAAAGAGAACAGGAGCTCTACCACCTATGTTTGTATTATCTATCTTATTGTAATTTGTATCGCAAGGATTTCGTATATTTCGTATACAGTATATACCATAGAATACTATAATACACAATAGAATGGCTGGCAATGTTATTTTGTACGAGAACCTGTGTCGCCGGGAGCACACATACAAGCGGTTACGTCGTATTATCACTACTAGAAACTCAATTCGCTCATTGGTCTTACAAATTTCGATAAATAAATGTTACAAACATATTTAATATTACATAAAGTCAGAGATTATTCCAATGCAATAACAACGGTTTCACAAAGAATCTTTACAGCCCGACTCTTTCTGAAAAGAAAAAAAAGGAATAACTGTGTTGACAGACTGAGTTAATTTGCACATTTTAGACGTTCATCATTAAAAAAAAAAAGAAATCACTTAAATTTTAATACATATTCAATAGGCCAATCTCAATTACCTCCATACTCTGCAAGATTATGGAGCGTATATTAAACGCCCGCTTAATGGCATACCTAGAACAGAATGACCTCCTTAGTGACCGGCAATATGGGTTTCGCCGAAATCGGTCAGCTGGTAACCTTCTAGCGTATGCCACACACGTATGGGGCGAGGCACTCGAGAACAGTGGGGAAGCGCTTACTGTTTCCCTTGATGTCTCGAAGGCCTTTGACAGAGTTTGGCACACTAGCCTTCTGGGTGAAGAATTCCAGCGTACGGCTTATCCCTGGTCTGATTGAATGGATAAAGGACTTTTTGAGTGAACGGTCTCTAAGGGTCGTCGTCGATGGCTGCTCATCTGATCCTATGGCGACTAACGTCGGTGTTCCTCAGGGGTCCGTTCTCTCCTCAACTCTCTTCCTGCTGCAAATAAATGATCTGCTTATGCCCGGTATCTATGGGTATGCAGACGATAGCACAGTTGTGGAGAGATACCAACCAAGTCCTCGGGCTTCGGGATCAAATCCAGTCCAAAAGAGAAACTATGGTAGAGCGTGTGAATCTCACACTACAGTCAGTCTCCGAATGTGGCGATGCCAATCTTGTGAAATTCAACGCACGTCAATTGAAACACGTCTTTACTGCAAAAAGGAGCCAGCTCACCTTGGCTCCTTCTTTCCGAAATGTATCACTGGAATATACCGACCGCCTTCAGTTGTTAGGGTTTGAGATATCCTCAAATCTGAAATTCGGGCAGTTCATTGAGTCCAAGGCCAAACGCAGCTGCAAAGAAGCTGGGAGTCCTTGCAAAGGTGCGGCAATACTTCACGCCGGGACAGCTGCTTACTTTATATAAAGCGCAAGTCCGGTCGTGCATGGAGTATTGCTGCCATATATGGGCTGGTGCTGCAAAATGCCACCTAGCAGCTTTAGACTCGATGGAAAAGCGTGCTAAGAGGCTTTTCTGTGACCCGAATTTCGTTAAAACCAATCTTACCAGCCTCGAACACAGACGCAAAGTAGCCAGCCTTTCGGTTTTCTACAGGATGTATTTCGGAGAGTTTGCGCAGGAATTGCACAATTTAATTCGTCCCTCTCCCTTCCACCATCGGATAACTAGACGTTCGGCCAGTCTCCACCCTTTCGTTGTTGACTTACCACGCATTAGAACGAAACGGTTCGCTACGTCGTTCATCATTCGTACAGCAAAGGAGTGGAATAAGCTGCCAGCATCTGTCTTTCCATCCGATTACAGTGTGGGTGTCTGCAAGGCAAGAGTGAATAGGCTTTTGTTACGTCAGTGCGCTTCACTATCTTGGGCTACATCACCACTTACCATCAGGTGAGATCGTAGACAAGCGCTGGCTTAATAGAATATAAAAAAAGTCCTTGAGTAGCGGTCTCCATTCCCCCATGGTCGGTCATAGTTCAGTATCTGCTACGTGAAAGTTGGTTCCGTTGTCGGAATATATCATCCGAGCGCCTAGCCGCCATACGCCTTAACGCCATTATCGCAGAGTCCATGGTTAGGCTGTGAACGAGTTACACGTGAACCGCGCGCGTCGTTAAGCATGTAAATAACGCTACCCATCTTTTTTTGTGCCGGCGCTCTACTGTTATCGACAAAGACCCGAAATAATCAAGTCCGGTATACGTAACTGGTCTCGCAAGCGCTCCTAACCGTTCGGGTGGTAGGTCCCCGATGACTACTGGCCGTGGTGCTGCCTTACGTACTCGACAGCGTAGACATCTTCTTTCTACTTCTCGCGCGGTCGTTCGTAGTCGGATGGTATGGTAATTCATGCGCAGATCGTTCACCACCCTCTCCCTGTTGGCGTGGCTTGCGTCCTTGTGTGCCTTCTCTATGAGCACCTTTACAAATCGATGTCGACCATCCAAGATGACTGGTCGCTTCATTTGGTCGTCCACGTTGGCTGCGTTGATTCTACCTCTCGCTCGTAATATGATCTCTTCGATTATGGAGTCAAGCTTTCTTAACGCGCTACCGTTGACCAAATTTTTATTTAGCTGGTGTTGGCTGATGTCTTCAGTGAAACTGTCGAGCTGGCTGCGTTCTATCCATAGCCGCTCTGCTCTCTGGATATGCTGTAGGGTTAGTTCTCGAGCCCGTCCTCGCATGGTGTCGACGAACTGTATGACCCTCACTGTGGCTCTGATTAGCTTTACATACGAAGAGAATTATTCTATCTCAGGCAGGTGTGGGGCGTCCTTGATCTCGATGTGATACGCCATAATTTTTCTATATTGTTATCCTCTCCTGCCCTCTCGTCTGGTGGCTGTGGCCATTCGCTTTCTTCTCTAGGTTTGTCATGTACGAGTACCGCGCGTCGCTTGCCTATCAAGTTCGCCTGCATCTCTAAACGCGGTATACTCTTAGGGGCAACTTTCGCCTTGGCCGCTAATAACGTAGGCCTATCCATGCCGTCGCGATAAGTACGTTCCTTATTATCGTGAGGTCGGTTATTTATTACTCCCACCGTGGGAGCATAGCACGCATCCCTATACTCCGGTGACCGATCCATTCTCCGTTCGATGGTTCGGAGTCTTCGTGCTGCCATTTCGTAACTCGGTGGCATCCTGACATCGTAGTCTTCCATGGCAGTCCGACTTGGTATTGCTCGCCGACCTTCTTGACGGTGCGCTGGAATATGTCGACAGCGCGCTCCTCTTTACGCCTCGGTCTGCTCTTGAGCGAAATACCTATGGAGTCAATCTCGTACTGCCTCTTGAGAAGATCTGTCAGCTCCTCATCTGCAAGCTTACTCATGAATCCAATAACAATTTCGATCCAATGTCAATTTCAATCCAATGTAATTCCAATGTTGACAAATTATCATACTCTCGAAAACAATTTTGTTAACATTGGATTGAAATCGGTATTGCGCTTCTATTGGCCAAAAAATTTGTTGTAGCACATGAAGTTAGCTGCGTTACTCTTAGCAATAGGAATGTTTTATTTATCGTTAAACCGGTGAAGCCATAATAAACCCTTTGTAACTTTCATAAATGAGCACTTAAGTAGTAAAAACATTTAATAAATGGTATAATTCGTCAAACATAACGTCTTTTTACTTATTTCTTATAAAAAACGCTATATTTGCGAGCTTTAAAATCATATGGCTGTATAGAGCGTGCCTTTGCCTCGTTCCTTTTGTTCTCTCAGAAAAAAATTGTTATCACGAAATAAAGTAAACAAAGATAAAATTTATGAAGTGAAGTGTTTTTTAAGTATGTGTGAATTACTAAAATACCTTTCAATTTGGGTATAACTAGCAGTTTGAAATAGTTAATTGCCGCAATAACACGGCTTGCCGTCCAACTTTCAAGCACAGTAAAGAATCTTATGAAACAGAGGAAATGGGCACCCATCTCTTAGCTCATTAGGAGGAAGAAAATAAATAATAACGGTCAAGGCTGGGCTAAAGTAAGTACAATAATGTTTTTTAAAGAATAGTATGAGTAGGTAATATGTTTTTTTTAAATTGGGCAGAGAAAACGTGCCTTAAATAAATTGTGGGTTCAGCATAGCAATTTACAGCAGCATATGCCTGCTGAAAACCCACCCGTTTTGTCAACATTAGACAAGGGATTGATAGCAGTCACAGGTGGTCAAGTGTAGCTTTTGGAGACTCAACTTTCAATTGACCTTTCTCACCACTTAGTTGTTATAAATAACTATGTTATAATTATAATTCATTAGTTCTCAATATTTTTGTTTGACATATAATAAAAACAACTGTATTTTTCCTCAGCTTTATAGACAAACTATTTTAATATTGTTTTATTTATTTTAGGAACATTAAATGTAAACAATGTGTATGCCTTGCACTCAAGTGGTACAAAAAGGTAACCCACCGTTTTTTATAGCAATAATTTACATAAGTTAATGTCATACATGTGGAGAATATAGATGTTTCAATAAATCTTAAACATTCTTTTATATGACTTGTGATGGTTTAAAACTTTCAAATCAAATATTTCTTCTAAATTTTGTCATTAATTTATAATACATTACTTTACAGTGATGGGATGCATTTAAATACCTGAAACCTCTGTTTTAAAATATTTGTTATTTTAATTTCAGAATCACAACTTAATTTCATACCACATTTCCCAAGCAACAACACTGTACCAACAAGAAATTATCAATATATGGAAAATCTGAAAAGAAAGTAAGAAGCAAATGCAATGTACCAAATAGCCAGGACAATTGAGGGTTATCAGCAGTTATTATTATTGCTGTTTTAATTTTTCCAAACAATACAACAACAATAGCATTAATGTAATTTAAAATAAATAAAGTCATCAAATTTTATCGATGTTTCCATGTTATTTTAAATTAATTTGTTTTCTTTAATTTCTATTGTAAAAACTAATTTTCGGAATATAGTTTTCACTGTTATATAAAAAAAAAATATTTAAGAACAGATACATACTAGTGGTGATAGGTTGATTAAAATATTTCTTTATTAAATAAATGGTTAAACTTTGCATCATAGTTTTATTAATAAATCCTTATTAATATTACGTTACCTAAGTATATCATTTTATTTTTAAGTATTAGAAAATCATACATTTAATGTAACTTATCATCAGTAGGACTGTTTGAATTACTAATTTTAGTTTTTTTTTATTATTGTTTTTAATATAGTATACAATAAAATATTGTATATTATGTTATGTAAATCAATGTATAACATACTAAAAAAAAACTTATCATTATATTCATATTTCCTACATGTGAAATCTGCCTATAAACCTCTCAGAAATGAGAATAGACCTCTGCCCAGCAGTGGGACATCCACTCTCTCTATTCTATATATATAAAGGCTGTAAATTAATTTTTTTAGGCTAACATTGATTAACAGTACTTCATTCGTAATATATCTTCTGAGAAGATTCTTCTCCTCGGAGGTTGCATATTTAGGTTTTTATTCATGCCTTAATATATTAGTCCTTAATAATACAATAATTAGCCCTAAACTCATCATCACTGATAGAAAAACTAAATGCATTATTCGAAGCTCATTTCGTCTTTATTTTAATTGTAATGCACGATTACGGCGTAGAATATTAAACACAAAAGCTAAACGTGCCATTATTTTATCGCAATGAATAAGATAATTGCAGAAAACAAACGATTAATATGAACACAATTCATAAAAAGTTACTGTTTTGCTATTGCCTAAATTTCAATTCCAACGCAATACAAACACAATACGCAGCTGTCAACTAACTGTCAAAACTGCGTCAAGAGTGCCGCTTTTGCTTACAATCGGATTGGATAATTTCAATTCCAATCTCAATATTTTATTATATACAATATTAAAAATATAATAAAAAAAACTAAAACTAGTAACTTAATTATCATACAGTCCCCACGGTATCGTGCCAAGAACGTTGGCTGCGTTTCCCGCTGAATGGCTATACTTAGCCTTTGAGCGAGAAAAGAACCAGCCCTCTTATCACCAGCAGCAACGACCAGTCGCGGATGGAGTTCCTGGAACTTCACCGCACGTGGACCCCACGGACCGATAGTCTCTGTAAATGGCACAAATATGTAGTCATCTCTCAGAGATGACTACATATTTGAGATTTTACCGCTAAAAAGAACTCCTTTGTCGTATCTCCTCAGTTTCAAGCACTCCCTTATTGCCTCAGCTAGTATCGGAATCCTCGGTGTCGGCATATCGAGTGATGTGCAGTTTCGTGGTCACTTGGAAAGAAGGCCAAATTGGCCTCTAAAAGCTTGCGTGCTCAGCAGAGCGGGACAGTATTTCATGCCGGCACACCGCTTGCAACTTTACAAGGCGCAGGTTCGGCCCCACATGGAATACTGTTCCATCTCTGGGCAGGGACTTCCCAGTGCCAGCGCCTTCCACTTGACCGCATCCAGCGCAGAGCAGCTCGAATCGTCGACGACCGAGTTCTTCCGATCGGCTGGACTCACTGGCACTGCGTAAAGATGTTGCATCTCTTTGCGTATTTATCGCATCTATCACGGAGAGTGCTCTGAGGAATTGTTGGGACTAATTCCAGCCGCTCAATTTCACCATCGCACATCGCGACAGAACTCGAGATACCATCCATACCATTTCGCCGCCGCGTCTACGCCGCATTTTTTTATTGTTCGTAGAACCAACAGCACGTTATAAATATACACAGAAGGTCTCAGATAATCGTTAATGCCAATTACAGGTTCTTACTTTATAAACATAATATATATACCATCGTTTAACTGACAAATTAATGATATTAATTATATAAATTAAATAGTGCTTAGGTTTTAAAAGTTACATATCAATTATAAGCATGTGTGTGTGTGTGTGTGTGTGTGTGTGTGTGTGTGTGTGTGTGTGTGTGTGTGTGTGTGTGTGTGTGTGTGTGTGTGTGTGTGTGTGTGTGTGTGTGTGTTATCTCCTGCTTAGTGATAAAATAATTTCTTTCTTAAAGATTGATTTGCTTTGATGGAATATGACAGTCGAAGAAAATACTTTATTATAACTTTTAAGTATGCGACATATTACAGAATTCTGTGCATAATTTGAGTGACTTGAAGGAACGTGAAATAACGAACCCACACCTCAGGCTTAACCACTTGAAGCAAACTCCCTTCCTTCACCCACTTCCACCGGTTATCCACGTCCATCTGCACCAGTTTTCTACACATGTTTATCACATATTCACCACCACAATACAAACACTTAACACTTTTACTGTCTTCTTGTGTGGTGAATGTTCTTACTCGCGGGCCTATTCTCTACGCGGCGTGTGACTACAATTCATTTCGACGGCGGCGCTTCTCTCCTCACGGGCGCTTCCCTAGTCGGCTCGGTGGACGTATAAGCGTGACTTAGCGCACATTCAGCCTCTTTCATCATAAACCGTGATAGCGTGACGATATCCGGTTCGTCAGCACTTCCGTAGTGCTCCGCATAATCACACCAACGCGACTGTAAATGAGGACTCAGCTTACTAGTGTGACCTCTCTTGTAAGCATAGGATTTTGTAAATATCCTTTACCGTCGACGTTCTTCATGATACAGACGATATTCTGTAACCTAATTGCGAACGTGTTTAACTCCTGAGCGGTTTGACTCGGGTGCGGAAGGCGTCTCAAATCTTCTGACGCACGGTCTATAATAACTTCCGGGCGACCGAAATACTGCTCCAGTGCCCGCATAATATCCGCTGGATCCCTAGCGGTAAATAGCAGTGCCGATACTGCTTCCTAGCCTCACCACGTAAACTGTTTATCAACCTTGCCATATTTTCCGTATCCGTGAATCCGTACAACAGAGTGGATTTTTTCATCGTGGCTTTAAAAGCTAATCATTCCGTGGCTGAACAGTTAAAAATAGGCAATGCTGTGTTTGCTTCGCGGCGGCTGGACTGAATACTCTCTAATGCTTCCGCTAGCCGTTCGATACCCCTATCTTTCCCTCTCGGGGTGAGCGACCTACCTCTATCCCTATTTCCCTCTAGCGATACACGGCGACTCGGGGATGTATCGCGGTCATATGGCGACCGTGACCTATGTCTTACATCGCGACGATACGGTGACGATAATCTGCGTTCCTCGCGGCGATGTGGCGATGGCGACCTACGTTTTGGCGATAGAGTGCGGCATTGGGCGCTTACATGACGATTCACCTGATTCGATTCTGCGGCGACTCCACTATCCCTCTGTGCTATATTCGCGTGACTGGCTGATCATTAATCGCGACCGTTCTCCCTGGGCATCTATAATATACACGGATAGTGCTGGAGCGTAATCGGTCCACTATTCAGGCGGGACCTGCACTCGATCGATACGGGGCGCGGGCTGAGAAGGGCGGCAGAGCGGCTCACCCGCACAGTCTCCACGTTATCTAACCATTGGTCGACACGACTCCTATTTTCGGCTAATTCGGCTTTGTTTAAACTTTCCCTATCAGTTTCTTCTTGTAGTTGCGCGATGTCCCTAGCATATTTCTTCTTAATTAAATCTTCCTGGATTTGCAATTGTTTTCTTCTAATCGCGGCGAGTTCTTCAGCTGCATTGTATTCGATTTGTTTTAATCTCACGATCGCGCTACCTGTTGACCAGGCTGAGCGAACTGACAGGGCGCGGCGCGGGCCTATGTACAGCGTCGGTAGCTACGGGCGTGACGGTATGTACTGTCGAACTCATTTCGGTGACCGGAAGATCTTCAATAATCGAGACGAGCGTATCTGTACGCGGCGCGGATGTGCTGCCTTCTAACAGTCGCTCGGTCGTGGACACGGACATAGCGGGATGCGGCGGCACGGGAGCGGGCGCGAGCATAGATGCCGGCGTCAGCGTGGGCGCAATGGAGGCGCGTGTGTCGACGATAGGTAGTCTGAGGGGATGCGGAGGCTTCCTCGAAGATACGTATTCCACCGGCATTTCGTCGTCGTTCCTGGGCTTCTGGCTTCGTTTTACGCATGCTGTCCCACTTTGCGGTTTCCGATCGTCTTCAAAAGACGTACGTATGGGTTGCCGTTCCCGCCACAAGTGGCGGAACCAGTAGATCACCGTTTGGCACCGTTAGGTGTAATCAACTGCCGCGTAAACGCGGTAAGAAACAAAAGGGACGTTCTGACGTTGACGTTGACGAAGACAGACTATTGTTAGAAACGGCGATTTAATTGATCGACGATGTTGACCGATGATCTTCTATAATGATCTTTTTTCTTCTATTTTATTTTAAAATTCTTAAATAAAATCAAAAAATTAAATAAAAATTTTAATCTTCTGGCTTCAATCCGATCTTATGGCTTCAATCCGATCTTCTGGCTTCAATCCGGCTCGAAGGATCCGGCTCGAGTCCAGCGGTGTGCGGTGTGTGGGGCGTAAAAGGGTATGAGGGGGCGACGGGGCGGCGGCTCCCTTCGCCGTCCGTAACATTAATTTAATTATTATTCTATTAATGTTAAGATTCTACTTATGGCCGGTGGAAGGAAAAGAGGAGATCTCCCGCCGGGCAAGGTGTTCTGCCCGGGGAGCGGCCAACACTCCTAGTGGTAGTTCGAAGCTATTCTATATGTACTGCTTTTACTTTTGAACTTTGATAGCGCGATTTAGGTTGCGATGTATTTTCACTTGTAGCGCGACGAAAGCGCCGCCACATCACCCCCCTGCTCAGACGATCAGAGGTCGATAGTGCAGTCTAGATGTCGACGAATGTGCAAGTGCCAGGGAATTGCCTTGTCGTCTGCGGTGAGTCGAGGAGAAGGCAAGTAATCTGCGGGAGTGCCGTGAAGCAGAGGCGAGCAATAAGGCTCAGAGCCGTGCGAACACTTTAGTGCAGAGAGTAGCTTGAAGGAACAGGAAGCATTATTATTCCAGTGCTGCCATGAACCTTTGTAAAGCTAAATGGCTTGCAGAATGTAAAAACTGCAGACAATATCTGCTCGGGAGCGAATGAATGGGGTACTTGAGGCATCTGACGAAGGTTTGAAGTTGAAGTTTCTGAAGGTTGTTGGTTGCGTGTTCAAATCAGTGGGGTAGTCACCACTGTGGCCAGTGGAAGGAAAGGGGAGATCTTCCGCCGGGCAAGGTGTTCTTTTTATAGGAGAGGGGCAAACGAGCATGCGGCTCACCTGATGGTAAGTGACAACCGCCGCCCATTAACAAATGCAACACCAGGGGAACCAGAGGAATTGCAGATGCGTTGCCAGCCTTTTAAAAAGGAGTAGGCTCTTTTCTTGAAGGTCCCTAAGTCGTATCGGTCCGAAAAATCGCTGGTGGTAAACTATTCCACAAGGAAGTTGTGCGAGGAAGAAAACATCTTTTAAATCGCACAGTGGTGGACCGCCAATCATCCAGATGGTGAAGATGGTATCGGGAGTTCTGCCGAGATGTGCGTTCGTGAAAATTGGCGGCTGGGATTAATCCGAACAATTCCTCGGAGCACTCCCGTGGTAAACGCGAAAGAAAATGCAAAGAGATGCAACATCTTCGCAGCGCCAATGAATCGAGCCGATCGGAAAGGACTCGGTCGTCGACGATTCGAGCCGCTCTGATGCGGTCAAGTGGAAGGAGCTGGAACTGGGCGCCCCAGCCCAGAGATGGGAACAGTATTCCATGAGGCCGAACCTGCGCCTTCTAAAGTTGCAGGCGTTATGCTGGCATGAAATACTGTCCCGCTCTGCTGAGCACGCCAAGCTTTTAGAGGCCAATTTGGCCTTCTCTTCAGTGACCACAAAACTGCACGTCACTCGATATGTTGACGCCGAGGATTCCGATACTGGCTGAGGCAACAAGGGAGTGCCTTGAAAATGATGTGATACAACTAAGGGCTTCTTTTAGCGGTAAACGCGCAAACTTGTGTCTTCTGAGGATTAAACTGGACTAGATTTAGTCGCCCCAATCCGAGACTTTGTTTAGCAAAGACTCGACTTCAGACACAAGTTTGTTCCGGTACTGACGATGTTTTCTCGAGAAATATTGGCACGGCCGGTGTTTAGAGCATCACCAGTGCTGTCATCCGCATAGCAATAAATGCTACCGGTTTGCAACATATCATTTATATGCAGAAGAAACAGCGTTTGTGATAGCACGAGTTTGGAACACCAGCGTTAATAGGTTTGTAGTCGGAGCATGCACCGTCTACAATGACCTGGATGCTCCGATCTGCAAGAAAGCTGGTGATCCAATTGCACACTCGAAGCCCATAGGAAGGAGCTTCGAAAGAAGCGCTGTACCAAACCCGATCGAAAGCCTTCGCAATGTCCAAACTAACGGCCAATGCCCCTTGACTCTACTGCCTCGCCCATCTATGAGTCAGGTACACCAGAACATCGCCAGCTGAGCGACGTCGACGAAAACCGTATTGGCGGTCACTAATCAGCTGGTGATCCTCAAGGTATCGCATGAGCTGGCAGTTTATAACGGACTCCATTATTTTGGAGAATAAGGGATGATGGCGATAGGCCTGCAGTTGGACGGGTCTGAGCAGTCGCCTTTTAGGATCGGTTGATAAAAGCTGTCTTCCATGATTTCGGGACTACGCCTAGGGAGCAGAAGTACCGGAAAAGACGCGTTAGAACCGGTGCCAACTCCGGAGCACACGTCCTCAGCACAATTGAGGGATTCCGTCAGGCCCACTCGACTTGTGGAGCGACCAAACCAAGGCTGAGATCTGCCTGATGGGTACCACAGATGATGGAATAAATAGTTCCATTCCCTGTAGCACCACATCAGTAACAGAGTCAGCAACAGCGCTGGGATCATCCGGCGAGAAGCTATGGGTACCATGGGTACCCATGGGTAGGATGCAAAGAAAGACCACATTCCGTCCCAATCCGCCGACCTGTAATGCCAAACATGGCGGCAACCTGCAGAACGCAACCGCGAGGAGAGCGTGAGTGGCACTACACTCCAGATCAGACAATGGTCCGAAGAGACGAGAGTGGCATCGACGGAAACCTGATATCCGTTCGGATGAGAGGTCAGGAGAAGGTCCTAGGAAGATGTATGATCCTTCACATTTAAACGTGAACCGCCATTCGGCGTGGTGGGCGTTAAAATCGCTAAGGATCACGATCTCTGCGGATGAGACCTATTGTAGCAAGGAATCTGTAGCCATTTGACGTGGTCGATGAGTCGGTCTGTTTCGGCATTACCGCTATGGGACCTATAGAGGCACCCAGACGCGCGGATGGTCGTCGCTATCTACGCGTAGCCAATGGATGGATAGGTCCGGACCTTCAAGACTGCCCAGGCGGCGAGAACAGATGTCCTTTCTGACGTATACGCAAACCCAGCCCGAGGCGCAAAGGAGTGTTTTAATTTGTACCCCGGTAGGAGAGATACGAAGTATCAGCCGGAGAGGACACCTGCGTCTCGGTCAGAAAGAGTAAGGCCGGTTTCGCCGTCTCGAGTTGGTAGTGGACGCCGTTTAGGTTCGAGTGAAGTCCCCTGATGTTGCAGAAATTCACGGATAGCGTGGCAGGGGTCGCCTTGGTCTTGTTGCTCAGTTTGCCCCGAGCAGTTATTGTTTTGAGTGGAATTTTGCCCCCTCCCCAGAATAGGCGGGGCAGCTTGAGCACCCACGCTCAGGCGTGGAGTAGCATGGTCGTGGATGCTCAGCGAGGATTCTCCAGGGTGCTGGTACACCCTGGGGTAGTCCATGATTTAGTCCCGCTACCATTTTGATGGGGGAATTGGGCCTCCGGCCACCAGCACTCACCAAACGAAACGCAAAGCAGAGCTTCCACTTCACGTCGGTATTCTGTGAGGTCGTGGTACTAACCCGGCTCGAGCCGGCCCATACGTGCAACAGCAAAAGCTGCTGCGTGGCTCTACCACCGTTAAAACCGTTCTGCCCGGGGAGCGGCCAACGCTCCTAGTGGTAGTTCGGATCTATTCTATATATACTGCTTTTACTTCGCACTTTGATAGCGCGATTTAGGCTTTGATGTATTTTTGCTTGTGGCGCGACGACAGCGCCGCTACACACTAATATTATGGTGTCGTACTGTTTAAAATATGAATAAGGTCACTGAAATTATTAATTACAGTAGTAGTAAAAAACAACTATTTTTTTTTTACTTTTTATAAGCTAGTGCTTGACCACAATCCCACCTGGTGGTAAGTGGTGATGCAGCGTTAGGTGGTAAATCGCACTGTATTAGCGTAACAAAACCTATTCACTCTTGCCTTGAAGAATCCCAGATTGTATTCGGACGGAAAGATAGACGCCGGCAAATTATTCCACCCTTCGCTTTACGCATTACAAAAGATGAAACAAACCATTTGGTTCCAATTCGTAGAATATCGACAACAAAGGGGTGAAGACCCGCCGACTGCCTGGTTGTCCGATGGTGGAAAGGAGAGGGAGGAATTAAAGCCTGTAATTCCTGCGCACACTCACCGAAATGCATCCTATAGAATACCGAGAGACTAGCTATTCTGCGCCTGTGCTCGAAGCTGACAAGATTGGTTTCAACCAAAGCAAGGTCACTAATGAGCCTCTTAGCTCGTCTCTCCACTAAGTCCAACGCTGCCAGGTGGCATTTTGCAGCACCAGCCCATATGTGACAGCAGTACTCCATGCACGACCGGACTTGCGCTTATATAAGGTAAGAAGCTGCCCTGGCGAAGGACCGCCGCACCTTGCAAGGCACCAAGTTTCCTTGCGGCTGCTTTGGCTCTGACTCAATGAACCGCCCATAGTTGAGGTTCGGAGAAAATTCAACCCCAACAAAAGGAGGCGGTCAGTGTACCAAGGAAACATTCCGGAAAGTAGAAGCCAAGGTGAGCGGGCTCCTTTTAGCGGTGAAAAGACACGCTTGTGTTTTGGAGGCGTTAAATCTCACG
Organism: Parnassius orleans; assembly: GCA_029286625.1. Classification (NCBI taxonomy): domain Eukaryota; kingdom Metazoa; phylum Arthropoda; class Insecta; order Lepidoptera; family Papilionidae; genus Parnassius; species Parnassius orleans. The sequence continues at coordinate 77,197 of JAGSMP010000548.1, read as the reverse complement.
AGATTGGCATCGTCCCATTTGCAGACTGCCTGTAGTGTGAGACTCACACGCTCAACCATAGCCTCTCTTCCTGACTGGATTTGATCCCGACTGGCCCGGGCACCTGGTTGGTATCTCTCCACAACTGTGTTGTCGTCTGCATACCCATATATACCGGGAATGAGCACATCATTTATATGCAGCAGGAAGAGTGTTGTGGAGAAAACGGACCCTTATGAACACCGGCGTTAGTCGCCACAGCATCGGATGAGCAGCCATCGACGACGACACGGAAAGACGTTCACTCAGAAAGTCCTTCACCCAGGCAATCAGTCCAGGGGATAAGCCGTACGCTGAAAGCTTGCCCAATAGACGAGCGTTCTAAACCCTGTCAAAGGTCTTCGAAACATTGAGGGAAACAGCAAGTGCTTCACCAATGTTCTCGAGGGCTTCGCCCCATATGTGAGTGGCATACGCTACAAGGTCCCCAGTTGATCGATTTCGGCGAAACCCGTACTGCGATCACTGATGAGATCATTTTGCTCTAGGTATGCCATGAGGTGGGCGTTCGATATACGCTCCATAATCTTGCAGAGTATGGAGGTAATTGAAATTGGCCGATAATTGGTAGGGTCGGTACGGCTACTTTTTAGGCACAAGCTGAACATTGGCCAGCTTCCAAGATTTAGGCACTATTCCAGTCCTGAATGAGAGGCGGAACAAGCGTGTCACCACAGAGACAACTCAGGTCCACAGACCTTTAGAACTATAGCTGGTATACCATCAAGTTCACTAGCTTTGTTCACGTCTAGACTTCGCAAGGTTTTAAGAACCTCCTTGTTGGTGATACGAACCTCTGACAGAGAGGTACCGCAGTGAGTTAATTGAGATGGTATTCTGTTGCTACTTTCCAGACGCGAATTGCAAGCAAAAAGAGAAGCAAATAAATCCGCTTACTTAGGCGCATGCGCCAGTGATCCATCTGGTTTTACCAGCGGAGGCAGTGTAGACCGACAGAAGTTTGTCTCGACCGCTTTGGCGAGAGACCAAAAGCTCTATAGTCAGATGGTTTGACAGAGAGCTTTGATCCGGTGCGTTTAATGCGGTCGAAACTGGCTTGGCGTAATGCCTTTTGCAGGACTCGGCGGCTTGGTTAAAGGCTCTCTTCTTAAGGCTAACATTCGGAGCTTTGCGGTCTCGAGCATCGACTCAGAATAAGACGCCATATGCTTGTGCTTTTCAGCACAAGCGCACTCGGCGTTGAACCATGGGCGAGCTTTACCACCATGGGCACGTCAGCAAAGGGAAGAAATACTCTATCGCTTGACGTATCACATCGGTTATGGCATCCGCGCAGCTTGACGGGTCTTCAGGCGAGAAGCAGACCTGCCGACAAGGATAGGATGCAAAAAAATCCGCATCTCATCCCAATCTGCTGACTTGTATCGTCACACTCACCTCACACCGTGGAAATCGTAGCTAGGTGGGAAATATAACGACACAGATTTCACCAGACAGTGTTCAGAAGTTCCCAGGTGAGGTAACCTGAACATCGTACCTGTCTGGATCGGTCGACAGCCGAAGGTCGAGGCAGTTGACTTTGTGCCCATCCACATCAGGTACCCTAGTCGCTTGTTGTACCAGCTGGGAGAGCCCCAGCGACAAGGCAAAATTCCACGCCTCTCCCAGCGTGGTCGGTCTTCTGGTGGGAACAGCCAGTCCTGATGATAGGCATTTAAGTCCCCAGAAAACCAACTGTATTAGGGTACCGAATTAGAGCCACATCAGAGGCTTCACTGAGGTGTTCAAATAGCCTAGTTTTCTTGGTCACCGCTGTAGATCGGTAGACACAAGAATAAATAATTTTATCCATCCTTGTGTCTATCAATACCCAGATCGTAGAGAAGTGGGATCTTCAAGGTGACTGAGACGCTTACAGCAGATGTCGTAGCGGACGTAAACACAGACCCGGCGCGCTGATGGAAACTATGCTCCAATGTGCACCCAGGGCAGCCAAGGTACGCTGCATCTAGAGGACATCTTATCTGCGTCTCAGTTAAGAAGAGTAAGTGCGGATTGTCAGTCTCAAGGTGGTAATGGACTGCATTGAGATTACAGTGCAGGCCTCGGATGTTTGTGAGGTGCACTTTGACGGAGAGGAGTGCAACCGCTGTACAAACTTACTCTTCTTTTTCCTTTTTTCCATGAGAGAATGGCAGTTGGACGAGGCGTCATACATATAATCTAGGGACGCAAACAGAGTCACAGCATCGATGGTACCTAGCCTGAGATCGCGGTGACGCTCAAACCCCTGGAATTGCCACCAGGCCTCTCCTCCGGTCGCCAACCGGCATGGTGGAGGCATCCAGGATTTTTCGTAAGATGGCGGGCAGCCTTCATGAGTGGCTGGCTCATTAATTAGGCCCCAACTATCAACGGTCGGCCACCAGTGCAACCGTGCTTTGGATCCCGCTAACCCATAACCAGGCACCTGACACTATGAAACGGCTGCGTCGCAAACGGTTCGTATGCGCAACGCAACTGTCCACACCCATTCTCCCTATGAAATGGGTTTCACCTAACATCATACCGAACACGATTTGTATCATTTGGCGGTCTTTGCCAGGTGGGTGGTAACTAACCTCGACCGGGCTCTCACTAGTAGAGAACCAACCTGCCACCAGTATGTAGTACAGCTCGTTTAGCACTACCCAGGGGATACGTGTAGGGAATCAGGATTCAAGTAATTCCTTCGGACGCGAGCAGCTTCATCCCCCAATAATATGTATCATTCTATTATCAGAACTGTAGAGGGATCCGAACGAAACTGAGTTTACTGCTTATGAGTATTATGGCGTTTTCTTATAACGTTATAACATACACATATTACCTGGTTTTCAGATGTGATCGTATCCATTCCTTAAGTGGCAAGCGTGATGGTGGTGGTGTATTAATAGCCGCGCTTCGAGAATTAAGACCTGAAATATTATTAGTGCGACACGTCCATGTAAGTATTGAACATGTTATGGTACAGTTGCCTACATCCCAACCCGACAAGCGTCACGTGATTAGTGCTGCCTACATACCGCCTGGCTGCCACGATGATATTTACGCATTACATCTTGATTCTTTACAGGAAATTGTTAGTGACCTCAAAACAATCGCATTCTATATTACTGGCGATTACAATTTACCCGGTATAGAATGGTCAACTCATATCGAGAATTTAGCTGTTATCCAGGCATGTAATAACTTATTATCTCACCATTTAATTAACTATTTATCACACAATAACAACTCACAATATAATATTCTTAAAAATAATTTAATGTTAAATGCGAAATGAAGTCTTGTGTAGCGCTCTTACAACCTGATAATTATCATTCTCCTTTCGCCATATTATCTTCTCTAGATGTAAAATTTACAGCCTTGAAATGTCGAAAAGTTACAAAACAGAACTACCACAAGGCTAATTACGAAATTATTTGCACTGAATTAAGTAAAATCGACTGGGATTTATTACTTAGACATCTTTCTGCAGAAAATGCGGTTAACACATTTTAGGATAAAATATACAGTATTGTTAATTTACATGTGCCTCTTAACGGCCAAAAAATTTTCGTTTCCCGATCTGGTTCTCTCCCGCTCTTATTCGTATTTTTAAAGATAATGAACGCGCCTGGATAAAATGGAAATAATTTGGTAACATTTCCGATTATGATAAGTTCTCAGTTCATCGTAAACTTTTTAAGTCGTAAATGTTATCTAAGATATATGACTTCGGTTGAAGTTAAAATTCTTAATATTGATAGGTATACTATCAATATTAAGAATTTTTGGAAATATATTTCTAATCGAAAAGGTAAATCCAATCTTCCTGCTAATATGCATCTTAAAGACGTCAATTCTAATAATCCTTTAAATAAAAAAACCTTTAAATTTAATTATTGTATCAATCAGTTAACATAGTCAGGGACCATGGTTTAATGCTGGACCTGAAATTACATTTAGATTACCATATCGATTATATTATCAATAAAGCTTTTAAATAATATGGTTTTATCATGAGATCCTCTAAAGACTTTAAACGATCATCTACTTTCTTAATTCTATACAAAACACTCATTCGTTCACAATTAGAATACGCTGTAACAATGTGAGTCCTTCTACAAAAAATATAATTATAAATTCGAAATGGTCCAAAAGAAATTTTACGCTATATCTATTATGAGTGTTACCATTCCAGAATTCCATACGTACAATTATTAAAACATTATAAAATACAAAGTTTGGAATCTAGATGATCGCTTATTATGGTCATGATGCTGCATGTGTTGTGTAATAGCAGGTTTGATTGTAGTTATATCACCAATAAGTTACATTAAATTGTACCGAGAACTGTAACTCGGCGCGCATTGCGAGCGCCTGAGTTATTTTACACCATAAGGTGTAAAATCCGAATATCTGAATCCGTGTATCCGAAAATACCCAATGTATGTTATCCGAATTTTGTAGTTTTCGAGTTATAATTTTTTTTAGTGTTTTCTGCCGATGGGGCTTCAAAAATCATATCTTTTTGTAGTAGTTCTTTTCAGATTTTTTCTTTTGACATAATTGTCTTAAATGATACTTTAATACATAAAATAATAAATTTCCTAACATTCCTGCAAGTTACTCAAAATGTATCGAAATTAAGAATTTTGGTTTTAGAGGGTAGACTCAAATTTTCAACTTCAAATTAAAATATAAAAGGAGTTTCCATAGGTTTTAACTGACTTTAAAACTGCGAATCCTAAGCTATTTAAAACATTAAAAAATTGGTACCTAATGTGCTATTGTTCGCTGTAATCGGCCTTCGACTGTGAATAGGAGGCTAAAATCCACAAAAATAATTAGTTTTAAAAAATTATTTTTCCCATTTTTGTCATTCTTATGTAAATTTAAGTAATAAAATGTAAAAAATAAAGAGTCGAAAACTCGTTTAACAATGCTCAAATTATGAATTATCGTGCTGTACGTGTCTAGCTAGTGTTATTTATTATTTATTATTATTATTTTTTTTCACCAAAACTCCAGTAAAATAACACCCTGATGGCTGGACGTGACCCCAGTCGCAATCAATCTTGCGAACCAGTACCCCGGATTTCGGACAGACGAGTCCAGATTCGAAAGTAATGCAATTTCAAATATCCTCAATTACTATAGCGGGGCCATCAAAAACCCACGTCTGGCAAGGACATGGAACTTCCAACACCACTTTAGCGTAAACTTGTGTTCTGGGATCCTAAATGGAGAATTTATTGGTCCCTTTGAATTACCGTCCAGGTTATATGGACGTACTTTTAAATTCTTTACAAAGTCCATTGTATGAATTGTTGGAAGTCGTGAACGATTTTTCAAACTGACGGTGCTTCTTGCCACTACGCTAGACAAGTAAGACAGCATCTCAACGAAACTTTTCGACAAAACCGATCGAATGGCCTGCACGTTCCACAGAACTAAACCCTATCGACTTTTATTTGGGGATTTTACGAGGAGCTAGTATACGCGCGGGAAGCAGATAACAAAAAAGAATTGCGGGTAAATCTGGAAATAGTTGCAAGAAAATTAAAGAAACTCATTCACGTTCTTTCAGAGAGTAAAACATAACTTTTAAAACGCTGTCGTCTTTTTATTGAAATAGGAGGGCATTATTTTGGAAACTTGCTTAAAAAGAATTAAATGATTAATTTTGACTAATTTTTTGTTATCATACAAAATAAGCCCAAATGACCTAATGAATAAATTACACCTTATTTTTAAATTTTTACAAATTATTATCTTATTATCATCTTCATCGGTCAATTTGTGTATATTTGAATGCAATTGAGAATTTTCCACTATAATTTGCCGTAGAGATGGCAAAAATAGGCAAAATATTTTGAAAAGCTTAAAATTTTTGTGGATTTTAGATTCGAAGGCCGATTACAGCGAATAATTGTCGGTTATACCAATTTTTTAAATATTTTAAATAGCTTAGGAATATGCAAAGTTTCTAAAGTCAGCTAAAACTATGGAAACTCCTTTTGTATTTTTAATTTAAGGATGAATGTTTGTGTCTACTCCCACTAAAAACTAAAATTTTATTTTAGATGCTTTTTGAGTAACTTGCAGGAATGTTAGGAAATTTATTATTTTATGTGTGAAAGTACAATTTAAAACAATTATGTCAAAAGTAAAAATCTGAAAATAACTACTATAAAAAGATATGAATTTTGAAGCTCCACCGGCAGAAAGGTACGGTTTACGTGGTAGAGCCATGCTGCAGCTATATTAGTAGTATAGTTGTAGTACGAATGGGTCGGCTCGACCAGGAAGGACCACGCCTCACAGAATACCAGCGTAAAATAGCAGCATAACACTGCTGTGTTTCGTATGGTGAGTGTAGAGAACCGGAGACCCTTTTACTGGAAAAGAGGCATTCCATCTTAGTCCTCACGGGTGACAACGCATCTGCATTTTAATTTTTATTGAAGATAGATTTAGATGTCTATGGGTCACAGCAACCACTTACCATCAGGTGGACTGTGTGCTCGTTTGTCACCCTATCCTATAAAAAAAGAAAACACTAAAAAGTACAAAATAAATTATAACTCGAAAACTACAAAAATCGGATAACATACATTGGGTATTTTCCTCTAGGTCTAAGGAATAAAAAATCTTTTGACGTCACTATTTGGACCAGCCTGTATACACGGTGTAACATGACGGTGGATGACCTCAATACCTATCGATTTAACCCCTTTAGGTAATGCAATATTCAGTGGTTCTAAAGTTATTTGAACTGTAGTAAAAAATTGTCAAAATCCGATTTTAGCCTAAACTTCGCAATCGCAGCCAAACTATTAGGCTGCAACCGTGATTTTTTTTCAAACAAGATAAAAGAGGGTCTTTTGTAAGTTTACATCAAACAGAGGCTTAGATTTATAAAAATCCAAATAAAAATTATAGTATTTTTTTTCAAAATCTAATGTTTGCGTTAACTTTCTATGGTTCTAAAACAAATATTTCACATATTATTTTTTCCTACAACCTATCTTAAAAACTATTGGCTTTCATGAAGAATTAATCCGCAAAATTTCATTTGGCTAGTGCTGGGGCATCATGTTGAAAAATGTACATAAATACCAATAATCGACATTTTTTCTTTAATTTAAAGTCTACTAAAAAACGTAAGTAAGTTTATTTTATTAAGCGTACGCTACGTTAGTAAGTAGAATAACGAGATTACTTTACGAAAGGACAGGAATGAGCCCAATAAAACACACTAATATGTACTGTTAAAATATTATTTATTGTTTTTGACACGCTCATTTAAAATGTTCAAAATGAGCTCCATTATTGGCGATACATAGCCTGCATCTTTTATAAAACTCCTTTGAGTCTACAGAATGATTCTTCTTTTCTCTAATCTTCGTTTGGGCCTAATTCAGTTTCAGCCGTAATTGTTCAATAGAGTGTATTCGCTTTGTACACCAGCTCTTTGTAATATCACCAGATGAAAAAATCTACGGGGTTGAGGTCTGGCGATCTTGGAGGCCAGGCTATTGGCCCGCCACGATCTATACATCTACGTGGAAAATTTGATTAAAATATAAGGAATATTTTAATACATTCGGTGCGAAGTGCCGTAGCTCTACATCGCATTGAAAGTACATGCAGCTCCGTACAGCCAAATTGACTTCTCCAAAATTTCAGGCAAGTTATTCTTCTGTCCATAAATTAACACTAAACTGGTGTTGAAAATTGTGGCGGCGAATCGTATGTGGTTTTTAAAACCTAGGAGTGGTAATTACGCATATTAAATATTCCACCGGCTATAGGTTGACCCATCTGTCCACATTATGTTGTCAAAAGTTTTCATCTGCGTCGCATCTAATTATCATGTCCTGACAAAAGGCGACCGTCGTGGATAGTCCGCAGCTAGTAAATTTTGTACTTTTCGCGTGGTATGGGTGCATTCTCTGCTTGCAGAATTCTTTGCACAGACATGTGAGATAGGCCTGTGCGAAGTCCAATAGCCTCGTACTTGTTGACGAATCTCTTTGTACTTCTTCCAAGATTTGTTCGATTTGATCTGGTCGATTCTCGAAACTCCTTCGGGCCGAGAAGAACGGGTATGTGACCTTCCATGTACACGTTTTGGACACGTAAAAACACGGTAGTCAGGGTATACTTTAGGTTGTGGACCACCTCTTCTGATCAGTTGCTCACGGTACATCCCAGCAGCCGCTCGGCGTTTCCTCGCTGCGCCGTAACAATAGTACATTTCTGCATAGTCGCATGGAGAATAAGGCATGATGGACAAAATTCACGCAGATCTACTTAATAATAATAATCGTCCAATAAACGCGCAGTCTTCATTCCGAGGTAACAACAATCCGAATCACATAGAGAGTATCAAAGTCTAATAATCATGTAGTTTTCGTTCCGAGGTAACAACAATCGAAATCACATAGAGAGTATCGAAGTCCGATAAACAAGCCGAATTCAGATAATGAAGTTAAAACACCAGATAGAAACGTAGCACAGCTAAGAGCAGAGGGGCAGATGATAAACGACTAAGGAAGGATCTTACAATAGTCATACACCTTACTCAAAAAATAACAAGTCCTTCTAAGAAAACAATGGCCATAAAAATACCAAACCACCTAATCAGCCAACCACGGCAGTGCCACAGCGAGAAATAATGTTTTTTTTTCTAGCTATCCTCTTCTTAACTTAAACCAGATGTTATAGGATAAGAAGCGCATATACCTGCGCTTCTAACTTTTCTGTAACTAAAGTTTTAAAATAGTTTTAGGCTTTATAAATCAGAGATTTTGGTACTTGGACTATGTATTTTATTTTTTCAACATAATGCTCCAGCACTAGCCAAAGGAAATTTTCAATGTTAATTCTTCATGAAAGCCAATAGTTTTAAGATACTTGAGTTTTTACTAAATTCCAAATAATTTTGAACCACTGAATATTGTATTACCAATAGGGCGGGTTAACTGATAGGTATTGAGGTCCTCCACCCCCAGCCTCCGATGATCCACCCTCATGTTACACCGTGTATATTTATATATATATATTGCTTACTACCCTTAATCCTAAAATTTCCAGTTGTCCTTCCTGTCCTATTATTTGTTCGTAAAGTTTAATTACAGTCGCTTCCACAATTCGAAGATTAGCCAGGACAGACTGACAAAATTTTAAAAATGTTTATTTATGTCTTAATAGCATGCAAATAACCCCTCACCTCAATAAATCTTTCTTTTGAAAACTTTCGATTTAAACTTTTTTTGAGTTAATTTCAGGTGCCCTTTAAAGTATTTCGATATATCAGGCAGACATTAATTTTATTTATATGTATAGATTTAAAATATACATTAAACCGATACAATGACCAAGATAAATGTTAATCTCGCCAATAATGAGCAGAATTTACGAGCGAAGGTAACATTATTTGCCCCATATAAATTTTACGAGTGAGAATTTACAAATTTCCTACAAGCGTTTGTAATCTAATTCGCATATTATATTTTTTAAACGAGCTAACTGTACGTCTGAAGTAGCCTAAATCATTTTTTTTTGTTTTATTAAAAAACCTAGTTAACAGTACGTATATAATATTTCATTATATTAAACAAACAATCTAAAAGTACATCTAGGGGAAGTTACTTCAGCCAATGGACACCTGAAACTAACTTTACAAAGAGCTTAAAGCGACAATAGGCCAATGATTTAGGTGCGGACTGCAAACTCGGAAAGTCGTGGGTATGAATTTTCCATTCGATTACTGTTGTGAACCACTCCTAGCCCAATCATTTAAATATTTTCAGTCAATCCCTGCTTCACTTATTGAGAAAAGTCCACTGCTGAAGATAGGCCTCCCCAATAGATCGCCTCAGAGGGGGATATTTTCCATAGTTAACTTAACAAGTGGGTTGGTAAACGCAGCTTTTTATTTTTAGTCTTTATTAAGAAGACGCTGCTGCTCATCTGTATAAATAAAAATCAATTGGCGCATGTATGAAAGATCATCACTTGAGAATGGCTGGACTGAATTTAATGAAATATTTGTGTGCGTTTGTGTAGGTCTCTGGATGGAATAGATACAAACTAGGATCTGGTAGGTGGCGCTGTTGTCATGATCGAGAAATCACCCATGTGAAGCTGAGGTGGATTGCTAGTATGTTATAAAAATGTGTAAATAATAATATTAACACCGTTAAATAATACAATTTATATACCTGTAACAATATATAAATTTTATTTTAGTATGTAGCAAGAAAAGCTATTCTTCTTAACATATCTACATTTTAAACAGATAAGTCGCAAAGAGCGACTTTATAAATCTTTTCAGAGCAGTTAATAAGTAAAGAATGTAGTTGCTGTACATTATTTACTGTCATAATTTAGGTGCACTCTAAGTTATTACTATTTACAACAGAATAATTTTTTTATAATATTATAATTTCACTGATAGTAGTCGTAAATTTCGCATAACGCGAGCACTCCGGGTTCTATTCCCTCCGGCACTTACAATAATCATAATAAACATTTATTAATGAAGTTGATAATTTCATTTTTAAGTGTGATATGCTACGTGCTTAGCGGTGAAGAAAAACATCGCGAGGAAACCTGCGTCTGTATCATGAGGAAATCTGAGTAATAAAAATATTTAAATGACTTGTGTGAAGGAGTGCTTTGGACTCCTTGCTCCATAACCCTCTGAAATGAGAAGAAGCCCGTGCCCAGCAGTGGAACATACACATACAGGCTTTAACTTTACAGGTATTCAAACCACTTATTGCATGCCGTAAACGCTAAACGCGCAGGTATGTTCTACTAGGCCTAAAATTAAGATTCCAACGTTTTGTCGCATGAAATCGTATCTAGCAATCATATTGTACATATAAGTTATATAAAAAGCACATTGTCAGAAAGATAAATGATTGTTGAATTTTTTAAATCGATTAATTGCTATTTTACATAAAAAGGGGTTTTAGTGGCTTATGGTGTGGATTTATCAAGTCCGCATGGCTTCGTAAACAGAATAACTTTTGAAAATATCAATTGTTCAAATCAATCTATTTTAAAACTCTTCATCTATCACGTGGAAAGCCACTGAATGTAAATGGCAGTTTAATTTTGTTTAGTTTAGTTATAATTAATTTTTTCGGCTGCGAAATGTCTAAATAGTCGGTGTTTTAGCAGCCTTGGTGAATTTATTTTTAATAAATAGAGACTGCGTCACCACTCAGTTAGTTCGACGTGGTTCGGTGTCGATCGCCGTCGTGAGTGGACACTATATCGGTTGTTTGCAGCGGCTCAAAATTTCGCTGTACAAATACACAATATTCGAAAACCAAATTTGTTACAGACTTGATTATAATAATAATCAGAGATTTTATTACAATATTTTAAAAGCACAGAATATAATAGTAGTACGTACTAAAACTAAGTAGGATGTAATATTTATACTTAAATACGTCTTGGACTTTATGGAGTGACCTGAATGATGATACGATGATCATATGAGCATTATGAGTCGTGCACATTTGGATTTTCCAAACTTTTTTTTTAAATTGAAGTTTGACATAAAATTATCGGAAAATTGGAAGTATAATAAGGTTATTAGTGAAAACTTGTGTGTATTTAAACTACTTTAAATATTCCGTATAATCTTGTTATACGTAATTTTTTTAATGCGCTTAGGGCATACGCATTTGGATTTACCAATATATTTTCATATAATATAGAACCAATTTAATTCTATTTCATATTATGTAATGTGTAAGAAACGGGAATGAAAGTGAACGCAAGTATGACGAAAGTGATAGTTTTTGAAATAGGAGGAAGTAAAACGTTATGTGAAATAAGAATAGAAGGAGAGTTGATTGAGCAAGTGGATGAGTTTGTATATTTACGATGTGTACAGTGTTAGTCCCTACTTTAATGTATGGCAGTGAAAGTTGGGTGTGGCAGAAGAAGCACGAGAGTAAAATAAATGCTGCAGAAATGCGGTCATTAAGTAGTATGCTAGGGTTGAATCTGAATGACAGGGTGAGAAATTGTGTGATAAGAGAAATATGTGGTTTACAAGATGATGTTCTGACCAAGATTAAGAAAGGAATGCTTCGGTGGTTTGGTCATATAGAAAGAATGTACGAGGAAAGAGTGACAAAGCAAATTTATATTGCAGATGTGAACGGCAGAGTCGGGAAGGGAAGCCCTAGACGAAGGTTTATCGACAAAATTGGCGATATATTGAACAGAGTACCCTTAACCGACGATCGTGTATGCGTAGATATATGGATGTAAAGGAGGCGAGAGAGGTGTGTCAGGATCGTGCCAAATGGAAGTACGTAGTCTCTGCCTACCCCTCTGGGTGGCAGGCGTGAGTGTTTATGTATTATATGTTATGTACTGTTCCCATGAATATTTTTTATGTAGGTTAACTTCTAGAAGCACTTATTATTTACATTTGTTTAAGCAACGGCAATACCAGAGCGACAGAAATAGATACCAGGTTAGTACCAATAAAGACTATGTCGTATAAATATACGATTAAAATATTTATACCATTCAGTATAAATATAATCGTATATTTATTACGATCACGCATACACAGGGTATGCGTGCTTGTATAACGTGTAGTGGCGATGTAAGAATGTTCACTACCCCGTATCATCCCGTGGGCGACGGAGGGATACAAATCCGGAGATGGGCAGCAGCATAACGAATACAAATAAATAACTGCGGCTGCCAACCCGTTTGCCAAGCGAGGCAACTATGGCAAATATCCCCCTTATGAGGGATTCATTGGGGAAGGCCTATGTTCAGCAGTGGAATTTTATAGGCTGTAACAGTAACGATAACGGTTGTGTTGTGATAGCGCAAGTGAGTTATAAACGTGAAACGAAGTCACGAACTGAATGACGGGTCCCATGTTGGAACAGCTGTCGAGTTGGCTCGCCAAACCCGTATTTATATACTGGAAGTAACTCGTCACGGATTTTCTGTTTGAAACGGTATTTTTGTTCAAAAATATTTTATTTATTTAACTTACAGACAGTCGTATACTTCTTACCTATTCTTTATTAAAATAAAATGAAAAGTATCATTATGCGCTACAATACTGACCAAACTGACAAAGAAGGAAACCTGTGCAAAGTGTAGAGAATCGCAGACCCTTTTTACTGGTAAATATGCATTCCATTTTAGTCCTCAAGGGTGACAGCGCATTAGCATTTTGATTCATTATCCAGGATAGATGATTTACCATCAGGTTGACAATGTGCTCGCTTTTTACCCTTATTCCGTAAAAATGGTCTACCTAAATAAGTGGATGATTTGGTTTATAGCTATCTACATTTATCCTATTTTATGAATGAAGATGTTGCGTTGCCTTTCCTCAGTACTAAGACATAAAGTCTCGTTACCTATTGTCTTTACTCATCATAAGAAATGCAGCAGTATTGTGCTGTTATTATATATATATATATATATAATTCTGTGAGAGCGAGGGCCTTTCACGGTCAAGCCGATCCTTACACAGTCATAATACAGCGGCAGTGTCACTCTGCCACGTATTAAGACAAATGACTGATTTGAATCTACGTAGTTTTAGATTCGAAGTCCAAGGCTCTGAACTATCAGACTATATACGTTTTTTAATCTATTTCATCTCGAAAATAAATACTTAATTTTTTTACAGAATAAACTAAATTAACGCTTTATTACAGCTTATTGCATGTGTCGAGACAAGTTGTAGCTATGTTATAGTTGTAACACAAATGGGTCGGCTCGACTGGAGAAAAATAACGCTCTCACAGAATACTAGCAAAAAATAGCAGCTTAATGATGCGTGTTGTTTCATATGGTGAGCATTGAGAGTTAGGCCCTTTTAACTTGAAACACGTTCCATTTTAGTCTTCAGTGTTACAGTACATATATATTTAGATACTTAATCGAAGACAGATGTAGATTGAGTTGTGTTAAGTGCTTTGTTTGTTTGTTCATCATAATCCGACTGGTCGTGAGTCCATTAAGGTCCCGAATAAAAACCAGTATTTTGATACGCCACAGATTATCACTGAGGCGGGATCCTTTTTGACATCACACAACTGTATAATTAAAGTAAAGTAAAGTTACAGTCCCCGTGTAGTGGCGGGTAAGAATACCCACTACCCCATATCTTACCGCGGGTGTCGTTAAGAGGTAACAGAGGGAAACTGAGACAGAAGATGGGCAGCAGCATTTTTCTGATAACAGCAAATTACAATAAAAAAAGGTATGAGGAAGCTCAAAGTCACTCAGCGAGCTATGAAGAGGCCTATACTCGGGATTTCTCTGCGTGATAAATTTAGAAATGAGGACATCCGCAGCAGAACCAGAGTGACCGACAACGCATTAGTAAGTTGAAGTGGCAATGGGCCGGCCATATAGCTCAAATAACCGACAACTGATTGGGACAAAAGGTTCTTGAGTGGCACCCTCGTATCGGTAGGCGAAGTGTAGGGCGACCTCTCCACTAGATGGAGTTGATGACCTGGTAAGGCATGGAGGAAGCCAATGGATGCAGGTAGCTCAGGACCGTGCTTTGTAGAATTTCCTGGGCCTATGTTCAGCAGTGGACTTATGATGCTGGCTGTTCATAAACATGGACAAAAAGCCACTTAGACCAAATTTACACTTAGTGGGAGACCATGGTTGCACTATGTCCGACGATAGCACTATCGCGTGCTCCATACCGCTACATAATACGTATCATATAAAGAAAGAATGCGCTTTTGAAATTCATTGGTTACAAATCGCATTTACCTATCACATTAATTTATATCAGCAGATTTTACTTGTAAAAATAAAAGTACTTAGAGTTCATTCAATAGGCCATTGCACTTCCGAGACGACGTCCGAAGCTATTAAGGAGCGCCGTTTTTTAATATGGAATGGTTGCTTAAGGCCTATCCGTTGGGAGGCACTAATGAAGTCATTGGGCATAGTGATATGGTCCTCCAGCAATTCTGCCATAAGAACTATATCGACAGTAAATCGAAGGTGAGTTATGTACTCGCCATTGATGTTAATACCGTATATATTTTACGTGGTAGAGCCATGTTGCAGCTATATTAATAGTATAGTTGTAGCACGAATGGGTCGGCTCGACCGGCGAAGGACCATGCTCTCACAGAATACCAGCGTAAAATAGCAGCTTAATGCTGCTGTGTTTCGTATGGTGAGTGTAGAGAATCGAGACCCTTTTTACTGGAAAAGAGGCATTCGGCTTACATTAAATTACGGATGACAACGCATCTGCATTTAAATTCGCAAACGAAGATAGATGTAGATGTCTATGGGCCACAGCAACCACTTACCATCAGATGGACTGTGTGCTCGTTTGTCACCTTTATTCTGTACAAAAAAAATCCTTTCCAGTCCAGTAGCTTGGAAACGTCTTCCAATGCAGCGGTTAAGAGTTTCAAGGATATAACGTCACCCTGTCTTACTCCTCTCTGCAGTTGGATAGGTTTCATACTCTGGTTCTGTACTCGAATAGCTATCGTATCCCTACTGTTCAAACACGACACCACTTCGATGTACCGACAGTCAAATTGGCACCGCTGAAGCGACTGAAGCACCGCCCAAGTTTCGACGGAATCAAAGGCTTTCTCAAAGTCCACATAAGCAAGACATAGTGGCAGATTGTACTACTCGGTCTTTTGTACAATTTGCCGAAGGGTGTGTATAGGGTCTATGGTGCTAAAGCCTTTTCAGAAACCGGCTTGTTCGGGAGGCTGGAAGTCATCGAGTCTGCGTGTGATACGATTTGTAATGACTCTCGAAAACAGCACGTTGGCGCGGCTCGGAAGGGAAATCGGTCTGTAGTTCTTTAAGAGAGCGTTGTCGCCTTTCTTGAAGAATAAGACCACCGCACTTCTGCTCCACGCCTCCGGTGTAGTGCCACCATGGAGGACGGAACTAAAGAGCTTCTGTAGGACTTCAAGTACCGGTTTTCCACCCGCTTTCAGAAGCTCTGCTGTAATTCCATCCTATCTCGGGGACCATTCTAATCTCGCTCAGACTGACGTCCGGAATATCATCGGAATAGAGTCGTATAAGACTTTCTCTTGGATCGTTACTCACTCTTGCGTATTGCTCTAACGATTATGTGGACAGCTGCCCATAGAATCTCTCAATCTCACTCAAAATCTCAGGTGTCCCGGAAAATGCTGCTACATTTGGTCTACAGCTATAACAGTTGGCTCTTTCTGGCAGACAGATCTCTGGCAAAGACTTTGGAGTCCTGGTTCCGCTAGATTGCTTCTTCAATACGAGCAGTATTGAAGTTGCGTAAATACCGCCGCATGCGTTTGGAGATCTGTCTGTTCAGTTGCCTGTATGCTGTCAAATATACTGAAGACTGCAGCTTCATTTACCGTCTAACATCCATGAGATTAAGAGTGTGATCGAAAAGTCTTTGTGTTCTTCTGCGGCGGGTCTTGCAGAACTTAGGTCCGACCGCATGGACAGTTTTCACGAGCTTGTCATTTATATCGTCCACTGCATTGCAATCTTCTAGGCACTAAAAACGATTTTGTAACTTTAGTTGTAAGGTTTTGGGACTTTGAATTAGAGCAAGAGGGGGATGAAGCGTTGACTTCATTAGACGGGACCTTTCCAACTTTTTGTGCCTTTCACCATTTGGTGATCACTGCCGGTTTTCACCCACGCGGTTACTGATACATCACTGAACAGTTGGCGTCTAGTCGTCATAATGAAGGCAATTTCATTTTTTGTCGAACCGTCGGGGCTCGACCAGGTTCACTTCCTGTGGGGCCGCTTCTAGAAGAAAGAGTTCATCATAAAGATTCCCTCTTACTCCATAAAGTCGGCCAACTGCTGGGCCCTTGTGTTCCGTTGGCCTATTCCTAATTTCCCTTCCTTCAGCTCATCGTCCTCTCTTGTGCCTAGTTTTTTGTTTTGAAGTCTCCCATTAACACCGTATAGTGAGTTTTGGATGAATGCATGGCTCTAGATATTATAATGGCTCTAGTATCATACATTTCCTCCACCTCCTCATCGGGATGTGCCGAGGTTGGTGGGTAAAGCTGTATGACCTTTATCGAATACCGTTTGGTGATTTTGAGTATAAGGTACGCAACCCTTGTCGACACACTCCCAATCTTTACAACGTTGTTAACGAAAGACTTGTTGACTATAAATCTGAACCCTCCTTGGGACAGAAGGTCGCCCTCCCGGTGATAGAACAAGTTGCCGGACTCGAGGATTACCGTGTCTTCCCCCTCTATTCGGACCTCGGATTATCCTATAATATTCCAGCGCAACTTGTCTACTCTCTTCTTCCAGCTCCAGAATCTTCTCGTCATTTCTCAGGGTGCGTGCGTTATATGTTGCCAGATCGAGTCGTCTTAGGTGGCAACCGAACCTCCACCGGAGATTCTTTGCTCCCCCTGCCCCGCCGTTACCATGGTCACCACAGTAGCCAGGAGTAGTGGGGCCGCCGTGGACTGGAGGCCGTCTCTTAGTAACTTTATTCATGGGGGTATTTGGATATTGCCATAGTTGCCATGCTCGGCGAGCAGGTTGGCCAACGCAGTTTTTTTATTGTTATTTTGTTTTTATCAGAAAGATTCTGCTGCCCATATTCTGCCTCAGTCACCCTCTGTCGCCTCTTACGACACCTACAGCACGATATGGGGTAGTGGTTATTCTTTCCCGCCACTACACGGGTAGAGTATACTTTATGATTACAGGTTTGTTATTTTAACAAACTAAAATTGACTTTGACGACTCCATGGTATAGTGTCTTAGTATTAAGTTGGGGCGCTGAGGGCCGCGGACTTGAATCCCGCACAGAACAAGTATTTGTATAGCCTACATATAATTTTTCCGGGTCTGTATGTTTGTCCACGATACAGCAGATAATCCTAATGTGCAGGTAACGTTTTAAAAAAAAGAAATAAAAAAAGGTATCCATCTTAGTTTTCAGAGGTTACAACGCTTCTGTTGACTGACTGCATTTCAGTTTTATAAAAAAATATTTGAGATTTAAGTAATACTTTTGCATTAGTCTTAAAGCTTCGACGAAATTCGCGCACTGTACTGACATTCGACCTTCGTAAAAGCAAAATAAGAATTCATGAATTATTTACATCCGATTCTAGTTTCCGAACAAAACTTAGTGCGCTAAGGACAGCTGTCGACAGAGTTAACCCACATTTACATACTGGACTGCCAACGTATCTGTAACTTTTCTCAACTTGAATAGTCATATACTAAAGTAGCTTACACACAAAATGTAGAATCTCTTGAATTGTGCATTATTTAAAAATTAATTTTTAAATAAACTAAGGGTGGAAAAGGAGCACAAAGTCCACCAGACGGTAAGTGAATACTGTGGCTCATAGTTAAGAGAGCACTAAAAAAAAATTCTCTCCACAAAGTGATCGACTGTCCACTTCGGTGTTTCTCCGGTTAAACTAGTAAAGGTCCACAATCAGCCTCAGCTTAAGAAGACTAGAGACGGCACCTTGACATTCAAACATACATAATATTTACTTAAACTCTCTCACCTGTCACACGAAGAGGTAGGCAGAGACTACAGATTACCATTTGGCACGACCCTAACATATATCTGTCGCTTCTCTTAATTGTCTCTTACATAATTTGGCCCATCCTCAATATATCGCCAATTTAAAAACTTCCA
This sequence comes from Parnassius orleans, assembly GCA_029286625.1. NCBI lineage: Eukaryota > Metazoa > Arthropoda > Insecta > Lepidoptera > Papilionidae > Parnassius > Parnassius orleans. The sequence goes on along the minus strand of JAGSMP010000548.1, from coordinate 58,458 downwards.
TCTAAGGCGTCCCTTGCCAACTCTGCCACTCAAGCCATCACCACACGACTTATGTAATATAACTTTACTTTGTTTCTCATTCCACATTCATTCTTTCAATGTGAAAAGCATTCCTTTGACATTCCACACACTGTTTTTTATTCACTTTGGCTGTGATGACAAAGACATTCAAATCTCTAAATATAAAAAAAAACCTTATTGTAAAAAGGAATCTGATTCTCAGTCATGCGGTATTTATGGCTTAGTCATTATGCCCGACTTCTAAATCTTGCTCCAAATAAATAATTCACCGGCATTTGTTGTACCGCCTTAACGCCTTTATAGCTGATGAGGACGAGTTGACATCTAAGTAGTAAGCAAAATCAAATATTCAGAACGATTATCTAAGAGTACTTTTGTAGGTACTTATAATCAAACTTTAAAAGGTATAGTTAAAATTTAAAAAATAAACAGAAAGCATTTTTAAACAACGGGAATATAATTTAATAAAAAAAAGGAAAAACCGACTCCATGAAACTAAAAACGAATTAAATGACTTTCACTTATTTTAATAGCTCCTGAAATTATATTGAAGAACTTGTTTATTGGTGGTAGGTAGGTGGTACCTTTTCTATCCAGAAGTCAGTCTGGACAGATAACACCCACTCACCTATCTCCCGTGTCCTTAATATCACCGGACTGATGTTGATATAAAACACTAATTAGTTTCAGGTGTAGTATGAGTTAGTAATAAAGTCCTGTGATATAATATTCATATACCTAAATGGGATCGAATCAGGATCAGGATTTTATCATAAGCGCTACGTTGGCAAAGTTAAAGTAGAATAGTGGCATCACGTTTTTGTTAAAAATTGTAGTATGATATTTCCTAGAAAGATCTTCCACCACTACGCAAATCATCTCGTTGGTGTCATAATAGGTGATAGAGGAAAATGAAACAGCAGATGGTTAGGATCATCTTGCTGATTAAATTGCTTGCTAAGCTTGGCAATTATGGTCTAACTTTCAGCCGCCTAAGCGGTTACTGTTTTTTTTATAAAATGGTGTGACTAACGAGAATCGAGAGCACAGTCTACCTGATGGTAAGTGGATGCAGTGGCCAATGATAAAACAAAGTCGCTTCCCGCCGTGCTGCAAACTCGTTACTCTTACCTAATATCATGTTGTGTGTACATGTTTTGGAATACCATCCAGATCGTAACTTTGCACTTATTATGTTCATGTTGTTAATGTTTTGATTTTATTCTGTATTGTGTATCTAAATAAATAAATAAATTCACTCTACCCTTAGAGAAACCTACATTGTAATCGGATGCAAAGACGAGAAAGAGAAAAGAGAGAAAGATGATAAATTATTCTACTCCTTTGCTGTTTCATGTATTAGGATGGGCGAAGAAAAGCGTACGATTCGAATGCGTGGTAAGTAAATAACCAGCGTAAAATAGCAGCTTAATACTGCTGATTTTCACATGGCGAGAGTAGAAAACCAGGTCCCTTCTTAATGTTAACGAGGCTTTCTATCTTAGTCCTCGTGATGACAACGCATCTACGAGATAGTTGTAGGTGTCTATGGGTCATAGCATCCACTTACCATCAGGTGGACTGTGAGCTCACTTGTCCTTACAATATATTTTATTCGTGGTAGAGCCACGCTGCTATATTATGGTTGTAGCACGAATGGGTTGGCTCGACCGGGGGAAGGACCACGCTCTCACAGAATACCAGCGTAAAATATCAGTTTAATGCTGCTGTGTTTCGTATGTTGAGTGTAGAGAACCTTAGTCCTCAGGGGTGACAACGCATCTGCATTTTGATTCTTAATTGACGATAGATGTATATGTCTATGGGCTACAGCATCCACTTACCATCAGGTGGCCTGTGTGCTGGCTTGTCACCCTTTCCTATAAAAAAATATAAAAATAACTACTTAGTAAGCGATTATTACACAACTTCAAAAATTTTACTAGTCCAATATAATCCATCGTTGGAACAAGTTTAGTTTAAAGTTCAGGATTAGGATGAGTCGGCGAAAGTTCGTCCATCATTCGCCCGCAGTCCTCTCGTTATTATTGCCATCCATTTAAAACTTTTCACCTTACTAAATGAGCCGTTCGTTTTATATCACATTTTTCTCATTCATTATAGACTATAAAATTCTTCTGCTGAACAAAAAGCATCGCTATGACAAAAAAATCATTGTGGATCGCTATGTGATAGAATAATAAGCTTCTAATTGAGGATATCCGCTTCTGAGGATTCTGCAACGATTCTGCTGAACCAGAGTAACCAAAACAGGCCAAGAGATCAGTAAGTAAAAGACTTAAATTGCAATGGGTCGGCAATGTAATTCTAAGAAGGGACAACCGATGGGAAAGAAAGTTTCTTGAGTGGCAGCCACGCACCGGTAAGCGAAGTGTATGGTGGTCCCAATATATGGAGTGACAACCTTGTAAGACATTCAGAAAGTCGATGAATACAGGAGGCTCAAAACCGTGCCTTGTGGCATTCCTTGGGGGAGGCCTTTGTTCAGCAGTGGACTTGTGACGGGCTGTAATGATGCTGATGATGAATCGGCTTATTAAACTGTTAGTAGTAGAACACTAGTAGTTAGAACAGCGACACAAATAATTTTTATCTTTGTAGAGACGGTTTAAGGATATCTACTACCCCATAATATTGTGTGGGTGTCATTAGAGGCGACAGAGAGATACTGAAACAGGGAATGGGTGGCAGCGTTTTCTTGTTAAAACAGAAATTAATAAAAATCAACTGCGGTTGCCAACCCACCTGCTAAGCTTGGAATTATGGCGAAATCTATCTGTGAGGGAGGGCTATGTTTAACAGTGCACTTTTGATAGCCTGTATTAAATCAATTGTTTCATTAATTTAATAATTAAGGTTTATGTGTGTAGAAAACACTAATGGTTCAAGTATAGCTTGCACTTGAACAGTTTTTTTTTAATTCAGTTAACAGTAGCTTAATTTCTCAGGGAGTTAGGGTCACTCCACTTGTCATTAAAATAAAAATAGAAACTCTTATATTCAATATAAATTGTAAATAATACTTATTAAAAGTCATTCTTATGTTTAATTTACGACTGGTTCGGAAAATAACTCTGTCCTACGAAGAACCAGCAAAAAACCTAGTGGGACATTATTGTGTTAAAAAAATCACAGTATACAATTATATATTACGTTACACAATGAACTACACAAAACAAATTAGAAATTGCTTAGTAGCGATCACCTCATTTTCATCATCTATAAATTCCGTAATATTAATAACCCTTTTGTACAATTTTTGTTTAACAAAGTTTTGAACTTGGCGGAGAGCAAATTTTGCTTATTTGCTGTGATTTTCTTGTCAAAGCTCAGGAGTCGAGTGACATTCGTCAACTTGCGTCGCTAAAGTAGATTTTTTTAAATAAGTAGACTTTGTGTTTTGAATTTAAAACAGAGGTGATGTAGCTAAAAGGGTTTATTAAAGTAGGAAAATAGGAGTACGTCTTAACTTTTACAGTACACGAGCAATCTAGCTTCGATCTTCGGTATCGGTATGAAATTTTTAATAACACTTCCACGTGCTACGTTTTACCGCCAAACCTTGGAAATATAATAAATTTCACTTTTAAATGAAACACATTTTACGGATTTTATCGCGTTTAATTTAAATTTTTTATTCCCGACGTTTCGGGTGCTTAAAGCACCCATGGTCACGGGGGGGCCTGAGTTGCTTGACGTCCCGATCATTTATCCGCGCGGAGAATCGTGAGCTCTGATCTGTTGCGTAAGTTATTCAACGCTTTAAATTCATCTGTGGGAAGATTTAACCTCGGCACAGAACTCCGACTTAACATAGGCAAAATGTCTTGACGTATGGCCTCTAAATCTTCCTTACCGATATATTATTCTTAAACAAACAATCCTCAACACTACGGGATTCTTCGCGGTGTTAATGCGAAATTTATGCCTTTCGATAATACTTTTATTGTCGGTTCGTCCAGTGTATGTTTTGACTTACACTGCAATTATAGACCGTGATTTGTTTATTGTTCGCGTCTGGGGTCAACAGTTGCGTTCCGTTTCTACGTTGACATTGATGTTTGGCATTTGATTTGATCGTTAATTTTTGGTATTTTTCTATTAATTTATTTTATATTCATTATATTTAGATGTTTCGTGTTTGTTTAAAGCTTCAATGCAATTATTAAAATCAAATGTCATTAAAACTGTCTTTAATTCACTGTACAATTGGTCTGTGATGTTATTTATGAATTGTAGATCGAACCGTTTTTGCTGAATCACCATTTTTAACAACTTTTTACTTGCTTGATTTAAGATCTTAGCGCTTCATCGAATGTCCTTTTATGTTGATATTTTGACACACGTAGGAATGAGATTATGATCTCTGCATCTCTTCAAAAATTTACGATGTTAAATATCTTGCGCGCTTGGTCGTTTGTTCGTGGACGTTCCGGGAAGTCTGCAGTCTGTGAACCTGTTCAAGATCGACCCCGCCATTACATTAGATTTGATAGACCAAAAATCCTCGCAAAAGAACACTGGTTCCTACCAAGGATGATTTGCGAGGCTGTTTAAATTAAAATCATCCTTATTTCAATAGATAAGATGGATGGGTGCTACCATCTGCTTGGGATCCTGTAATTACAAAATTAAATCCAAACCCAAGCATACCACTGCTAGACTTTAAGATACTGTAAGCTCATTCTGCGTAGATCGGATCAAAAATTTATATTCAAACTGAAAGTAGCCGGGCTAACTTCATAGTTAGCCTGGCTACTTTCAGTTTCCTGTTTTGAAGTGCTTGACGTCCCGATGTCATCATCAAATTACCTACAAACTCCCACATACACACACATAGTAAAAATTAATGTTCATTTATTTAAAGTGCATGTTCATGCAATGAAATTTCTCGATCTTTTAGAAACACGCTGTATATTCACTACACAGCGTGTTTTTAAAATATCAACACGCTTTTTAGTGAAGTCTGGAAAATGCGAAATTTATTCACACATTTACTACCTGACGGCAAATGAAAACGCAAAACATAGAATAGATGTCGACTATCGCAAATTGAATTGAAGTTGGAAGAAAAGCTAGTGCACGTTGATGCTGTGATATTTTTTCTAATATGACCCGAACATATAAATAAATAAATAATAAAAAAACATATTTAAAAACAAGCTTTTATTAAAACGCTCTGAAAAGAAGAAAATAAACTTTAAATTAAATTAAACCCATCAACTGTTGTAATTTATATGATATAAAAGCTTGTCGCGATGCGTGAGGCTTGTTTGATCCGCCATCTTGAATTTTTAACATCAACTATATGTCATAATTATAATGCATTGTCAGAATATTAGACGTCCACCATATTTGATTTAGAATAACGCCACTTTACTTATTGTGTTGCACTCTTTAAATCTTTTTATTTGATACTCATATCATAGGGGTAGCTGTGGAAATGATAAATCGCTATTTTGTAATCTCCACCATATTAGATTAAAAATGGCGGCATTTATATAATCTTGCGTTGTCACGAGAACCAAACGTGAGTGTCAAATTTTGTCCCAATAGCTTCAGTGGAAGTGGGTGAAAAATTTATTGCAAAATTCCAGGATATACATACAAGTGAAGTTAAATAAAAGTTTTTAATTAATTAAAAAGTAATTAACAAAATAAAAAAGAAAAACTATTTTACTTACTTCCCTATTTATTAATTTTGTTAAATTTGTGGCGTTTCTTCACTCCAACGTAAAACGTGTAGGCAGGTGGCTCACAAACGTGTTTTGTGGTGTTCCTTGGAGGATGCTGATGTGGACTTGTTAAGGGCTGTAATAATGATGATCATGATGATGATGATTGTGATGGTAATGATGATAGTGATGATGATGTTTGTGGTGAAGCTCTCGAGGAGGGGTGGTAGTTAGTTGCTGGTGCTAACTGTGCCTCACTGGTTTTTGCGGCAAAAATTGAACACCATGGGGTTTTAGTTGGTGCAAGTTTGATATAACCCGTTCTTGATGCAACGAGGTGGAAATTCATAATGCATTTTTTTTTAAATTTATGATAAAAAAGCTTTGGCTTTGCAGAATAACTCTATTTTTTTATAAAGTTATAATGCTATACATTGTTTATTTTTTAAATAGAAATGACGAATAAACTCACAGTCCGCTGAATAATAAGTGGCTACTGTAGCCGATAGATACCTGCAACCGACTTCAAACAAAGAAGGTTATAGACTACGCATTCAGGGGTAACAACGCATTCGCATTTTAATTTTAAATTGAGAATAGATCTAGATATCTATGAGCCACAGCATTCACTTACCACCAGTTAAAATGTGTGCTCGTTTGTCACCCTCTTCTGAGTAATTTATGCTAACGTACGCTTTATTGCAAAGGCCTTTGTCCAGCAGTGTAATTCAAAAAATCATGTATTTTATGTTGTTACCTGTTATTTTACGCTTATATTACGGTGGTGGCACATGGGATCGGTTTTTGTGCCATAAGCGAGGTGTAGGGACCTTATATTTTAGCGTATTACAAAAGATGAGATATTTAAACAATTTTTGTAATTACAAATTATAGATTATTTTTGCACGAAAAGTTTAGGTGTTTTACTTAAAATTTATAAATAACTTATGCAGTCTCATTTGTACTTTCATTTTTTATATATAAGCTTAACAATAATAAAAAATCTGAAACAAAAACGAACTGGAATTTCACATTAATTCCTCCAGAGGGTTAAAAGCTAAGCCGGGCTCGTTACATGGTTGATCCCTAACAGGTTTCATAATTGGTCGTAAACCTCCCGGGAGTTAGATAAACACGTCATCTTTACACTATTGTTTATTTTTGGGGTACTTAATATCTGGCAGCCATGGTTAGTTAAATTATCTATATAAATGAAATGATAGAGGTTTGTAGTTGTGCGCGCATCACGGAAAACTACTGGATAGATTTCAATTAGGTTTCTAAGTTTTATTTCTTAGACACTTGGCCTTTATCTAAATAAAACATATTGCGATATCTTCATAAAATATAAAGTTATTAAAGTTTAATAAACAACGATTTTTAGACGAGGTTTTCCACATGGTCAACTGTACGTCGCTTGCTCTCGCGATTTTAGCAACAAACGGAGCAAAAAATAACATTGTTTACAAAGAAATTTTGTCTTTTTAATGTATTTTCCTTCACATATACGAAAACTTAGTTAATATATCAAGCAATGCGGACGAAGTTGCGGGTATCAGCCAGCTTAATATATTATTAAATTAACTTATAGTAGGTACAGAAAGATAATTTCGTTGCCTTTTTTATTTTACACAAGATTTTTAAATTTAATAACTATTCAATAAAAAACGTGTGTGTATACTTACATATGTACGCACGTAAGAAGTTATAATTCTTAAACGTAATAAAAGAAAAATAACTAAAATAAAACACGTTTTATAAATTCATATATATATTTGAATAACTTCCTTGAATATAGTTATCAGTTTTCACGAAATCATGACAGTTGACAGACAATTACCAACTGAAGTTGACGCTTTTAGGTTTCAGTGTGCGCACGCATTGTAACAACTTCATGGTATCGTTTTTAGGTGTCGGTGTGCGCGCACATCGAAAAATTTCACTCATCATTTTGACCCAAACGCGCAAAAGAAGTATAGCTTCAATAATTAATTAACATTAATAATTGATTCGTCATTATGAGATATCTTTAGCTATAAAAAACAACACCGACAAACATATAATCTTAATGGGGGATTTCAATGCATAAATTGGAGCTAGACAAAACAATAGTGAGTACGTACTTGGCAAGTTCGGACATGGAAGAAGAAGTCGCAACGGGCAGAAACTAGTTGAATTTCTAATGGAGCATAACCTATCAGCATTAAACACTAACTTTAATAAGAACAAAAATAATAAATGGACATGGATTTCCCCGGATGGTTCTTATAAAAATGAAATTGATTATATAGTAAGCAACTACCCAAGAGCTTTCACCGACACTACTGTTATAAGCAATTTGAACTTTGATACAAACCATCGTATGGTACGCTGCTCTCTTAAAAAATTCCAAACAAAAATATCTCGCAATCATATTAAAAATAATATGATTAAATTGCCAAGTCAACCTTGCTTGATAAAGTGCAACCCGTTCAAAGAAACAAACAAACATATAACAAGCGATAAAATAGAAACAACACTGAAATATGATATACTAGAAAACGAATTACAAAGCTTGTATATCTCAAAAAATAACACACAAAAACCTAATAAGTATCAACTAAGTGAGCATACCTTGCAACTAATAGGAGAAAGTCATCGCTCATCCTCTGAGGTGTGAGGATAGCTTCTGTGCGTACGAACCACACGCGCTGGTCCGTCAAAAGTCCGAGCCGGGAATGTAGAGACACTGAATCTACACCTGGCGCCATAATGGGCGGTGGCGTGGGTGGCTGGATGTCCTGGACGAGTGGCACGTTAACAAGCGGCACGTTCTGTGGCGGTGGCGGAAGCAGCACACTCATGTTACTAATATAAATTGTCCGTCCGATCACAACACGCTAAAATTGCCCACTACTGTGTTAACATCACATCAGGGTCACCAATTTAGAGCTGACTCCATAAGGGTCCCTACGGTGACCATAATGAAAGATAGAGATATTTTTGACTTATTTATTTTATGGGATAGGAACGCGCCATACAGTTGGTGGGCAACCTACTGACTGCAATTCTTAATACTAAGTAGAGAGGTACAATATTACTAAGTATACATATATGTGGTAGATAGGTACAATATTACTAAGTATATAAGTGTGTGTGCGCAACACACCTACATTATTAAAGTTTTAAGAAACAACGATTTTTAGACGAGGTTTTCAACACGGTCGACTGTACGTCGCTTGCTCTCGCGATTTTAGCAACAAACGGAGCAACGAATAACATTGTTTACAAAGAAATTTTGTCTTTTTAATGATCCTTTACATATACGAAAACTTTGTTAAAATATCAAGCAATGCGGACGAAGTCGCGGGTATCAGCTAGCTTAATATATTATTGAATTAACTTTTAGTAGGTAAAGAAAGATAATTTCGTTGCCTTTTTTATTTTCCACAAGATTTTAATTTAATAACTATTCAATAAAAAATGTGTGTGTATACTTATATATGTACGCACGTAAGAAGTTGTAATTCTTAAGCGTAATAAAACAAAAATAAAACACGTTTTATAGATTTATATATATATTTGAATAACTTCCTTGAATATAGTTATCAGTTTTCACGAAATCATGACAGTTGACAGACAATTACCAACTGAAGTAGTCGCTTTTAGTTTTCGGTGTACGCGCGCATCGTAACAACTTCATTGTGTCGTTTTTACGTGTCAGTGTGCGCGCGCATCGTAAAAATTCACACTCATCATTTTTCCCAAACGCCCCAAAAGAAGTATAACTTCAATAATTTATTAACATTAATAAGTGATTCGTCAGTTTGTCTGTCTGTCCGGACTTATCTTCGGAATGGCTAAACGGATTATAATGAAACTTCACGAAAATATAGAGAGCAGTTTCAAAAGTGTTCTGGGCTACATTTTATCAGAAAAACATGGAATTATTTTTTTTGAGATAACGAAAAATTGATACAATAAATAGTCGTTGATAAATATCTTAAATCTAAATAGCACCACATTAACAGATTAAGTCGGGCCGGGGCTTAGCCTGGGTCTATTAATGTGTGTTTTTTATACATTTAGGGTGACAAACTATCACACAGTCCACCTGATGGTATTTGGATGCTGTGGCCTATAGACATCTACATTTACCCTATACTAAAATCAAATTGCAAATGCATTGCCACTCTTGAGGACCAAGAGTGAGTTTCCAATTAAAAGGGTCTCCGGTTCTTTACACTCACCATACGAAACACAACAGCATTAAGCTTTTATTTTTTTATAGGAGAGCAAACAAGCATACAGCTCACCTGATGGTAAGTGACTACCGCCGCCCATGAAGAAATGCAACACCAAGGGAATCGCAGGTGCGTTGCCGGCCTTTTAAAAAGGAGCAAGCTCTTTTCTTGAAGGTCCCTAAGTCGTATCGGTTCGGAAAAACAGCCGGTGGTAAATTATTCCACAGAGAGGTCGTACGCGGAAGAAATCTCCTAGTGAAATGTACAGTGGTGGATCGCCAAGCATCCAGATGATGTGGATCGGGAGTTTTGCCGCGATGTGCGTTTGTGAAATTTGGCGGCTGGGATTAATCTGAACAATTTCTAAGAGCACTCTCCGTGGTAAATGCGAAAGAAAATGCAAAGGGATGCAACATCTCTTCGCAGCGCCAGATCAGCCGATCGGTAAGGACTCGGTCATCAATGATTCGAGGCTCTGCGCTGGATGCGGTCAAGTGGAAGGAGGATGGCTGGCTGGGAGCCTCAGCCTAGAGATGGGAACAGTATTCCATGTGAGGCCGAACCTGCGCCTTGTAAAGTTGCAGGCAGTGCGCCGGCATGAAATACTGTCCCGCTCTGCTGAGCACGCCAAGCTTTTAGAGGCCAATTAGGCATTCTCTTCCAAGTGACCACGAAACTGCCCGTCACTCGATATGTCGACGCCGAGGATTCCGATACTGGCTAAGGAAACAAGGAAGTGCCTGTAAACTGAGTTTTTCTATATTATTCATCCTCTCCTGCCCTCTCTTCTGGTGGCTGTGGCCATTCGTTTTCTTCTCTAGGTTCGTTCGCGTCGCTTGCCTATCAAGTTCGCCTGCATCTCTAATCGCTCTTAGGGCAATTTCTTCTTGGTCGCTAATAACGTAGGCCTATCCATACCGTCGCGATAAGTATGTTCCTTATTATCGTGAGGTCGGTTATCTATTACTCCTGTGGGGCATAGCACGCATCCCTATACTCCGGTGACCGATCCATCCTCCGTTCGATGGTTCGGAGTCTTCGTGCTGCCATCTCGTAACGGGTGGCATCCAACGTCGTAGTCCTCCATGGCAGTCCGACTTGGTATTGTTCGCCGACCTTCTTGGCTCTCCTGGAATATGTCGACAGCGCGCTCCTCTTCCCGCCTCGGTCTGCTCTTGAGCGAGATATCTATGGAGTCGATCTCATACTGCCTCTTGAGAAGATCTGTCAGCTCCTCATCTGCAAGCTTACTCTTGAATCAATAACAATTTCATCAATGTCAATTTCAATCCAATGTAATTCCAATTTGACAAATTATCATACTCTCGAAAACAATTTTGTTAACATTGGATTGAAATCGAATTGCGCTTCTATTGGCCAAAAATTAGTTGTAGCACATGAAGTTAGCTGCGTTACTCTTAGCAATAGGAATGTTTTATTTATCGCCTAAACCGGTGAAGTCATAATAAACCCTTTGTAACTTTCATAAATTAGCACTAAGTAGTAAAACATTTAATAAATGGTATAATTCGTCAAACATAACGTCTTTTCACTTATTGTTATAAAAACGCTATATTTGCGAGCCTTAAAATCATATAGCTGTTTAGAGCGTGCCTTTGCCTCGTTCCTTTTGTTCTCTCAGAAAAAAATTGTTATCACGAAATAAAGTAAACAAAGATAAAATTTATGAGTGAAGTGTTTTTTTAAGTATGTGTGAATTACTAAAAGACCTTTCAATTTGTTTATAACTATAAGCAGTTTGAAATAGTTTTTTAATAACACGGCTTGCCGTCCAACTTTCAAGCACAGTAAAGAATCTTATGAAACGAGAAATGGACACCCATCTCTTAGCTCATTAGGAATAAAATAAATAATAACGGTCAAGGCTGGGCTAAAGTAAGTATAATAATGTTTTTTAAAGAATAGTATGAGTAGGTAATATGTTTTTTATTAAATTGGGCAGAGAAAAAACGTGCCTTAAATAAATTGTGGGTTCAGCATAGCAATTTACAGCAGCATACGCCTGCTGAAAACCCACCCGTTTTGTCAACATTAGACAAGGGATTGATAGCAGTCACAGGTGGTCAAGTGTAGCTTTTGGAGACTCAACTTTCAATTGACCTTTCTCACCACTTAGTTGTTATAAATAACTATGTTATAATTCATTAACTTCTCAATATTTTTGTTTGACATATAATAAGAATAACTGTATTTTTCCTCAGCTTTATAGACAAACTATTTTAATATTGTTTTATTTATTTTAGGAACATTAAATGTATACAATGTGTATGCCTTGCACTCAAGTGGTACAAAAAGGTAACCCACCGTTTTTTATAGCAATAATTTACATAAGTTAATGTCATACATGTTATTTCTTAGTGTGGAGAATATAGATGTTTCAATAAATCTTAAACATTTTTATATGGCTTATGATGGTTTAAAACTTTCAAATCAAATATTCCATCTTAATTTTGTTATTAATTTATAATACATTACTTTACAGTGATGCGATGCATTTAAATACCTGAAACCTCTATATTTATTTATTTTAATTTCAGAATCACAACATAATTTCATACCACATTTCCCCAAGCAACAACACTGTACCAACAAAAATGATCAAGATATGGAAAATCTGAAAAGAAAGTAAAGCAAGTGCAATATACCAAATAGCCAGGACAATTGAGGGTTATCAGCAGTTATTATTATTGCTGTTTTAATTTTTCAAACAATACTACAACAATAGTATTACTGTAATTTAAAATAAATAAATAGTCATCAAATTTTATCGATGTTTCCATGTTATTTTAAATTAATTTGTTTTCTTTAATTTCTATTATAAAAGGCTAATTTTCGGAATATAGTTTTCACTGTTATATAAAAAAATTAATTAATAAATTTAAGAACAGATACATACTAAGGATGAGAGATTAATTAAAATATTTCTTTATTAAATAAATGGTTAAACTTTGTATCATAGTTTTATTAATAAATCCTTATTAAAATTACGTTACCTATTTCTTTTATTTTTAATACTTATAAAATCATACATTTAATGTAACTTATCATCAGTAGGACTGTTTGAATTACTAATTTTAGTTTTTTTTTATTATTGTTTTTAATATAGTATACAATAAAATATTGTATATTATGTTATGTAAATCAATGTATAACATACTAAAAAAAAACTTATCATTATATTCATATTTCCTACATGTGAAATCTGCCTATAAACCTCTCAGAAATGAGAATATACCTCTGCCCAGCAGTGGGACATCCACTCTCTCTATTCTATATATATAAAGGCTGTAAATTAATTTTTTTAGGCTAACATTGATTAACAGTACTTCATTCGTAATATACCTTTTGAGAGATTCTTCTCATCGGAGGTTCCATATTTAGTTTTTTATTCATGCCTTAATATATAAGTCAATAATACAATAATTAGCCCTAAACTCATAATCGCTGATAGAAAAACTAAATGCATTATTCAGCTCATTTCGTCTTTATTTTAATTTTAATGCACGATTACGGCGTAGAATATTAAACACAAAAGCTAAAGTGCCATTATTTTATCGCAATGAATAAGATAATTGCAGAAAACAAACGATTAATATGAACACAATTTGTAAAGTTACTGTTTTATTTATTGCCTAAATTTCAATTCCAACGCAATACAAACACAATAACTGTCAACAAATTGTCAAAACTGCGTCAAAGTACCGATTTTGCTTACAATCGGATTAGATAATTTCAATTCCAATCTCAATATTTTATTATATACAATATTAAAAATATAATAAAAAACTAAAACTAGTAACAATTATCATACAGTCCCCACGGTATCGTGCCAAGAACGCTGGCTGCGTTTCCCCGCTGAATGGCTATAGCCTTTGAGCGAGAAAAAAACCAACCCTCTTATCACCAGCAGCAACGACCAGTCGCGGATGGAGTTCCTTCAGAACTTCACCGCACGTGGACCCACGGACCGATAGTCTCTACAGCAAATGGCAGAAATGTGTAGTCATCTCAGAGATGACTACATATTGAATTTTACCGCTAAAAGAACTCCTTTGTCGTATCTCCTCAGTTTCAAGGCACTCCTTGATTGCCTCAGCTAGTATCGGAATCCTCGGTGTCGGCATATCGAGTGATGTGCAGTTTCGTGGTCACTTGGAAAGAAGGCCAAATTGGCCTCTAAAAGCAGCGTGCTCAGCAGAGCGGACAGTATTTCATGCCGACACCGCTTGCAACTTTACAAGGCGCAGGTTCGGCCCCACATGGAATACTGTTCCCATCTCTGAGCAGGGACTTCCCAGTGCCAGCGCCTTCCGCTTGACCGCATCCAGCGCAGAGCAGCTCGAGATCGTCGACGACCGAGTTCTTTTGATCAGCTGGACTCCACTGGCACTGCGTAAGATGTTGCATCTCTTTGCGTATTTATCGCATCTATCACGGGAGTGCTCTGAGGAATTGTTGGGACTAATTCCAGCCGCTCAATTTCACCATCGCACATCGCGGCGGAACTCGAGATACCATCCATACCATTTTCGCCGCCGTCTGCCGCATTTTTTAGTGTTCAACAGAGACCAGCAACATATGAACAATTAAAATTCAATAGCGTGTGTGTGTGTGTGTGTGTGTGTGTGTGTGTGTGTGTGTGTGTGTGTGTGTGTGTGTGTGTGTGTGTCTCATAACTTGTTGATAAAATAATTTCTTTCTTAAAGATTGATTTGCTTTGATGGAATATGACAGTCGAAAAAATACTTTATTATAACTTTTAAGTATGCGACATATTACAGAATTCTGTGCATAATTTGAGTGACTTGAAGAACGTGAAATAACGAACCTTACACCTCAGGCAACCACTTGAAGCACCTCCTCTTCCTTACACTTCCACCGGTTATCCGTCCATCTGCACCATTTTCTACACATGTTTATCACATATTCACCACCACAATACAAACACTTAACACTTGTCTTGTGTGGTGGAAATGTTCTTACTCGGGGCCTATCCTCTACGCGGCGTGTGACTACAATTCATTTCGACAGCGGCGCTTCTCTCCTCACGGGCGCTTCCTAGTCGGCTCGACGGACGTACAGACGTGACAACACAGTCAGCCTCTCTTATCATAAACAGTGATAGCGTAACGATATCCGGTTCGTCAGCACTCCGTAGTTCTCGAATTATCGCACGCGACCATAAGTAAGGACTCAACTTACTCAGCAGTGACCTCTCTCGTAAGCATAGGATTTTTGTAAATATCCTTTACCGTCGACGTTCTTCATGATGCAGACGATATTCTGTAACCTAATTGCGAATGCGTTTAACTCCTGAGCAGTTTGATCCGGGCGCGGGTGTCTCAAATCTTCTAACGCACGATCTATAATAACTTCCAGGCGGCCAAATCTCTGCTCCAGTGTCCGCATAATATCCGCTGGATCCTAGCGGTAAATAGCAGTGCCCATACTGCTTCCTAGCCTCACCACGTAAACTGTTTATCAACCTTGCCATATTTTCCGTATCCGTGAATCCGTACAACAAGTGGATTTTTTCATCGTGGCAAAAGCTAACCATTCCGTGGCTGAACAGTTAAAAATAGGCAAATGCTGTGTTTACTTGCGGACGACTGGTCTGAATACTCTCTAATGCTTCCGATAGTCGTTCGATACCCTGTCTTTCCCTCTCAGGGTGAGCGACCCCTCTATCCCTGTTTTCCCCAAAATGCACGGCGACTCAGGGATGTATCGCGGTTATGGCAGCGTGACCTGACCTACATCACGATCGCTGGCTATTCCCGACCAGGCTGAGCGAACTGACGGGGCGCGGCGCAGGCCTATGTACAGCGTCGGTAGCTACGGGCGTGACGGTATGTACTGTCGAACTCATTTCATTGACCGAAGTCTTCAATAATCGAGACGAGCGTATCTGTACGCGGCGCGGATGTGCCGGCTAACGGTCGCTCGGTCGTGGACACCAGACATGGCAGGATGCGGCGGCACGGGGAGCAGGCGCGAACATAGATGCCGGCGTCGGCGTGGCGCGGTGGAGGCGCGTGTGACGATAGGTAGTCTAAGGGGATGTGGGCTTCCTCGAAGATACGTATTCCCACCGGCATTTCGTCGTCGTTCCTGGGCTTCTGGCTTCTCGTTTGCATGCTGTCCCACTTTTGCGGTTTCCGATCGTCTTCAAAAGACGTACGTATAGTTGCCGTTCCGCCACAAGTGGCGGGACAATGAATTCTCGTTTGGCACCGTTAGGTGTAATCAACTTCAGCCGCGTAAACGCGGTAGAAACAAAAGGGACGTTCGAAGTACGAAGACAGACTATTGTTAGAAACGGCGATTTAATTGATCGACGATGTTGACCGATGATCTTCTATAATGATCTTCTTTCTTCTATTTTATTTTAAATTTTTAAATTTTATTTAAAACGTTACTTCCACACTATTTTCTCTGTCTTTTTCTTCTGTGCCATCTTCACTTCATCCGATCTTCTGGCTTCAATCCGATCTTATGACTTCAATCCAATCTTCTGGCTTCAATCCGGCTCGAAGGATCCGGCTCGAGTCCGGCGGTGTGCGTGTATGGGGCGTTAAAGGGTATGAGGGGCGACGGGCGGCGCCGCCGCTGTCCGTAACATTAATTTAATTATTATTCTATTAATATTAAGATTCTACTTGTGGCCGGTGGAAGGAAAAGGAGATCTCCCGCCGGGCAAGGTGTTCTGCCGGGGGCAGTAACGCTTCTAGTGGTAGTTCGGGCTATTCTATATATACTGCTTTTACTTTGGAACTATGATAGCGTAATTTACGTTGCGATGTATTTTCGTTTGTGGCGCGACAGAAACCACGCATCCCCCTGATCATTGATCAGAGGTCAATAGTGCAGTCTAGATGTCAACGAATGTGCAGAGTGCCGGGAACCTTGTAGTCTGCGGTGAGTCGAGGAGAGGCAAGTAATCTGCGAGAGTGCCGTGAAGCAGAGGCGAGCAGTAAGGCTCAGACCGTGCCGAACACTAGCGCAGAGGTAGCGAGAGGAACAGGAAGCATTATTATTCCAGTGCTGCCATGAACATCTGTAAAGCAAGATGGCTGCATAATGTGAAAACTGCAGACAATATCTGCTCAGGAGCGAATAAATGGGGTGCTTGAGGCATCTGACAGGTTCGAAGTTAAAGTTTCCGAGGTTGTTGGTTGCGTGTTCGAATAAGTATGGTAGTCACCACTGTGGCCGGTGGAAGAACAATCTCCCGCCGGGCAAGGTGTTCTTTTTTATAAGAGGGGCAAACAGGCATGCGGCTCACCTGATGGTAAGTGACTACCGCCCGCAAACAACAACTGCTGCACCAGGAACCAGAGAGAATTGCAGATGCGTTGCCAGCCTTTTAAAAGGAGTAGGCTCTTTTCTTGAAGGTCCCTAAGTCGTATCGGTCCGAAAAATCACTGGTGGTAAACTATTCCACAAGGAAGTTGTGCGAGGAAAAACATCTTTTAAATCACAGTGGTGGACCGCCAATCACCAGATGGTGAAGATGGTATCGGGAGTTCTGCCGAGATGTGCGTTCGTGAAAATTGGCGGCTGGGATTAATCCGAACAATTCCTCAGAGCACTCCCGTGGTAAACGCGAAAAGAAAATGCGAGATGCAACATCTCTTCGCAGCGCCAATGAATCGAGCCGATCGGAAAGGACTCGGTCGTCGACGATTCGAGCCGCTCTGATGCGGTCAAGTGGAAGGAGCTGGAACTGGGCGCCCCAGCCCAGAGATGGGAACAGTATTCCATGTGAGGCCGAACCTGCGCCTTCTAAAGTTGCAGGCGTTGTGCTGGCATGAAATACTGTCCCGCTCTGCTGAAACGCCAAGCTTTTAGAGGCCAATTTGGCCTTCTCTTCAGTGACCACAAAACTGCACGTCACTCGATATGTTGACGCCGAGGATTCCGATACTGGCTGAGGCAACAAAGTGCCTTGAAAATGATGTGATACAACTAAGGGCTTCTTTTGCGGTAAACGCGCAAACTTGTGTCTTCTGAGGATTAAACTGGACTAGATTTAGTCGCCCCAATCCGAGACTTTGTTTATGAAGACTCGACTTCAGACCTAAGTTTGTTCCGTACTCTGACGATGTTTTCTCGAGAAAATATTGGCACGGCCGGTGTTTAGACATCACCAGTGCTGTCATCACATAGCAATAAATGCTACCGGTTTGCAACATATCATTTATATGCAGAAGAAACAGCGTTTGTGATAGCACGCAGCAGCAGGAACACCAGCGTTAATGAGGCATAGTCGGAGCATGCACCGTCTACAACGACCTGGATGCTCCGATCTGCAAGCTGGTGATCCAATTGCACAATTCTCGGGAAGCCCATAGGAAGGGAGCTTCGAAGAAGCGCTTTGACCAAACCCGATCGAAAGCCTTCGCAATGTCCAACTAACGGCCAATGCCTCCCCTTGGACTCTACTGCCTTCGCCCATCTGGGTCAGGTAGACCAGAACATCACCAGCTGATCGACGTCGACGAAAACCGTATTGGCGGTCACTAATCAGCTGGTGATCCTCAAGGTATCGCATGAGCTGGCAGTTTATAACGGACTTCATTATTTTGGAGAATAAAGGATGATGGCGATAGGCCTGCAGTTGGACGGGTCTGAGCAGTCGCCTTTTTAGGGATCGGTTGGATAAAGCTGTCTTCCATGATTTCGGGACTACGCCTAGGGAGCAGGAGTACCGGAAAAGCGCGTTAGAACCGGTGCCAACTCGGAGCACACGTCCTCAGCACAATTGAGGTTCCGTCAGGCCCACTCGACTTGTGGAGCGACCAAACCAAGGCTGAGATCTGCCTCCGATGGGTACCACAGATGATGGAATAAATGGTTCCATTCCCTGTACATCAGTAACAGTCGCAAGCAGCGCTGGGATCATCCGGCGAGAAGCCATGGGTACCATGGGTACCCATGGGTAGGATCAAAGAAAGACCGCATTCCGTCCCAATCCGCCGACCTGTAATGCCAAACACGGCGGCAACCTGCAGAACGCAACCGCGAGGAGAGCGTGGTGGCACCACACTCCAGATCAGACAATGGTCCGAAGAGCCGAGGAGGAACGATCGATCGACGGAAACCTGATATCCGTTCGGATGAGAGGTCAGGAGAAGGTCCAACAGGAAGATGTATGATCCTTCACATTTAAACGTAGACCGGCCATTCGGCGTGGTGGGCGTTAAAATCGCTAGGATCACGATCTCTGCGGATGAGACCTACTGTAGCAGGAATCTGTAGCATTTGGACGTGGTCGATGAGTCGGTCTGTTTCGGCATTACTATGGGACCTATAGAGGCACCCGTAGACGCGGATGGTCGTCGCTATCTACGCGTAGCCAATGGATGGACAGGTCCGAACCTTCAAGACTGCCGAGGCGGCGAGAACAGATGTCCTTTCTGACGTATGCAAACTCCAGCCCGAGGCGCAAGGAGTGTTTTAATTTGTACCCGGGTAGGAGATACGAAGTATCAGCCGGAGGGACACCTGCGTCTCGGTCAGAAAAGGCAAGGCCGGTTTCGCCGTCTCGAGATGGTAGTGGACGGCGTTTGGTTCGAGTGAAGTCTGATGTTGCAGAAATTCACGGATAGCGTGGCAGGGGTCGCGCTGGTCTTGTTGCTCAGTTTGCCCCGAGCAGTTATTGTTTTGAGTGGAATTTTGCCCCACCCCAGAATACGCGGGGCAGCCTGAGCACCCACGCTCAGGAAGGAACATGGTCGTGGATGCTCAGCGAGGGATTCTCGGGGTGCTGGTACACTCCTGGGGTGGTCCATGATTTGGTCCCGCTGCCATTTTGATGGGGGTTGGGCCTCCGTTCACCTGCACTCCCAGGCGAAACGCAAAGCAGGCTTCCACTTCACGTCGGTATTCTGTGAGGTCGTGGTACTAACCCGGCTCGAGCCGGCCCATATGCAACAGCAAAGCTGCTGCGTGGCTCTACCGTTAAAACCGTTCTGCCCGGAGGCGGCCAACGCTCCTGTGGTAGTTCGGATCTATTCTATATATACTGATTTTACTTCGAACTTTGATAGCGCGATTTGGCTTCGATGTATTTTTGCGTGGCGCGACGACAACGCCGCCACACACTAATATTATGGTATCGTACTGTTTAAAATATGAATTAGGTCACTGGAAAATATTAAGTACATGTCATAGTAGTAGTAAAAAACTTTTAACTTATTATAAGTCAGTGCTTGACCACAATCCCACCTGGTGGTAAGTGGTGATGCAGCGTTAGGTGGTAAATCGCACTGTATTAGCGTAACAAAACCTATTCACTCTTGCCTTGAAGAATCCCAGATTTTATTCGGACGGAAAGATAGACGCCGGCAAATTATTCCACTCCTTTGCTTTACGCATTACAAAGATGAAACAAACCATTTGGTTCCAATTCGTAGAATATCGACAACAAAGGGATGAAGACCCGCCGACTACCAGGTTGTCCGATGGTGGAAAGAGGAGGAATTAAAGCGTGTAATTCCTGCGCACACTCACCGAAGCATCCTATAGAATACCGAGACTGGCTATTCTGCGCCTGTGCTCGAGGCTGACAAGATGGTTTCAACAAAGCAAAGGTCACCAATGAGCCTCTTAGCTCGTCTCTCCACTGGTCCAACGCTGCCAGGTGGCATTTGCAGCACCAGCCCATATGTGCAGCGGTACTCCATGCACGACTGGACATGCGCTTTATATAAGGTAAGCTGCCCCGGCGAGAAGGACCGCCACTCTTGCAGGCACCAAGTTTCATGCGGCTGCTTTGGCTCTGGACTCAATGAACCACCCATAGTTGAGGTTCGGAAGAATTCAACTAACAAAGGAGGGCGGTCAGTGTACTCGAAACATTCCGGAAAGTAGGAGCCAAGGTTAGCGGGCTCCTTTTGGCAGTGAACGACACTTGTGTTTTGGAGCGTTAAATCTCACGAAATAGCATCGTCCCATTCGGAGACTGCCTGTAGTGTGAGACTCACGCTCAACCATAGCCTCTCTTCCTGACTGGATTTGATCGACTGGCGGGCACCTGGTTGGTATCTCCTCACAACTGTCGTCTGCATACCCATATATGCGAAAAGAGCAGATCATTTATATGCAGCAGGAAGAGAGTTGTGGAAAACGGACCTAAGGAACACCGGCGTTCGTCGCCACAGCTTTTGATGAGCAGCCATCGACGACGACCCTGAGACCCGTTCACTCAGAAAGTCCTTCACCCAGGCAATCAGGCGGGGGATAAGCCGTACGCTGAAAGCTTGCCCAATAGACTAGCGTTCCAAACCCTGTCAAGGCCTTCGAAACATCGATGGAAACAGTAAGTGCTTCACTACTGTTCTCGAGGGCTTCCCCCATGTGTGTGAGTGGCATACGCTATAAGGTTCCCAGTTGATAGATTTCGGCGAAACCCGTACTGCGATCACTGATGAGATCATTTTTCTAGGTATGCCATGAGGTGGGCGTTCGATATACGCTCCATAATCTTGCAAGTATGGAGGTAATTGAAATTACCGATAGTTGGTAGGGTCGGTACGGCTACTTTTTTGGCACAAGCTGAACATTGGCCAGCTTCAAGATTTAGCACTATTCCAGTCCTGAATGAGAGCGGAACAAGCGTGTCACCACAGGAACAACTCAGGTCCACAGACCTTTAGAACTATAGCTGGTATACCATCAAGTCCACTAGGTTTGTTCACGTCTAGACTTCGCAAGGTTTTAAGAACCTCCTTGTTGGTGATACGAACCTCTGACAGAGAGGTACCGCAGTAGGAATGGTGAGATGGTATTCTGTTGCTACTTTCCAGACGCGTATTGCAAGCAAAAAGAAAGCAAATAAATCCGCTTACTTAGGCGCATGCGCGGTGATCCATCTGGTTTTACCAGCGGAGGCAGTGTAGACCGACGGTTTGTCTCGACCGCTTTGGCGAGAAAAAGCTCTATAGTCAGATGGTTTGACAGAGAGCTTTGATCCGATGCGTTTAATGCGGTCGAAACTGGCTTGGCGTAATGCCTTTTGCAGGACTCAGCGGCTTGGTTAAAGGCTCTCTTCTTAAGGCTAACATTCGGGCTTTGCGGTATCGAGCATTGACTCAGAATAAGTACGCCATATGCTGCTTTTCAGCACAAGCGCACTCGGCGATTGAACCATGGGCGAGCTTTACCACCAATGGGCACGTCAGCAAGGGAAGAAATACTCTCGCTTGACGTATCACATCGGTTATGGCATCCGCGCAGCTTGACGGTCTTCAGGCGAAGCAGACCTGCCGACAAGGATAAGATGCAAAAAATTCGTATCTCATCCCAATCTGCTGACTTGTATCGTCACACTCGCCTCACACCGTGAAATCGTAGCTAGGTGGGAAATATAACGACACAGATTTCCCAGACAGTGTTCAGAAGTTCCCAGGTGAGGTAACACAGACATCGTACCTGTCTGGATCGGTCGACAGCCGAAGGTCGAGGCAGTTGACTTTGTGCCCATCCACATCAGGTACCCTAGTCACTTTTTGTACCAGCTGGGAGAGCCCCAGCGACAAGGCAAATTCACGCCTCTCCCAGCGTGGTCGGTCTTCTGGTATGGAACAGCCAGCCCTGATGACAGAGCATTTAAGTACCCCAGAAAACCAATGTATTAGGGTACCGATTTAGGCCACATCAGAGCTTCACTGAGGTGTTCAAACAGCCTAGTTTTCTCTTGGTCACCGCTGTGTGATCGGTGACACAAGAATAAATAATTTATCCATCCTTTGTCTATCAATACCCAGATCGTAGAAAGTGGGATCTTCAAGGTGACTGAGACGCTTACAGCAGATGTCGTAGCGGACGTAAACACAGACTCCGGCGCGCTGATGGAAACTATGCTCCAATGTGCACCAGGAGCGTAGGGTACGCCGCATCTAGAGGACATCTTCTGCGTCTCAGTTAAGAAGAGTAAGTGCGGAAATCAGTCTCAAGGTGGTAATGGACTGCATTGAGATGCAATGGCTTGGGATATTTGTGAGGTGCACTTTGACGGAGAAGAGTGCAACCGCTGCCTGAACACTCTTCTTTTTCCTTTTCCATGAGAGAAATGGCAGTTGGACGAGGCGTCATAATATAATCTAGGGACGCAAACAGAGTCACAGCATCGATGGTACCTAGCCTGGAGATCGCGGTGACGTCCAAACCTGGGTGCACCAGGCCTCTCCTCCGGTCGCCGGCATGAGGCATCCCAGGATTTTTCGTAAGATGGCGGGCAGCCTTTCATGAGTGGCTGGCTCATTAATTGAGCCCAACTATCAACGGTCGGCACCAGTACAACCGTGCTTTGGATCCCGCTAACCTCCATAACCAGGCACCTGACACTATGAAACGCCTGCGTCACCAACGGTTCGTATGCGCAACGCAACTGTCCACCCATTCTCCCTATGAAATGGGTTTCACTAACATCATACCGGAACACGATTTGTATCATTTGGCGGTCTGCTGCAGTGGGTGGTAACTAACCTCGACCGGGCCTCTCACTGGTAGAACCAACCTACCACCAGTATGTAGTACTGCTCGTTTAGCACTACCCAGGGGATACGTGGAATCAGGATTCAAGTAATTCCTACGGACGCGAGCAGCTTCATCCCCAATAATATGTATCATTCTATTATCAGAACTGTAGAGGATCCAAACGAAACTGAGTTTACTGCTTATGAGTATGGCGTTTTCGTATGACGTTATAACATTATCGAAACTTGGCGCTGGATATTCAGGACTGTGATGATTCACAGTCCGTTTTTTCAGATGTGATCGTATCCATTCCTTAAGTGGTAATGATGGTGGTGGTGTATTAACCGTGCTTCGAAATTAAGACCTAAATATTATTAGTGCCACGTCCATGTAAGTATTGAACATGTTATGGTACAGTTGCCTACATCCCAACCCGACAAGGGTTACGTGATTAGTGCCTACATACCGCCTGGCTGCCACGATGGTATTTACGCATTACATCTTGATTCTTTACAGGTAATGTTAGTGACCCCAAAACAATTGCATTCTATATTACTGGCGATTACAATTTTGAGTATAGAGTGGTCAACTCATATCGAGAATTTTGCTGTTATCCAGGCATGTAACATTATCTCACCATTTCATAAACTTTTGTGACACAATAACGCCTCACAATATAATATTCTTAAAAATAATTTAATGTTAAATGCGAAATGAAGTCTTGTGTAGCGATCTTACAACCTGATAATTATCATCCTCCTTTCATATATTATCTTCTCTAGATGTAAAATTTACAGCCTTGAAATGTCGAAAAGTTACAAAACGGAACTACCGCAAGGCTAATTGAAATTATTTGCACTGAATTAAGTAAAATCGACTGGGACTTATTACTTACATATCTTTCTGCAGAAAATGCGGTTAACACTTTTTAGGATAAAATATACAGTATTGTTAATTTACATGTGCCTCTTAAACGGCCAAAAATTCTCGTTTCCGGTCTGGTTCTCTCGCTCTTATCCGTATTTTTAAAGATAAAGACGCGCCTGGATAAAATGGAAGAACGGTAACATTTCCGATTATGAAAAGTTCTCAGTTCATCGTAAACGTTTTAAGTCCGAATCTCGTAAATTTTATCTAAGATATATGACTTCGGTTGAAGATAGTACTTACTATCAATATTAAAATTTTTTGGAAATATATTTCTAATCGAAAAGGTAAATCAATCTTCCTGCTAATATGCATCTTAAAGACGTCAATTCTAATAATCCTTTAAATAAAAAAACCTTTTAAATTTAATTATTGTATCAATCAGTTAACATAGTCAGGGACCATGGTTTAATGCTGGACTCAAATTACATTTAGATTACCATATCGATTATATTATCAATAAAGCTTTTAAATAATATGGTTTTATCATGAGATCCTCTAAAGACTTTAAACGATCATCTACTTCTTCTTAAAACACTCATTCGTTCACAATTAGAATACGCTGTAACAATGTGGGTCCTTCTACAAAAAATATAATTATAAATTCGAAATGGTCCAAAAGAAATTTTTGCTATATCTATTATAGTGTTACATTCCAGAATTCCATACGTACAATTATTAAAACATTATAAAATACAAAGTTTGGAATCTAGATGATCGCTTATTATGGTCATGATGCTGCATGGGTTGTGTAATAGCAGGTTTGATTGGTTATATCACAATAAGTTACATTAAATTGTACCGAGAACTAACTCGGCGCGCATTGCGAGCGCCTGAGTTGTTTTACACCATAAGGTGTAAAATCCGAATATCTGAATCGTGTATCCGAAAATACCCAATGTATGTTATCCGATTTTTGTAGTTTTCGAGTTATAATTTTTTTAGTGTTTTTCTGCCGATGGGGCTTCAAAAATCATATCTTTTTTAGTAGTTCTTTTCAGATTTTTCTTTTGACATAATTGTCTTAAATAATACTTTAATACATAAAATAATAAATTTCCTAACATTCCTGCAAGTTACTCAAAATGTATCAAATTAAAATTTTGGTTTTAGAGGGTAGACTCAAACTTTCAACTTCAAATTAAAATATAAAAGGAGTTTCCATAGGTTTTAACTGACTTTAAAAACTGCGAATCCCTAAGCTATTTAAAACATTAAAAATTGGTACCTAATGTGCTATTGTTCTTTGTAATCGGCCTTCGACTGTGAATAGGTAAAATCCAAAAATTTAGTTTAAAAATTAAATTTCCTATTTTTGTCATTCTTTGTAAATTTAAGTAATAAAGTGTTAAAATAAAGGTCGAAAACCCTTAACAATGCTCAAATTATAAATTATTGTGCTGTACGTGTCTAGCTCGTGTTATTTTACTGGAGTTTGGTGAAAAAAAAATATAAGTAATTTATTATTCTTTTTTCACCAAACCTCAGTCTTTACACCTGATAACTGGACGTGTCCCCAGTGCAATCAATCTTGCGTACCAGTACCCCGGATTTCAGACAGACGAGTCCAGATTCGAAAGGACTGCAATTTCTAATATCCTCAATTACTATGGCGGGGCCATCAAAACCCGCGTCTGGCAAGAAATCGAACTTCCAACCACTTTAGCGTAAACTTGTGTTCTGGGATCCTAAATGGAGAATTTATCGGTCCCTTTGAATTACCGTCCAGGTTAGATGGACGTACTGAAATTTTTAAAAGTCCATTGTATGAATTGTTGGAAGACGTAGACATGGTACGACAACAAAAGATTTTCAAAATGACGGTGCTTCTGCCACTACGCTAGACAAGTAAGACAGCATCTCAACGAAACTTTTCGACAAAACCGATCGAATGGCCTGCGTTCGACAGACTTTTATTGGGATTTTACAAGAGCTGGTGTACGCGCGGGAAGCAGATAACAAAAATTGCGGGTAAATCTGGAAATAGTTGCAAGAAAAATTAAAAACTCATTCTTTCAGAGTAAAACATAACTTTTAAAACGCTGTCTTTTTTATTGAAATAGGAGGGCATTATTTTGGAAACTTGCTTAAAAAAGAATTAAAATGATTAATTTTGACTAATTTTTTGTTATCATACAAAATAAGCCCAAATGACCTAATGAATAAATTACACCTATTTCTTTAAATTTTTACAAATTATTATCTTATTATCATCTTCATCGGTCAATTTGTGTATATTTCAGCAAATTCAGAATTTTCCACTATAATTTGCCGTAGGATGGCAAAAATAAGCAAAATATTTTTGAAAAGCTTAAAATTTTGTGGATTTTTAGATTCGAGGCCGATTACAGCGAATAATTGTCCGTTAGTACCAATTTTTTAAATATTTTAAATAGCAAGGAATATGCAAAGTTTCAAAGTCAGCTAAAACTATGGAAACTCCTTTTGTATTTTTAATTTAAGGATGAATGTTTGTCTACCCACACTAAAACTAAATTCTTATTTTAGATGCTTTTGAGTAACTTGCAGGAATGTTAGGAAATTTATTATTTACATGTGTGAAGGTACAATTTAAAACAATTATGTCAAAAGTAAAAATCTGAAATAACTACTATAAAAAAAGATATGAATTTTTGAAGCTCAACCGGCAGAAAGGTACGGTTTGTGGTGGAGCCATGCTGCAGCTATATTAGTAGTATAGTTGTAGTACAGATGGGTCGGCTCGACCAGGAAGGACCACGCTCTCACAGAATACCAGCGTAAAATAGCAGCTTAACACTGCTGTGTTTCGTATGGTGAGTGTGAGAACCGGAGACCCTTTTACTGGAAAGAGGCATTCCATCTTAGTCTCACGGGTGACAACGCATCTGCATTTTAATTCTTTATTGAAGATAGATTTAGATGTCTGGGTCACAGCAACCACTTACCATCAGGTGGACTGTGTGCTCGTTTGTCACCCTATCCTATAAAAAAGAAAACACAAAAAAGTACAAAATAAATTATAACTCGAAAACTACAAAAATCGGATAACATACATTGGGTATTTTCCTCTAGGTCTAAGGAATAAAAAATTCTTTTGGACGTCACTATTTGGACCAGCCTGTATACACGGTGTAACATGACGGTGGATGACCTCAATACCTATCGATTTAACCCCTTTAGGTAATGCAATATTCAGTGGTTCTAAAGTTATTGGACTTTAGTAATTTTGTCAAAATCCGATTTTAGCCTAAACTTCACAATCGCAGCCAAACTATTAGTCTGCAACCGTGATTTTTTCAAACAAGATAAAGAAGGGTCTTTTGTAAGTTTACATCAAACAGAGGCTTAGATTTATAAAATCAAATAAAAATTATAGTTTTTTTTTTCAAATGTAATGTTTGCATAACTTTCTATGGTTCTAAAACAAATATTACACATATTATTTTTTCTACAACCTATCTTAAAAACTATTGGCTTTCATGAAGAATTAACCTCAAAATTTCATTTGGATAGTGCTGGGGCATCATGTTGAAAAATACATAAATAGTCCATGTGCCAATCGACATTTTTCTTTAATTTAAAGTCTACTAAAAAACGTAAGTAAGTTTATTTTATTAAGCGTACGCTACGTTAGTAAGTAGAATAACGAGATTACTTTACGAAAGGACAGGAATGAGCCCAATAAAACACACTAATATGTACTGTTAAAATATTATTTATTGTTTTTGACACGCTCATTTAAAATGTTCAAAATGAGCTCCATTATTGGCGATACATAGCCTGCATCTTTTTATAAAACTTCTTTTGAGCCTGCGGAATGATTCTTCTTTTTCCCTAATCTTCGTTTGGGCCTGATTCAGTTTCAGCCGTAATTGTTCAATAGAGGTGTATTCGCTTTTGTACACCAGCTCTTTGTAATATCCCCAGATGAAAAAATCTACGGAGTTGAGGTCTGGCGATCTTGGAGGCCAGGCTATTGGCCCGCCACGGCCTATCCATCTACGTGGAAAAATTTGATTAAAATATAAGGAATATTTTAATACATTCGGTGCAGAAGTGCCGTAGCTCTACATCGCATTGAAAGTACATGCAGCTCCGTACAGCCAAATTGACTTCCTCCAAAATTTCAGGCAAGTTATTCTCTCTTCTGTCCATAAATTAACACTAAACTGGTGTTGAAAATTGTGGCGGCGAATCGTATGTGGGTTTAAAAAACTCTAGGAGTGGTAATTACGCATATTAAATATTCCACTCCGGCTATAGGTTGACTCATCTGTCCACATTATGTTGTCAAAAGTTTTTCATCTGCGTCGCATCTAATTATCATGTCCTGACAAAAGGCGACTGGTCGTGGATAGTCCGCAGCTAGTAAATTTCACTTTTCGCGTGGTATGGGTGCATTCCTCTCTGCTTGCAGAATTCTTTGCACAACATGTGAGATAAGCCTGTGCGAAGTCCAATAGCTCTTCTTGTTGACGAATCTCTTTGTACTTCTTCCAAGATTTGTTCGATTTGATCTGGGTCGATTCTCGGAACTCCTTCGGGCCGAGAAGAACCGGGTATGACCTTCCATGTACGCGTTTTGGACGTAAAAAACACAGTAGTCAGGGTATACTTTGGGTTGTGGACCACCTCTTCTGATCAGTTGCTCACGGTACATCCTAGCAGCTCGAGGCGTTTCCTCAGGCTGCGCCGTAACAATAGTACATTTGCATAGTCGCGTGGCGAATAAGGCATGATGGACAAAATTCGCAGATCTGCTTAATAATAATAATCGTCCAATAAACGCGGTCTTCGTTCCGAGATAACAACAATCAAATCACATAGAGAGTATCAAAGTCAATAATCATGTAGTTTTTCGTTCCGAGGCAACAACAATCAAATCACATAGAGAGTATCGAAGTGCGATAAACAAGCCGAATTCAGATAATGAAGTTAAAACATCGGATAGAAATGTAGCACAGGTAAGAGCATGGGCAGACAATAAACCACTAAGGAAAGAACTTACAATAGTCATACCCTTACTCAAAAATAACAAGTCCTTCTAGAAAACAATGGCCATAAACATACCAAACCACCTAATCAGCCAACCACAGCAGTGCCAGGCGAGAAATAATGTTTTTCTAACTATCCTCTTCTTAACAACAGATGTTACAGGATAAGAGCGCATATACCTGCGCTTCTTTTCTGTACTAAAGTTTTTAAAATAGTTTTAGACTTTATAAAATCAGAGATTTTGGTACTTGGACTATGTATTTTATTTTTTCAACATAATGCCCAGCACTAGCCAAAGGAAATTTTCAATGTTAATTCTTCATGAAAGTAATAGTTTTAAAGATAGGTTGTAGAAAATAATATGAAATATTTGTTTTAGAACCAGAAATTTAATGCAAACATTTGATTTTGAAAAAAACACTATAAATTATTTTATTTGGATTTTATAAATCTAAGCTCTGTTTGATGTAAACGTGCAAAAGACCCTCTGTTTATCTTGTTTGAAAAAAATCACGGTCGCAAACCTAATAGTTGGCTGCATTTGCGAAGTTTACCTAAAATCGGAATTGACAATTTTACTAAATTCCAAATAATTTTGAACCACTGAATATCGTATTACCTATAGGGCGGGTTAAATCGATATATTGGGTCCTCCACCCAGCCTCGATGATCCACCCTCATGTTACACCGTGTATATATTTATATATATATATATATATGTTACTATACCCATAATCTAAAAATTTCAGTTGTCCTTCCTGTCCTATTATTTGTTCTAAGTTTCATTACAGTCCTTCCACAATTCCAAAGATTAGCCAGGACAGACTGACAAAAATTTTAAAAATGTTTATTTATGTTTTAATAGCATGCAAATAACCTCCTCACCTCAATAAATCTTTCTTTTGAAACATTCGATTTAAACTTTTTGTGTTAGTTTCAGGTGCCCGTTACAGTATTTCGATATATTTAGCAGCAGACATTAATTTGTTTATATGTATAGATTTAAAATATACATTAAACCGATACAATGACCAAGATAAATGTTCTCTCGCCAATAATGAGCAAAATTTACGATCGAAGGTAACATTAATTGCCCCATATAAATTTTACGAGTGAGAATTTACAAATTTCCTACAAGCGTTTGTAATCTAATTCGCATATTATATTTTTTAAACGAGCTGACTGTACGTCTGAAGTAGCCTAAATCATTTTTTTTTGTTTTATTAAAAAACCTAGTTAACAGTACGTATATAATATTTCATTATATTAAACGAACAATCTAAAAGTACATCTAGGGGAAGTTACTTCAGCCAATGGACACCTGAAACTAACTTTACAAGAGCTTAAAAGACAATAGGCCAATGATTTAGGTGCGGACTGCAAACTCAGAAGTCGTGTGTACGAATTCCATTCGATTACTGTTGTGAACCACTCTAGCACAATCATTTAAATTTTTTCAGTCAATCCCTGCTTCACTTATTGAGAAAAGTCCACTGCTGGACATAAGCCTCCCCAATAGATCGCCTCATAGGGGGATATTTTCAATAGTTACCATGCTTAACAAGTGGGTTGGTAACAGCAGCTTTTTATTTTTAGTCTTTCTTAGGAAGACGCTGCTGCTCATCTGTATAAATAAAAATCAATTGGCGCATGTATGAAAGGTCATAACTTAGAGAACAGCTGGACCGAATTGATGAAATATTTGTGTGTGCTTGTGTAGGTCCCTGGATGGAATAGATACAAACTAGGATCTGGTAGGTGGCGCTGTTGTCAAGATCCAGAAATCACCCGTGTGAAACTGAAGTGGATCGCTAGTATGTTATAAAAATGTGTGAATAATAATATTAACACCGTTACATAATACAATTTATATACCTGTAACAATATATAAACTTTATTTTAGTATGTAGCAAGAAAAGCTATTGTTCTTAACATATCTACATTTTAAACAGATAAGTCGCAAAGAGCGACTTTTATAAATTCCTTTTCAGAGCAAGTTAATAAGAAAATAATGTAGTGTTGCCGTATATTATTCACTGTCATAATTTAGGTGCACTCTAAGTTATTACTATTTACAACAGAATAATTTTTTTATAATATTATAATTTCACTGATAGTAGTCGTAAATTTCGCATAACGCGAGCACTCCGGGTTCTATTCCCTCCGGTACTTACAATAATCATAATAAACATTTATTAATGAAGTTGATAATTGCATTTTTAAGTGTGATTTGCTACGTGCTAACGGTGAAGAAAACATCGCGAGAGAACCTGCGTCTGTATCGTGAGGAAATCTGAGTAATAAAAATATTTAAATGACTTGTGTGAAGGAGTGCTTTGGACTCCTTGCTCCATAACTCTCTGAAATGAGAGGAGGCCCGTACCCAGCAATGGAACATATACATACAGGCTTTAACTTTACAGGTATTCAAACCACTTATTGCATGCCGTAAACGCTAAACGCGCAGGTATGTTCTACTAGAACCTAAAATTAAGATTCAACGTTTTGTCGCATGAAATCGTATCTAGCAATCATATTGTACATATAAGTTATATAAAAGCACATTGTCAGAAAGATAAATGATTGTTGAATTTTTTTAAATCGATTAATTGCTATTTTACATAAAAGGGTTTTAGTGGCTTATGGTGTGGATTTATCAAGTCCGCATGGCTTCGTAAACAGAATAACTTTGAAAATATCAATTGTTCAAATCAATCTATTTTTAAAACTCTTCATCTATCACGTGGAAAGCCACTGAATGTAAATGGCAGTTTAATTTTGTTTAGTTTAGTTATAATTAATTTTTTTGGCTGCGAAATGTCTAAATAGTCAGTGTTTTACAGCCTTGTATGAATTTATTTTTAATAAATAGAGACTGCGTCACTCACTCAGTTAGTTCGACGTGGTTCGGTGTCGATCGCCGTCGTGGAGTGGACACTGTATCAGTTGTTTGCAGCGGCTCAAAATTTCGCTGTACAAATACACAATATTCGAAAACCAAATTTGTTACAGACTTGATTATAATAATAATCAGAGTTTTTATTACAACATTTTAAAAGCACAGAATAAATAATAGTAGTACGTACTAAAAGTAAGTAGGATGTAATATTTATACTTAAATACGTCTTGGACTTTATGGGAGTGACCTGAATGATGATATGATGATCATATGAGCATTATGAGTCGTGCACTTTTGGATTTTCAAACTTTTTTTAAATTGAAGTTTGACATAAAATTATCGGAAAATTGGAAGTATAAGGCTATTAGTGAAAACTTGTGTGTTTAAACTACTTTAAAAATTCCATATAATCTTGTTATACGTAATTTTTTTAATGCTTTAGGGCATGCAATTGGATTTACCAATATATTTTCATATAATATAGAACCAATTTAATTCTATTTCATATTATGTAATGTGTAAGAAACGGGAATGAAAGTGAACGCAAGTATGACGAAAGTGATAGTTTTTGAAATAGGAGGAAGTAAAACGTTATGTGAAATAAGAATAGAAGGAGAGTTGATTGAGCAAGTGGATGAGTTTGTATATTTACGATGTGTACAGTGTTAGTCCCTACTTTAATGTATGGCAGTGAAAGTTGGGTGTGGCAGAAGAAGCACGAGAGTAAAATAAATGCTGCAGAAATGCGGTCATTAAGTAGTATGCTAGGGTTGAATCTGAATGACAGGGTGAGAAATTGTGTGATAAGAGAAATATGTGGTTTACAAGATGATGTTCTGACCAAGATTAAGAAAGGAATGCTTCGGTGGTTTGGTCATATAGAAAGAATGTACGAGGAAAGAGTGACAAAGCAAATTTATATTGCAGATGTGAACGGCAGAGTCGGGAAGGAGAAGCCCTAGACAAGATTATCGACAAAATTGGCGATATATTGAACAGAGTACCCTAACCGACGAGCGTGTATGCGTGACATATATATATGTATGGAGAGAGGCGAGAAAGGTGTGTCAGGATCGTGCCAAATGTAAGTCCGTAGTTTCTGCCTACCCTCTGGGTGACAGGCGTGAGTGTTTATGTATTATATGTTATGTACTGTTCCCATGAATCTTTTCATGTAGGTTAACTTCTAGAAGCACTTATTATTTACATTTGTTTAAGCAACGGCTATACCGGGCGACAGAAATAGATACCAGGTTAGTACCAATAAAAATTATTTCGTATAAATATACGATTAAAATATTTATACCATTCAATATAAATACACACGCATACACACGGTATGCGTGCTTGTATAACGTGTAGTGGCGATGTAAGAATGTTCACTACTCGTATCATCCCGTGGGCGACGAGAGGATACAAATCGGGAGATGGGCAGCAGCGTTCTAATAAAGAATAAAAATAAATAACTGCGGTTGCCAACCTTGCCAAGTGAGGCAACAACGGCAAATATCCTCCTTATAAGACATTCATTGGGAGGCCTATATGTTCAGTAGTAGGTTTATAGGCTGTAACAGTAACGATAACGGTTTGTGTTGTGATAGCGCAAGTGAGTTATAAACGTGAAACGAAGTCACGAACTGAATGAACGGGTCCCATGTTGGAACAGCTGTCGAGTTGGCTCCCAAACCCGTATTTATATACTGGAAGTAACTTTTCTATTTGAAACGGTATTTTTGTTCAAAAAATTTTTTATTTAACTTACAGACAGTCGTATACTTCTTACCTATTATTTATTCAAATAAAATGAAAAATTCCGCACTCTAATACTGACCAAAGTGACAAAGTAGGAAACCTGTGCAAAGTGCAGAGAACCGCAGACCCTTTTACTGGTAAATATGCATTGCATTTTAGTCCTCAAGGGTGACAGCGCATTTGCATTTTGATTTATTATCCACGATAGATGATTTACCATCAGGTTGACAATGTGCTCGCTTTTTACCCTATTCCGTAAAATGGTCTACCTAAATAAGTGGATGATTTGGTTTATAGCTATCTACATTTATCCTATTTTATGAATGAAGATGTTGCGTTGCCTTCCTAGTACTAAGACATAAAGTCTCGTTATCTATGTCTTTACTCATCATAAACATAAGCAGTATTGTGCTGCTATTATATATATATATAATTCTGTGAGAGCGAGGGCCTTTCACGGTCAAGCCGATCCTTACACAGTATAACATAATGCGGCAGTGTCTGCCACGTATAAGACAAATGACTGATTTGAATCTCACGTAGTTTAGATTCGAAGTCCAAGGCTCTGAACTATCAGACTATACCTTTTTTTAATCTATTTCATCTCGAAAATAAATACTTAATTTTTTTAAATAAACTAAATTAACGCTTTATTACAGCTTATTGCATGTGTGTCGACCCGTTGTAGCTTATAGTTTGTAACATAATGGGTCGGCTCGACTGGAGAAAATCACGCTCTCACAGGATACTAGCGAAAATAAGCTTAAGCTGGTGCATTTCATATGGTGAGCATTGAGGCTAATAGCCTAAACTAGAAAGCATTCCATTTTAGTCTTGAGTGTGACAGCACATCTATATTTAGATACTTAATCGAAGACAGATGTAGATTGAGTTGTGTTAAGTGCTTTGTTTGTTTGTTCATCAAAGTCCGACTGTTCGTGAGTCAATTAAGGTCCTGAATAAAACCAGTATTTTGATACGCCATATATCACTGAAGTATATATACAGATTATCACTGGGCGGGATCCTTTTGACATCACACAACTGCATAATTAAAGAAATAAAGTTACAGTCCCCGTGTGTGGTGGTGTAGAATACCCACTACCCCAAATTTCTCCCGTGGTGTCGTAAGAGGTAACAGAGGGAAAGTGAAACAGAAAATGGGCAGCATTTTTGACAACAGCAAATTACAATAAAGAAAGGTATGAGGAGCTCAAGTCACTCAGCGAGCTATGGAGGCCTATGTTCAGGATTTCTCTGCGTGATAAATTTAGAATGAGGACATCCGCAGCAGAACCAGAGTGACCGACCTAGCTCAACGGATTAGTAAGTTGAAGTGGCAATGGGCCGGCCATATAGCTCAAATAACCGACAACTGATTGGGACAAAAGGTTCTTGAGTGGCACCCTCGTATCGGTAGGCGAAGTGTAGGGCGACCTCCCACTAGATGGAGTGATGACCTGGACCCAAGCTCAGGACCGTGCTTTGTGACATTCCTGGGCCTAAGTTTAGCAGTGGACTTGTGATGCTGGCTGTTCATAAACATGGACAAAAAGCCATTAGACCAAATTTACACTTAGCAGGAGACCATGGTTGCAATGTCCGACGATAACACTATCGCGTGTTCCATACCGCTACATAATAATATCATATAAAGAAAGGCGCTTTTGAAATTCATTGGTTACAAATCGCATTTACCTATCACATGAATTTATACTTGTAAAAAAAAAAACTTAGAGTTAATTCAATAGGCCATTGCACTTCCGAGACGACGTCCGAAGCTATTAAGGAGCGCCGTTTTAATATGGAATGGTTGCTTAAGACCTATCCGTTGGGGAGGCACTATAGAGGTCATTGGGCATAGTGATTAGGTCCTCCAGCGATTCTACCATAAGGACTATATCGACAGTAAATCGAAGGTGAGTCATATACTCGCCATTGTTGTTAATACCGTATATATTTTACGTGGTAGAGCCATGCTGCAGCTATATTAATAGTATAGTTGTAGCACGAATAGTCCGAGCTCGACCGGGGAAGGACCACGCTCTCACAGAATACCAGCATAAAATAGCAGCTTAATGCTGCTGTGTTTCATATGGTGAGTGGAAAATCGGAGACTCTATTTACTGGAAAAGAGGCATTCTATCTTAGTTCTCATGGCTGACAACGCATCTGCATTTAAATTCGCAAACGAAGATAGACGTAGATGTCTATGGACCACAGCAACCATTTACCATCAGATGGACTATGTGCTCGTTTGTCACCTTTATTCTGTACAAAAAAAATCCTTTCCAGTCCAGTAGCTTGAAACGTCTTCCAATGCAGCGGTTAAGAGTTTCAAGGATATAATGTCACCCTGTCTTACTCATCTCTGCAGTTGGATAGATTTCGTACTCTGGTTCTGTACTCAGTTAACTATCGTAGCCCTACTTTTCAAACACGTCACCACTTCGATGTACCGACAGTCAAATTGGCACCGCTGAAGCGACTGCAGTGCCCAAGTTTCGATGGAATCAAAGGCATATATATATATACATATATAGGTCATAGTCCACATAAGAAGACATAGTGGCAGATTGTACTACTCGGTCTTTTGTAAAATTTGCCGAAGGGTGTGTATAGGGTCTATGGTGCTAAAGCCTTTCGGAAAACGGCTTGTTCGGGAGGCTGGAAGTCATCCAGTCTGCGTGTGATACAATTTGTAATGACTCTCAAAAACAGCACGTTGGCGCGGCTCGGAAGGAAATCGCTCTGTATTTCTTTAAAGGCGTTGTCGCCTTTCTTGAAGAATAAGACCACTGCACTTCTGCTCCACGCCTCGGTGTAGTGCCACCATGGAGGACGGAATTAAAGAGCTTCTGTAGGACTTCAAGTACCGGTTTTCCACCCGCTTTCAGAAGCTCCGCTGTAATCCATCCTATCTCGGGACTGCCGTTTTAGGGTGCTGAGAGCCATTCTAATCTCTCTCAGACTGACGTCCGGAATATCATCTGAATAGTGTCGGATAAGACTTGCTCTTGGATCGTTACCACACTTGCGTATTGCTTTAACTATTATGTGGACAGCTGCCCATAGAATCTCTCAATCTCACTCAAAATCTCAGGTGTCCCGGAAACGATGCTGCCATACTCGATCTTAAGCTTTACAGTTAGCTCTTTCTGGCAGACAGATCTCTGGCAAATAATTTGGAGTCCTGGTTCCGCTCGATTGCTTCTTCAATACGAGCAGTATTAAGTTGTAAATACTGCCGCATGCGTTTGGAGATCTGTCTGTTCAGTTGCCTGTATGCTGTCTTTTCATATCTTCCACTGCATTGCAATCTTCTAGCACTGAAAACGATTTTGTAACTCGAGCTGAAAGGTTTTGGGACGTTGAAATAGAGCACGAGGGACGAAGCGTTGACTTCATTAGACTGACCTTTCCAACTTAACGATAAGTTCAAGTGTGCCTCTCACCATTCGGTGATCACTGCCAGTTTTCACCCTCGCGTCACTGATCATCACTGAACAGTTGCCGTCTAGTCGTCATAATGAAGTCAATCTCATTTTGTCGAACCGTTGGGGCTCGACCATGTACATAGTCGTCATAATGAAGTCAATCTCATTTTTGTCGAACCGTTGGGGGCTCGACCATGTTCACTTCCTGTGGGGCCTTCTGGAAGAAAGAGTTCATCATAAGATTCCTCTTACTTCATGAAGTCGGCCAACTGCTGGCCTTGTGTTCCGTAATCCTATTCGAATTTCCTTCCTTCAGCTCATCGTCCTCTCTTGTGCCTAGATTTGCGTTGAAGTCTCCCATTAACACCATATAGTGAGTTGTGGATGAATGCGCTCTAGATATTGTATCCTCATACATTTCCTCCCTCCTCATCGGGGATGTGCCGAGGTTGGTGCGTAAGCTGTATGACCTTTAGCGAATACCGTTTGGTGATTTTGAGTATAAGGTACGCAACCTCGTCCACTCCCAATCTTTAACGTTGTTAACGAAAGAGGTGTTGACTATAAATGTGAACCCTACTTGGGACAGAAGGTCGCCCTCCCGGTGATAGAACAAGTTGCCGGTTCGAGGATTACTGTGTCTTCCCCTCTCTTCGTACCTCGGATAATCCTATAATAATTTGTCTACTCTCTTCTTCAGCTCAGGATATTCTCGTCATTTCTCAGGTGCGTGCGTTATATGTGCCAGATCGAGTCGTGTTAGGTGGCAGCAAACCACCGAGATTCTTTTGCACCCCTGCCCCGCCGTTACCATGGTCGATAGCCAGGAATGGCCACCGAGGATTGGAGGCCGTCTCTTAGTAACTTTATTCATCATCATCATTACAGCCTTCACAAGTCCACTGCTGAATAAAGGCCTCCCCACGGATTGCGCCAGCACGGTCCCAAGCCTCCTGCATCCATTGACTTCCTGCATATCTTACCAGGTCCTCCATCTAGTGAGTGGATGCCCTAAACTTCGCCTGCCGGTACGAGGCTGCCACTCAAGAACCTTTCTTCCCATCAGTTTCGGTTCTTCCAGCTATATGGCCGGCCCATTGCCACTTCAGCTAACTAATCTTTGGGCTATGTCAGTTACTCTGGTTCTACTGGATATACTTATTTCTAAGTTTATCGCAGAGAACCCCAAGCATAGCTATAACTCTCGAGCTCCCTCATACGGCCAGCAGTGAAGGACCACGTCTCAGTTCCATATGTCATCAATTTAGTTTTGAGGTTTTGAGGTATGACAAGAAGATGGGTCGTAATCTCCCGAACGCTGTCCAGCCGGAGTTAAATCCGTCGATTGACCTCTCGGTCGAAGTTGGACTTACCTAGTCGGACTATTTGTCCCAGGTAAACATATTCGTCAACAACTTCGAGCTTATTTCTCCAACAACTACCGCATAGGTGTGACATGGACATTAAACATGATTTTTTTTTGTCCATGTTCATCTAAGGACCTATCCGTTGGGAGACACTATTGAGGTCATTGAGCATAGTGCTTAGGTCCTCCAGCAGTTCTGCCATAAGGACTATACCGTCGGCAAATCGAAGGTGGTGATGTACTAAACCGTTAATACCGTATCCTTTCCAGTCCAGTAGCTTGAAACGTCTTCCAATGCAGCGGTGTGAGGTTTCAGGATATTACGTCACCCTGTCTTACACTTCTCTGCAGTTGGATAGGTTTTGCTCTGGTTCTGTACTCGGATAGCCATCGTAGCCCTACTGTAAAAACACTTCAGCACCTCGATATACCGACAGTCTACTTGCACCGCTGAAGGACTGCAGCACCCCCAATTTCGACGGAATCAAAGGCTTTCATAATCCACATATGCAAGGCCAAAGTGGCAGATTGTACTCTTCGGTCTTTGTACAATTTGCCGAAGGGTATGTATAGGGTCTATGGTGCTAAACCTTTTCAGGAAACAACGTTCAGGGCTGGAAGTCATCGAGTCTGTGTGATACAATTTGTAATGACTCTCAAAACAGCACGTTGGCGCGGCTCGGAAGGAAATCGGTCTGTAGTTCTTTAAGAGCGTTGTCGCCTTTCTTGAAGAATAAGACCACTCACTTCTGCTCCACGCCTCCGGTGTAGTGCCACCATGGAGGACGGAATTAAAGAGCTGCTGTAGGACTAAGTACCGGTTTCACCCGCTTTCCAATCTCTGCTGTAATTCCATCCTATCTCGGGGACTTATATTTTAAGGTGCTGAAAGCATTCTAATCTCGCTCAGACTGACGTCTGGATATCATCGAATAATAACTTTATTCATGGGGATATATTGCCATAGTTGCACGCTTGGCGAGCAGGTTGTACAATTTTTTATTGTTATTTTGTTTTATCAGAAATGTTCTGCCCCTCTTCTGCTTCACTCACCTCTGTCGCCTCTTACGACACCCACAGGACGATATGGGGTAGTGGTATTCTTTACCGCCACTACACGGGTAGAGTATACTTTATGATTACAGGTTTGTTATTTTAACAAACTAAAATTGACTTTGACGACTCCATGGTATAGTGTCTTAGTATTGAGTTGGGGCTGAGGCCGCGGACGAATCCACACAGAGACAAATATTTATGTATATACATATAATTTTTCCGGTCTGTATGTTTGTTTGATACAGCAGATAATCCTAATGTGCAGGTAACGTTTAAAAAAAAAAAAAAATATCCATCTTAGTTTCAGAGGTTACAACGCTTCTGTTGACTGACTGCATTTCAGTTTTATAAAATAATATTTGAGTTTTATGTAATACTTTTGCGTCTTAAAGCTTCGACGAAATTCGCACACTACTGACATTCGACCTTCGTAAAGCAAAATAAATTCATGAATTATTTACATCCGATTCTAGTTTCCGAACAAAACTTAGTGCGCTAAGGACAGCTGTCGACAGAGTTAACCCACATTTACCTACTGGACTCAACGTATCTGTAACTTTTCTCCTTGAATAGTCATATATACTAAGTAGCACAAAATGTAGAATCTCTTGAATGTACATTATTTAAAGATTAATTTTAAATAAACTAGGGTGGGCACAAAGTCCACCTGACGATAAGTGAATACTGTAGCTCATAGTTAAGAGAACTAAAAAAGAATTCTCCACAAAGTGATTGACTGTCCACTTCGGTGTTTCTCCGGTTAAACTAGTAAGGTCCACAAATCAGCCTCAGCTTAAGAAGACTAGAGACGGCACCTTGACATTCAAACATACATAATATTTAAAACTCTCTCACCTGTCACACGAAGAGGTGGCAGAGACTACAGATTTCATTTATTTTCTAACATATATCTGTCGTTTCTCTTATGTCTCTTACATTTCAAAACTTCCATCTAGGCGTCCCTTGCCAACTCTGCCACTCAAGCCATCACCACACGACTTATGTAATATAACTTTACTTTGTTTCTCATTCCACATTCATTCTTTCAATGTGAAAAGCATTCCTTTGACATTCCACACACTGTTTTTTATTCACTTTGCTATTGATGACAAAGACATTCAAATCTCTAAATATAAAAAAAAACCTTATTGTAAAAAGGAATCTGATTCTCAGTCATGCGGTATTTATGGCTTAGTCATTATGCCCGACTTCTAAATCTTGCTCCAAATAAATAATTCACCGGCATTTGTTCTACCGCCTTAACTCCTTCATAGCTGATGAGGGACGAGTTGACATTTAAGTAGTAAGCAAAACAAAATATTCAGAACGATTATCTAAGAGTACTTATGTAGGAATATTGATACTTATAATCAAACTTTAAAAGGTATAGTTAAAATTTAAAAAATAAACAGAAAGCATTTTTAAACAACGGGAATATAATTTAATAAAAAAAAGGAAAAACCGACTCCATGAAACTAAAAACGAATTAAATGACTTTCACTTATTTTAATAGCTCCTGAAATTATATTGAAGAACTTGTTTATTGGTGGTACCTTTTCCTCCAGAGGTCAGTCTGGACAGAGTAACACCCACTCACCTATCTCCCGTGTCCTAATACCACCGGACTGATGTTGATATAAAACTAATTAGTTTTCAGGTGTAGTATGAGTTAGTAATAAAGTCCTGTGATATAATATTCATATACCTAAACGGGATCGGATCAGGATCAGGATTTTATCATAAGCGCTACGTTGGCAGTTAAACTAGAATAGTGGCATCACGTTTTGTTAAAATTGTATGATATTTCCTAGAAAGATCTTCCACCACTACGCAAATCATCTCGTTGGTGTCATAATAGGTGATAGAGGAAAATGAAACAGCAGATGGTTAGGATCATCTTGCTGATTAAATTGCTTGCTAAGCTTGGCAATTATGGTCTAACTTTCAGCCGCCTAAGCGGTTACTGTTTTTTTTATAAAATGGTGTGACTAACGAGAATCGAGAGCACAGTCCACCTGATGGTAAGTGGATGCAGTGGCCAGTGATAAAACAAAGTCGCTTCCCGCCGTGCTGCAAACTCGTTACTCTTACCTAATATCATGTTGTCTGTACATGTTTTGGAATACCATCCAGATCGTAACTTTGTACTTATTACGTTCATGTTGTTAATGTTTTGATTTTATTCTGTATTGTGTATCTAAATAAATAAATAAATTCACTCTACCCTTAGAGAAACCTACATTGTAATCGGATGCAAAGACGAGAAAGAGAAAAGAGAGAAAGATGATAAATTATTCTACTCCTTTGCTGTTTCATGCATTAGGATGGGCGAAGAAAAGCGTACGATTCGAATGCGTGGTAAGTAAATAACCAGCGTAAAATAGCAGCTTAATACTGCTGATTTTTACATGGCGAGAGTAGAAAACCAGGTCCCTTCTTAGTGTTAACGAGGCATTCTATCTTAGTCCTCGTGATGACAACGCATCTACGAGATAGTTGTAGGTGTCTATGGGTCATAGCATCC
Source organism: Parnassius orleans (assembly GCA_029286625.1). Lineage (NCBI taxonomy): Eukaryota > Metazoa > Arthropoda > Insecta > Lepidoptera > Papilionidae > Parnassius > Parnassius orleans. Next base: position 16,077 of record JAGSMP010000548.1, on the reverse strand, counting down.
ACTTACCATCAGGTGGACTGTGAGCTCACTTATCCTTATATATTTTATTCGTGGTAGAGCCACGCTGTAGCTATATTATGGTTGTAGCACGAATGGGTTGGCTCGACCGGGGGAAGGACCACGCTTTCACAGAATACCAGCGTAAAATATCAGTTTAATGCTGCTGTGTTTCGTATGTTGAGTGTAGAGAACCTTAGTCCTCAGGGGTGACAACGCATCTGCATTTTGATTCTTAATTGACGATAGATGTATATGTCTATGGGCTACAGCATCCACTTACATCAGGTTGGCCTGTGTGCTGGCACCACTTTCCTAAAAAAATATAAAATAACTACTTAGTAAGCGATTATTACACAACTTCAAAAATTTTACTAGTCCAATATAATCCATCGTTGGAACAAATTTTAGTTTAAAGTTTAGGATTAGGATGAGTCGGCGAAAGTTCGTCCATCATTCGCCCGCAGTCCTCTCGTTATTATTGCCATCAATTTAAAACTTTTCACCTTACTAAACGAGCCGTTCGTTTTATATCACATTTTTCTCATTCATTATAGACTATAAAATTCTTCTGCTGAACAAAAAGCATCGCTATGACAAAAAAATCATTGTGGATCGCTATGTGATAGAATAATAAGCTTCTAATTGAGGATATCCGCTTCTGAGGATTCTGCAACGATTCTGCTGAACCAGAGTAACCAAAACAGGCCAAGAGATCAGTAAAACTTAAATTGCAATGGGTCGGCAATGTAATTCTAAGAAGGGACAACCGATGGGAAAGAAAGTTTCTGAGTGGCAGCCACGCGGTAAGCGAAGTGTATGGTGGCCCCCAATATATGGAGTGACAACCTTGTAAGACATTCAGAAAGTCGATGGATACAGGAGGCTCAAAACCGTGCTTTGTGGCATTCCTTGGGGGAGGCCTTTGTTCAGCAGTGGACTTGTGACGGGCTGTAAAGATGCTGATCATGAATCGGCTTATTAAACTGTTAGTAGTAGAACACTAGTAGTTAGAACAGCGACACAAATAATTTTTATCTTTGTAGAGACGGTTTAAGGATATCTACTACCCCATAATATTGTGGGTGTCATTAGAGGCGACAGAGAGATACTGAAACAGGAATGGGTGGCAGCGTCTTTAAAACAGAAATTAATAAAAATCAACTGCAGTTTGCCAACCACCTGCTAAGCTTGGAATTATGGCGAAATCTATCTGTGAGGGAGGGCTATGTTTAACAGTGCACTTTGATAGCCTGTATTAAATCAATTGTTTCATTAATTTAATAATTAAGGTTTATGTGTGTAGAAAAACACTAATGGTTCAAGTTTAGCTTACTTGAACAGTTTTTATTCAGTTAACAGTAACTTAATTTCTCAGGAGTTAGGTCACTCCACTTATTAATTAAAAATAGAAACTCTTATATTCAATATAAATTGTAAATAATACTTATTAAAAGTCATTCTTATGTTTAATTTACGACTGGTTCGGAAAATAACTCTGTCCTACGAAGAACCAGCAAAAACCTAGTGGGACATTATTGTAAAAAATCACAGTATACAATTATATACGTTACACAATGAACTACACAAAACAAATTAGAAATTGTAGTAGCGATCACCTCATTTTCATCATCTATAAATTCCGTAATATTAATATTTTATACAATTTTTTTTTACAAAGTTTTGAACTTGGCGGAGAGCAAATTTTGCTTATTTGCTGGGATTTTCTTGTCAAAGCTCAGGAGTCGAGTGACATTCGTCAACTTGCGTCGCTAAAGTAGATTTTTAAATAAGTAGACTTTGTGTTTTGAATTTAAAACAGAGGTTATGTAGCTAAAAGGGTTTATTAAAGTAGGAAAATAGGGTACGTCTTAAATTTTACAGTATATGAGCAATCTAGCTTCGATCTTCGGTATCGGTATGAAATTTTAATAACACTTCCACGTGCTGCGTTTTACCGCCAAACCTTGAAATATAATAAATTTCACTTTTAAATGAAACACATTTTGGATTTTATCGCGTTTAATTTAACTTTTATTCCGACGTTTCGGGTGCTTCACCTTACATGGTCACGGGGGCCTGGTTGTGACGTCCCGATCATTTATCCGCGCGGAGAATCGTGAGTAAGTTATTCAACGCTTTAAATTCATCTTTGGGAAGATTTAGCCTCGGCTCAGCACTCCGACTTAACATAGGCAAAATGTCTTGACGTATGGCCTCTAAATCTTCCTTACCGATATATTATTCTTAAACAAACAATCCTCAACACTACGGGATTCTTCGCGGTGTTAACGCGAAATTTATGCCTTTCGATAATACTTTTACTGTCGGTTCGTCCAGTGTATATTTTGACAAATTATAGACCGTGCGTTGTTTATTGTTCGCGTCTGTGTCAACAGTTGCGTTCCGTTTCTACGTTGACATTGATGTTTGGCATTTGATTTGATCGTTAATTTTTGGTATTTTTCTATTTGTTTATTTTATATTCATTATATTTAGATGTATCGCGTTTGTTTAAAGCTTCAATGCAATTATTAAAATCAAATGTCATTAAAACTGTCTTTAATTCACTGTACAATTGGTCTGTGATGTTATTTATGAATTGTAGATCGAACCGTTTTTGCTGAATCACCATTTTTAACAACTTTTTACTTGCTTGATTTAAGATCTTAGCGCTTCATCGAATGTCCTTTTATGTTGATATTTTGACACACGTAGGAATGAGATTATGATCTCTGCATCTCTTCAAGAAATTTAAGATGTTATATATTTTGCGCGCTTGGTCGTTCGTTCGTGGACGTTCCGGGAAGTCTGCAGTCTGTAAACATGTTCAAGATCGACCCCGCCATTACATTAGATTTGATAGACCAAAAATCCTCGCAAAGAACACTGGTTCCTACCAAGGATGATTCGCGAGGTTATTTAAATAAAAACATCCTAATTTCAATAGAAGATGGATGAGTGCTACCATCTGCTTGGGATCCTGTAATTACAAAATTAAATCCAAACCCAAGGACACCACTGCAAGACTTCAAGATATTGTAAGCTCATTCTGCGTAGATCGGATCAAAATTTATATTCAAAACTGAAAGTAGCCGGGCTAACTTCGATTAGCCTGGCTACTTTCAGTTCCTGTTTTGAGTGCTTGACGTCCCGATGTCATCATCAAATTACCTACAAACTCCACATACACACACATAGTAAAATTATTTCATTTTATTTTAAAGTGCATGTTCATGCAATGAAATTTCTCGATCTTTTAGAAACACGCTGTATATTCACTACAGCGTGTTTTAAATATCAACATGCTTTAGTGAAGTCTGGAAAATGCGAAATTATTCACATTCTACCTGACGGCAAATGAAAACGCAAAACATAGAATAGATGTCGACTATCGCAAATTGAATTGAAGTTGGAAGAAAAGCTAGTGCACGTTGATGCTGTGATATTTTTTCTAATATGACCCGAACATATAAATAAATAAATAATAAAAACATATTTAAAAACAAGCTTTTATTAAAACGCTCTGAAAAGAAGAAAATAAACTTTAAATTAAATTAAACCCATCAACTGTTGTAATTTATATGATATAAAAGCTTGTCGCGATGTGAGGGCTTGTTTGATCCGCCATCTTGAATTTTTAACATCAACTATATGTCATAATATAATGCATTGTCAGAATATTAGACGTCCACCATATTTGATTTAGAATAACGCCACTTTACTTATTGTGTTGCAGTCTTTAAATACTTTTGTTTGATACCCATATCATAGGGGTTGCTGTGGAAATGATAAATCGCTATTTTGTAATGTCCACCATATTAGATTAAAAATGGCGGCATTTATATAATCGTGCGTTGTCACGAAAACCAAGCGTGTGTGTCAAATTTTATCCCAATAGCTTCAGTGGAAGTGGTTGAAAAATTTATTGCAAAATTCCAGGATATACATACAAGTGAAGTTAGATAATAGCTTTTAATTAATTAAAAAGTAATTAACAAAAGAAAAAAGAAAAAACTATTTTACTTACTTCCCTATTTATTAATTTTGTTAATTTTGTGGCGTTGCTTCACTCCAACGTAAAACGTGTGGGCAGGTGGCTCACGAACGTGTTTTGTGGTGTTCCTTGGAGAATGCTTATGTGGACTTGTTAAGGGCTGTAATAATGATGATCATGATGATGATGATTGTGATGGTAATGATGATAGTGATGATGATGTTTGTGGTGAAGCTCTCGAGGAGGGGTGGCCTCACATGCTGGTGCTAACTGTGCCTCACTGGTTTTTGCGGCGAAAATTGAACACCATGGGGTTGTTTGTGTTTTGTTGTGTTGGTGCAAGTTGGATATAACCCGTTCTTGATGCAACGAGGTGGAAATTCATAATGCATTTTTTCTAAATTTATGATAAAAAAGCTTTGGCATTGCAGAATAACTCTATTTTTTTATAAAGTTATAATGCTATACATTGTTTATTTTTAAATAGAAATGACGAATAAACTCACAGTCCGCTGAATAATAAGTGGCTACTGTAGCCGATAGACACCTGCAACCGATTTCAAACAAAGAAGGTTATATACTACGAATTCTGGGCTAACAACGCATCCGCATTTTAATTTTAAATTAAGAGTAGATCTAGGTATCTATGAGCAACAGCATTCACTTATCAACTGTTTAAATGTGTGCTCGTTTGTCACCCTCTTCTGAGTAATTTATGCTAACGTGCGCATTATTGCAAAGGCCTTTGTCCAGCAGTGTTTTTTATGTTGTTACCTGTTGTTTTACGCTTATATTATGATGGTGGCACGTTGGATCGGTTTTTGTGCCATAAGCGAGGTGTAGGGACCTTATATTTTAGCGTATTACAAAAGATAAGATATTTAAACAATTTTTGTAATTACATATTATAGATTATTTTTGCACGACAAGTTTAGGTGTTTAACTTAAAATTTATAAATAACTTATGCAGTCTCATTTGTACTTTAAGTTTTTATATAGAAGGTTAAAAATCATAAAAAATCTGAAACAAAAACGAACAGGAATTTCACATTAAATCCTCCAGAGGGTTAAAAGCTAAGCCGGGCTCGTTACATGGTTGATCCCTAACAGGTTTTATAATTGGTCGTAAACCTCCCGGGAGTTAGATAATCACGTCATCTTTACACTATTGTTTATTTTTGGGGTGCCAATATCTGCAGCCATGGTTAGTTAAATTATCTATATAAATGAAATGATAGAGGTTTGTAGTTGTGCGCGCATCACGGAAAACTACTGGATAATTTCAATTAGGTTTCTAAGTTTTATTTCTTGACACTTGGCCTTTATCTAAATAAAACATATTGCGATATCTTCATAAAATATAAAGTTATTAAAGTTTAATAAACAACGATTTTTAGACGAGGTTTTCCACATGGTCAACTGTACGTCCTTGCTCTCGATTTTTAACAAACGGAGCAAAAATAACATTGTTTACAAAGAAATTTTGTCTTTTTAATGTATTTTCCTTCACATATACGAAAACTTAGTTAATATATCAAGCAATGCGGACGAAGTTGCGGGTATCAGCCAGCTTAATATATTATTAAATTAACTTATAGTAGGTACAGAAAGATAATTTCGTTGCCTTTTTTATTTTACACAAGATTTTTAAATTTAATAACTATTCAATAAAAAACTGTTATGTATACTATATACGCACGTAAGTTTATAATTCTTAAACGTAATAAAAGAAATAACTAAAATAAAACACGTTTTATAAATTCATATATATATTTGAATAACTTCCTTGAATATAGTTATCAGTTTTCACGAAATCATGACAGTTGACAGACAATTACCAACTGAAGTTGACGCTTTTAGGTTTCAGTGTGCACGCATTGTAACAACTTCATGGTATCGTTTTTGGTGTCGGTGTGCGCGCATCGAAAAATTTCACTCATCATTTTGACCAAACGCGCAAAAGAATATAGCTTCAATAATTAATTAACATTAATAATTGATTCGTCATTATGAGATATCTTTAGCTATAAAAACAACACCGACAAACATATAATCTTAATGGGGATTTCAATGCATAAATTGGAGCTAGACAAAACAATAGTAGTACGTACTTGAAGTTCGGACATGGAAGAAGAAGTCAACAGGCAGAAACTAGTTGAATTTCTAATGGAGCATAACCTATCAGCATTAAACACTAACTTTAATAGAACAAAATAATAAATGGACATGGATTTCCCCGGATGGTTCTTATAAAATGAAATTGATTATATAGTAAAGCAACTACCCAGAGCTTTCACCGACACTACTGTTATAAGCAATTTGAACTTTACAAACCATCGTATGGTACGCTGCTCTCTTAAAAAATTCCAAACAAAATATCTCGCAATCATATTAAAAATAATATGATTAAATTCTTAAGTCAACCTTGCTTGATAAAGTGCAACCGTTCAAAAGAAACAAACAAACATATAACAAGCGATAAAATAGAAACAACACTGAAATATGATATACTAGAAAACGAATTACAAAGCATATATTTCAAAAAATAACACACAAAACCTAATAAGTATCAACTAAGTGAGCATACCTTGCAACTAATAGGAGAAAGAAAGGAGCTTATATCTATCCAAGCAAAAAAGAAAATATAAAAGCTAGTTGCAGATTTAAGCATAAGAATAAGAAAAGTATACGCAAAGATCGCAAGGTCAAGAGGTTGAAAACATTCGAGCACTACATCCAAAACAAGGGGTGAGAAAAAACTCTGAAAGAACTGCGAGAAGTAGGCAAAGAATGGATACCCAAACTAAAGGGATAGGTCGAGATACTACGACACGACAGAAAATCAAAGATCTAGCCACAAGTTTCTACCGTCAACTGTATGCCAACCAGCACCAAAGAACAACAGGTCACCACAGCAGAGTGCTCACTCAACAACCTGATCAAGGAAAATCAGAGCCTGTGCCGGATATCCTATTGTGTGAAGTCGAAAAGGCAATTAAGAGCCAAAAGATGGAGAAGTCCCCGGGACCAGACAAAATTACCAACGAACTTATGAGGGAAATATAGAAGAACTGCTCCAATTCTTACAAAGATTTTTAACGAAATCTTAACAAGTAGCCAAATTCCAAAACAATGGACTAAATCTCACGTAATCCTATTATACAAAAAAGGCGATAAGGAAAACATAGAAAACTATAGACCGATAAGCCTTGTGTCAAACGTATACAAAGTTTTTGCAAAAGTAATGCTAGACAGAATTAGCAAACTGTTAGATAAACAGCCAGTAGAACAAGCAGCTTTTAGGTTTTAGGAAAGGATTTTCAACAATTGACCATATCCATACGATCAAACAGGTACTAGAAAAATATGAATACAATAAAAACATTTATGTAGCTTTTATAGACTATGTCAAGGCCTTCGATAGCTTAAACCATGAATACATTTGGGAAAGTCTAAATCAACAAGGAATACCAAGCGTGTATACTAAAATCATAAAGAATATCTACGCAGACAGTAAGGCCAGTTGGAAACTTTGGGAGATGAATTTAGCATACAAAGAGGCGTGAGGCAGGGATACCCTTTATCCCCAAAATTGTTCTCTGCTGTGTTAGAAAATATCTTCCGCAACTTATACTGGGATAAGTATGGCATCAATGTAAACGGGTCAAAACTACACAATTTAAGATTTGCCGACGACCTGGTATTAATTGAAGAACGTCCCGAAAATCTCGAATATATGATAAATAATTTAAATGAAGAAAGCATATTTAGTTATATTATATATACCATACTATATTATATTATATATTAGCATTTATTCAAAAACTTTATTAAACATAGTTTGTATAAAAAGGGTTATTATAATGTTAAGGAATTTATGGATGATAATAACCCCTGGGAATGAGGTGTTCGCTGCCAGGCTGTTTCTAATTTGTTTTGTGTGGTTAATTGTGTAATATATGATTGTAAGCTGTTATTTAAAAAAAGTCCCGCTGGGTTTCTTGCTGGTTCTTCCAGGACAGAGGTTTTTTCAGACCAGTGGTAATTAGACAAAGAGTGACTTTCAATAAGTATTATTTATAATCTATATTGAATAAAAAAGTTTCTGTTTCTGTTTCTGTTTCATAAAAGTTGGACTAAAAATGAACACTAACAAAACCAAAATAATGACAAACAGCACAAAATTTAACATCACAATAAACGGCGATTCTCTAGAATATGTGAAAGATTACATATACCTGGATCAAGTAATTTCCATAGAAGATCAAATGACGAAAGAAATTAACCTCAGGATCGCAACAGGTTGGAAAAAATACTGGTCATTAAAAGAGATCGTGAAGTCCAAAGACTTAAGCATGTCAATAAAAGAAAAACATTTAATACCATTTACCTTGTCTAACATACGGATGCGAAACTTGGACCCTCACAAAGGCATTAAGAGAAAAACTGCAGTAGCACAGAGAGCAATGGAGAGGTATGACCGGCTATAAAGGCAGGATAAGATCAGAAATATTGACCTAAATTTAACACAACTTACCGAACATACTCAAACGAATCGATCAACAGAAGTGGAGATGGTCAGGACATATGATGCGTGACAAAGTGGGAAGTGGAGCAGGAGAGTAACGGAATGGTACAAGGGACAGCAAAAGAAGACGAGGGAAGGCAGCACACAAGGTGGGAAGATGAAATAAAACTTACAGCAGGACCAAACTGGAAAAGGGTTGCTCAAGATAGACAACAATGGAAATCGTTGGAGGAGGCCTTTGCCAATAGGCACGCCGAACTAAGAGACATTTTGTAGTTAGTAGATTATTTTATTTTTAGTTTTAATGTTAAATGTTATTAGATCGGAATAAAGGGCTTTATTATAATTGATTCGTCAGTTTGTCTGTCTGTCCGGACTTATCTTCGGAATTGCTAAACGGATTATAATGAAACTTCACGAAAATATAGAGAGCAGTTTCAAAAGTGTTCTGAGCTAAATTTTATCAGAAAAACATGGATTTTTTTTGAGATAACGAAAAATTGTTAAAATAAATAGTCATTGATAAATATCTTAAATCTAAATAGCACCACATTAACAGATTAAGTCGGGCCGGGGATTAGCCTGGGTCTATTAATGTGTGTTTTTTTATACATTTAGGGTGACAAACTAGCACACAGTCCACCTGATTGTATTTGGATGCTGTGGCCTATAGACATCTACACTTACCCTATATTAAAAATCAAATTGCAAATGCATTGCCACTCTTGAGGACCAAGATGGAATGCCTCGTTTCCAATTAAAAGGGTCCCCGATTCTTTACACTCACCATACGAAACACAACAGCATTAAGCTTTTATTTATTTTTATAGGAGAGGGGGCAAACGAGCACCACCTGATGGTAAGTGACTACCGCCGCCCATGAACAACTGCAACACCAAGGGAATTGCAGATGCGATGCCGGCCTTTTAAAAAGGAGCAAGCTCTTTTCTTGAAGGTCCCTAAGTCGTATCGGTTCGGAAAAACAGCCGGTGGTAAATTATTCCACAGATAGGTCGCACGCGGAAGAAAACTCCTTGTGAAACGTACAGTCGTGGACCGCCAAGCATCCAGATGGTGTGGATGGTATCGGGAGTTTTACTGCGATGTGCGTTCGTGAAATTTGGCGGCTGGGATTAATCCGAACAATTCCTCAGAGCATTCCCCGTGGTAAATGCGAAAGAAAATGCAAAGGGATGCAACATATCTTCGCAGCGCCAGAGAATCCAGCCGATCGGTAAGGACTCGGTCGTCGACGATTCGAGCCGCTCTGCGCTGGATGCCGTCAAGTGGAAGGAGCTGGCACTGGGGAGCCCCAGCCCAGAGATGGGAACAGTATTCCATGTGAGGCCGAACCTGCACCTTGTAAAGTTGCAGGCGGTGCGCCGGCATGAAATACTGTCCCGCTCTGCTGAGCACGCCAAGCTTTTTAGAGGCCAATTTGGCCTCTAAAAATCCGAACGATATGGGGTTCAATGGGTGTCGCAATAGGCGACAGAGGGAATTTGAAACAGAATATGGGCAGCAACATCTTATTGATAAGAACTCAAAATAATTATATAACTACGGTTGCCAAGCATGGCAACTATGAGGCAATCTATAGAGGAGGTCTAAATTCAGTAGAGGACTTTTGTAGGCTGTCATGGTATAGGTAATGGTACCAGATATTCAACATAGAATTTTGGCGCATACATCATTTTTATTCTGCCAAACACAGTCGTCCATCTCAGTCGAACTTGAACTACTGCATGGATATGCCTGTTACCTCCCTGTTTCGTTAATTACTAAATACAGATTAGCAATCAGTTGCAATTGCTTCTAAGCTGAAGCAAAAGCAAAAGCTCTAAATTTTAACGTCTTTTATTATTTTTTAGGTTATCATAGAAAATGAGTTACCGATCAGTCTTTAAAACATATAACAAAAACCCTGCGGTTTCCGTTAAGTAGGTTATCGGAATCAGTATTCAAACGCACAGAAATAACTTTACTTCAGAAAACTCGACCATAAAAAATTAAATTAAATTAAAATAAATTCTGATATGCAAATTGTATGTGGTTTTATTACCTCTGCATTGGCCGGGGAGTAAGAATATTGTCAAAGACCCTGCTTTACAGATGCGCATGTCAGTAAGATGTGTACTCTTTTATATATTATATGGGTTATCTATATACAAATATATAAATGAAATTGAAGTGTCTTTCTATTCATTCATATATTTGTATATAGATAAAGATTAAGCTCAGGGGGTTATTTGCATGCTATCAGTCTTCATGTCTGTGGATAACCGTTTTTTAAATCGTTGTCTGTCTGCCTGTCTGTTCGGGCCAATCTTCGGAATGACTGAACCGATTGTGATTAATCTTCACGGATAAATAGAAAACATGCCAGGAGTTATCTAGGCTAATTTTATCCAAAAAGCTTGGCAATTTTTTTATGAAATCGAAAAATTGATAAAATAAATTATCTTAAATCTAAATATATTTTTTACATAACATTGAAATAAATACAATATTTAAAAACTATTATGAAAAAACTAAAACTAATAACTTAAATATCATACAGTTCTTCTCCCCGTGGTATCGTGCCAAGAATGCTGGCTGCATTTCCTCGCTGAATGGCTATAATTAGCCTTTGAGCTAGAAAAGAACTATATAGTTCTTTTAGGAACTTCACCACACGTGGACCCCACGGACCGATAGTCTCTACAGAAAATAGCACAAATATGTAGTTATCTCTCAGGGCCTCATATTTGCGCCACTTACTTTATTTATCTGCCTCTGATGCCGCCCTGGCTCTAAACGAGGTACCCTTGAGATGAGAGGCCGCCAAAGTTTCTACGCAGAAAGCATCCCACACTAGGGCTTTTCCTCTCTACCAAGGGACCACAGTCATGCCGTCGGTTTTCTTGCCATCGTCTCTAATTTTTTTACGTAAAAAAAATGGTTAATGGGAGACTTCAACGCCAAACTAGGCAAAAAAAGAGAACGGTGAACTGAAGTTAGGGAAATTCGGGATAAGGCAACGGTACCCAAAATGCCAGCAGCTAGCCGACTTCATGGAGAAAGAGAGACTTTGTATGATGAACTCTTTCTTCTAGAAGCGGCCTCACAGAAAGTGGACCTGGGCGAGCCTCGACTGTTTGACAAAATAGGGACATTTAATTCATTATGACGACCAGAAGGCAACTGTTTAGTGATGTCTCAGTGATCGCGAGGGTGAAAACTGGCAGCGATCACCGAATGGTGAGAGGCACACTGAACCTAAACGTTAAGTTGGAGAGGTTATTTCTAAAGAAGTCAACGCTCCGTCCCCCTCGTGCTCTTATCCAAAGCCCCAAAAATTTTCAGCTCTAGTTACAAAATGTTTTCAGTGCGACTACAACGAAGTGAAAAATATGAATAACAAGTTCGTGGAAACTGTCCATGCCGTCGAAGCTAAGTTCTGCAAGACCCGTCGCAGAAGAACCCCTAAACTCTCCGATCACACTCTTCACTCACCTCTAACCAAAGCAACGGACAAAGTCAATTACGTGTGTAACATAATTTTAAATAATAAGGTAGACTTGAGCTTTGCTGCGTAGGCAAGGAAAACATGGCTAACGCTCTGTACCGGTGAAAATGTTCCACTGGAAGTTAACCAACAGTGGGATGACCCGTTGGTACGGAGTGTGTAGAAGGATTTGTTTCATAATTTCCATAGTGACCAAGATCAGGCCCACATTCTAGCTGTTTCGTCTAAGGAATCTAGCCACTGGTTACATGCTTTACCATCAAGTAATCTCGGCACATTGCTTAATTGGGAAAGCTTGCGCATCTCCGTAGGAATCCGTCTAGGAGCGGCAATGTGCCAACCTCATCAGTGTCCCTGTGGTAGCAGAGTTGACGTGTTTGGACGGATTTTAATGTAAGAAACATTCTGGTAGGTTTTCACGGCACGGTTATTTGAACGACGTCATCCGAAGAGCTCTTGAAATGGCCACAAGAGCTCCTACTCTTGCCACGATGGCAAGATATCTGACGGTATTACAGTGGTCCCTTGGGAGAGAGGTAAAGCTCTATTGTGAGATGCTACTTGCGTGGACAGTTTTTCTCATCTCAAGGGCAACTCGTTTCAAGCCGTTGCGGGATCGAAAGCAGCTGAATTATGTGAGTGGCGCAAATATGAGTCGCTGAGAGATGACTACATATTTGTGCTATTTGCTGTACAGACTATCGGTCCGTGGGGTCCACGTGCGGTGAAGTTCCTAAACGAACTGTATCCACGACTGGTCATCACTGCGGGTGATAAGAGGGCTGGTTCTTTACTCACTCAAAGGCTAAGTATAGCCATTCAGTGAGGAAACGCAGCCAGCGTTCTTGAAACGATACCACGGGGGGCAGGACTGTATGATAATTAAGTTCTTAGTTTTAGTTTTTTCATAATATTTTTTAAATATTGTATTTATTTCAATGTTATGTAAATAATATATTTAGATTTCAGATAACCATCAACGACCATTTATTTTATCAATTTTTCGATTTCATAAAAAAATCGCCAAGCTTTTCGGATAAAATTAGCCTAGATCACTCCTGGCATGTTTTCTTTTCATTCTCCTTTATGTCTTCTACCGAATGAAAACGAAAGTCACTAAGTGGTAATTTGAGTTTAGTAAAAAGTAAGAAGTCGGCTGGAGCCATATCTGGTGAAAAAGGTGGTTGCCCGATGGTATTTGTTGATTTTTGGTCAAAAATTTGTTCACAATGATGACCTTTTGCGAAGGTTCATTATCGTGGTGCAAAATTCAAGAATTTTCATTCCACAAATCTGACCTTTTTCGTCTAACTTGCTCTCTTAAACGCCGCATAACGCTCAAATAATATTCTTTATTTACCGATTGACCTCCCGGCAAGAATTCCGAGTGCTTAATACCGCAATCGTCAAAGAAAACAGTTTGGCGTGGTTTTCGGTTTCGGTTCAGTTGGAAGGCGCCACTCCGAAGCTTGTTGACTAGTCTGCATGTCAAACTCATAAACCTACGTCTCGTCTCCAGTAACAATTCGTTTCATGAATGTTGGGTCGGAATTGACTCGTGCTCATTGTCGTGCCCTCAGCGACTCTTATGCGTTTGATTTTTTGAGAAAATTCAGGTCTTTTGGGACTAGGCGAGCGGCAACATGTTTCATACACAAGTGATTATATAAAATGGTACGGATCGACTCGTGAGACACAGAAAGTTCGGCGGCTATCTCTCTCAAACTTGAATGAGAATTTTCAATCATTATTTCCTTCACTTTTGCGATGTTAACTTCAGTTGCAGACGTTGATGGCCTACCAGAGCGAGGCAAATCTTCCATCAAATCTCGACCGCTTTTGAACGTTTTTTACCACTCAAAAGCACGTGTTTTTGATAAAGTTGATTCACCGTAAGCCTTCTGCAACATTTTCAGTGACTCCGAACACGAAATTCCATTGGCGATGTAAAATTTAAGACAAATTCTTAGTGCGATGTTTTTGTCCATTGTGAAATTAGCAAATCACACTAGATATGATATAACTAAAACAGCACTGTTTTTAATCTAAATAACAGATGTAACTGAAACTTCGCGTCAAAATGGAAAACAGTTGTGCCAATCTAACAACAACAAGAAATAAAAAAATAAAATAATTTGGAACCATAAAGAAATCATCCATTCCCGATACTTTTTTGACTGAATGTATTTAATAAAATGATTCTATTCTATTCTATAGTCAAGTATAGAATTTAAATGCAATTCTTTTCTTAAAAGTTTGTGAGATTAGTTTCCAACCGACGTAGATAGATGACGACAGTATAAAACTCCCTCGCAAATTTAAGAATATATTGCATGAAAATAGACTCTATGTTCTTAGTAAAAAAAAGCGAAGAAATTAACTTGCAAATTCTATTCTTCTTTTTTTCAGCCCGAAAGAAGTCACAGCTAGACGTGGATCGTATTGTAAAATGAATGAAATGATTTGTTGAAGATGTTATGATCTTATATATGTTACAGACATATTTGTTTCCTGCTTAGAGCTTCTTTGACAGAAGAAAACAGTAGGCTTCGATCAAAGTAATTAAGACTGAAATTCCGATCAAAACTAGTTGTGACCGACGAAAACAGTCAAAAGCACTTTGTTATCGGCAAAGCCTTATTAAGACGAAACTAGTATTTCCTAAGATAAACTAGTTGCTAACATTCTAAAATAATATTCAAGTGATCTTATATATAAAATCAAAGGAAAAACCTAAACAAGATCAATTAAATTCTACATATTACTTTATGAAGGGTATGTTTTGCACCCCACTCTTTAAACCAAAGTACAATACCAAATAATGCGCAATGATGTTCCTATAGTTTCCCTCTGTCGCCTCTTGCGGCACCCACGATATGGGGTAGTATGTATTCTAAAACCGCCACTACACGGACAGTGTACGATGAATATTCTACGATAATATTTCATAATAACCTATATGTACATTATTTTGTAAATTTAGTGCTCTTGCTACACAGCACTTTTATGCGCTAATATTCATCGATCAGCGCATTACAGGCATTCATAATTAGCAGTCGTTTTCTTATCATACTAATATTATATCAATTATCATATCATAATAACCTTTAAATCATCCTTTATCATCTATCAACAAGTGTGGGAATTACACCCTATTTAGTCTAAATAAACAGTTTGTAAAAAAAGTTCTTCCTGAGTCCAACAAGATCAAGATGTCCACGGCTTTGGGGTGTCTCGAGGGCCAGATATGCCGAAAAGTATGTCGGTAAATGTGGAAAGAGCACATAACTATATATCTACACTAAATGAAATGCCATTAGTAATTCAACATGGCCGACATTTTTGTGTTGTCTATTAACTGCTTGTATTTCTAGACTCGCAAAAATTCTGGTACTAGTGCCGCAAGTGTTGCAAGTGCATTAGTGTAATAGCGGTGCTAACGTGAACCAATTTTAAAAAGTATTCCGCAGTAAAATTTCCTCACATTTATAAAACACGTTTCAACTGTAAAACTCTGAAGCACACCGGTGTTATAAGCATTTTCATATAAAAGTAATTGTAGCTGAAGTTTTTGAATGTAATTTAAAAGTTGTACGTACGGCGCTTTGTTAATTTTAGGTTCTGCTGACATACCAGAAATCCCTTTAATAACCAGGCCTTATCATTCTGTATCTCAATGTTTAATACAGCAAGTGTACTTTTGTATGATCATAGCTTATTTGTTACAAATGTAGTATATCGACGGGGAAGTGCTAACAACTCCTAACTTACAAAAACAAAATTTTACAGGAGGCGAAAAACCATTTTTTATTTTTCCCAGAAGTTTAAGAAAAAATGTGTAAATGGAAATTTTATACTTAAATGGACCCTTTCTAAGGTAATAATCTAAATTTGTTTGGAATAAGTATTAAGCGAGATAATGTAAGATAGGAGGTATCACCAAGCTGGTGTGGCTCAATATTTGAAGATAGGAGTAATTTCCATAATTCAAAAAGTAACAGAAATCATTGAAAATTATTATTTCTCGTTGAAGTTTTCCATCATATT
>JAGSMP010000547.1:0-166210 GCA_029286625.1 Parnassius orleans | reverse complement strand
TTTATTTTTCCCAGAAGTTTGAGAAAAATGTAAATGGCAATTTTATACTTAAATGAACCCGGTTGTAGGTAATAATCAAAATTTGTTTGGAATAAGTATTTAGCGAGATAATGTAAGATAGAGGTATCACCAAGCTGGTGTGGCTCAAAATTTGAAGATAGGAGTAATTTCCATTCTTCAAAAAGTAACAGAAATCATTGAAAATTATTATTTCTCGTTGAAGTTTTCCATCATATTCGGCGATAATATAATCAAAAACAGGCACTTCTTACACGGTACTAGATTATCAATCACTGAATATTTAGAACTTGCAGAATTGAAAGAAAAAAAAGGCCATGCGAGAACAAATGATGAATGCACGTAAAAATGGACTAGATGCCATTATAAGACATTTCGGAACTAAGTTGACATCATTTAAAGTACTATACCAAAACTTTTAAAGCCTTTATAATAAACAACACCTATTGGAAACATTTATAACCCAGAATGCGACTTACCAAGCTTTTTATATAACAGAATCTTGGTTAAATCAGGCCAAATTGGAGCTTATTAACTTTACCGGATATAAAATAGCAGCATCCTACTGCGGAAAAACAAGAGGTGGAGGCGGCGTGTGCATCTTACTTCAGGACCATCTCGAATGTATTGAAAAAACTGATATAGCAGATATGTCAATAGAATATATATTAGAGGTGTGTGGAATAGAGTTACCCAAAGAAAATATATTGTTAGTAGTTTTATATTGGAATAGGAGAGGAAGGAATATTCTATGAGCAATTGCAAAAAATATTGAAATTCATTGATAAAAAATACTCAAAATATAAAATTATACTTGGCGGCGATTTTAATACAGACGTCCTTGATAATAATTCTAAAACATCCCAGTTATTAAATACTATGTCTGAATACAACTTATCTTAAAATATTAAAGTCCCTTTTTGATAAAAATAAATAACAGACAAAAGTTGAGGAGTTAGGATTTTGTAACCATGCTGCAACCACCATTCAAATAGAGTCACAATCACAAACTAAACAAATAACTTGGTATACTGAGAAACGGTTTTACAATTTAGCTAATATAGAACAATTCAAAGTAAATTTAAAAGAAATCCATTGGCAAAATATATTACGACCTGAAAATAATATAAATGAAAACTATACTAAATTTCATAATATTTTGACAGATATTTTAAAGAAATGCAAACCAAAGCGTAAAATAAAACTAAAAACCATTAATAAAAATACTGGCTAACTACTGGCATAAAAGATTCTTCAAAAAATAAACGACTCCTAAAAATACTAACAACTAAAAAAAAGCCAAATTCTACTTAATTACTATAAAAATATGAAAAAATACTTAAAAAAAACAGTAAATATTAAAAAAAAAATAACATTACATACATAAATTTAAAAAATCGTCTAACAAAGTTAAAACAATGTGGAGTATTATAAATGAACGTACAAATAAAAGAAATACGAGAGATAACAACAGAATATCACTAAAAATAAACAATACCATTACCTCGGAGCCAAATAAAGTTGCAAATGCATTTAACACTTACTACGCGTCGATTGGTGAAAGTAGCCCTCCAACAGCTACTGGACGTCCTGTCCTGAGCCCGACAGAAAATACCTTCTTTATCAGCCCAGTCGATTTTCACGAAGTAAATAAGACACTAAAAAGCCTAAAAAATAAAACAAGTTTTGGAATAGACGAGCTTCTGCCTACTTTACTCAAACAATGTTCCTCTGAACTTGCTTTACCATTCAGAATGCTCATAAATCAATCGTTTGGCGAAGGAGTTTTCCCAGAACTACTTAAAAAGGCTATAATAAAACCGATATATAAATAAATTATAAAAGATACCCTAGCAACTATCGTCCAATAGCCCTGCTACCTTCACCTTCTAAAGTCTTCGAGAAAGTAATGTGCAATCGCGTATATCTCGTAACTTCTGTGAAAAGTATAATAGTTTTGATAATTATCAAAATGGATTTCGTAAAAAACTATCAACAAAATTAGCGGTTTACAAATATATTCAGGAAATCCCTACTTTAATTAATAATAAAAAATACGCAGTCGGTGTACTACTAGACATGTCTAAAGCTTATGACAAGGTTCAATTCAAAATTCTTCTTAACAAACTATATGGTATAGGGATCCGTGGTAAAGCATACGGATGGTTCAAATCATATTTACAGAATCGAGAGCAATTTGTAGAAATAGACCACTTCAATTACGAAACGAAAGAAAAAAAACAGTACGATCAGACGGAAAAAAATGTAACGCATCAATCCCTCATGGGAGTGTTCTGGGCTGTCTGTTATTTCTAGTCTATATAAACGACCTCCCCAAAATTATAGAAAAACCCTGTGTGTTGTTTGCCGGTGATATCTCCCTGCTTACCTCACGTGACAGCAGTATAAACATCCCAGGTAAATTACATTTGATACTAGAAAAGACAGCAAACTGGATGGCAGAACATAACCTTGAAATAAATTTCTCCAAAACGAAAATAATAAATTTTCATCCTTACCAAAAAGTTCCTCTAAACATAAACTTCACCTACGATAACATTAAAATAGAAAAGTATACGAATTCACCCTACTTGGCTTAACAATAGACACAAATATTAACTGGAAACCCCAAATAATGAAAATTAAAAGGAAATTAGCAAGTTTTACATACGCTCTCCGAGAAGTACTCGTGGCTCTACTACGGGGTTATCATATGGGGAAATAGCACAGACGTTTCTGATCTTTTAACCCTACAAAAAAAAAATCGAATAATATTTAACATACAAAATACTGATAGCTGCAAACCATACATCGTCAAACATAAAATACTCACCTTACCGTGCATATACATTTTGGAAATCCGTAAATTCATTAAAAAATACCCAGAATTTTATATCAAACGAGGATAAAGTAATACCAGATACCAATTACGCCATAAAATAAAACTGCCTCTCCCCATATCTCGCCTTAAACAACATTCATCAGGTCCCTTCGTCATGTCCATCAAAATTTTTAACAAACTCCCAGACTCGATAAAAAATATAGAAAAAGAAACTATTTTTATAAAAAACTAAAGGATTTTTTTAATTTGTTAACACTACTACACACTAAACGAATACTTTAATGATACATTTTAAATACCTACCTAGTATTTCAATTCTATTTTTATTTCAAAAATACCTACAGTTGCAATATAACATGGTGTATTTATCGTTATTGTTTCATTATAATGGCCCTCCTCTCTCTTAATTACCGTGCTCTGCAGGGCCCATTATGATCTCATAGTTTTAAGTTAAAACTTAAAATTTCCTCAACACCTTAACTGTATCATTATGGATGCAATAAATAAATAAATAATAATAATAATAATAATCTCTAGGCGTAGAAATGACCCCATCGCCCGCTGACGTAACAGTTAAGTGACAAAACTGCTACGTCGGCGCAGTCAGTCAACACCTTGCCAAGAGTGAGCGCCGTCTCGCTTGGCAGTGGTGCAAAAGCGTTTGTGCTTACAGCCACTATTAAACGGTGCCGGGCCTGGGCGTCTCCGTTAATTGACGCCCATTCTTATGGATGATGGAAAATAATAGAAGCATGCGGGGCCGCTGCCTGGGGTCGCCGGGCGCGTCTGGAGCTGGCGCTGGACGCTGCGCATGCGGGCCGCCAGCCGGCGCGAGTATCTGCACGACCACCTGTGATCCTCGCATCCATCCCACCAGATGTTGGTGTCGGCAGGGTCCTCTCGGACCGCGCAAGCGGCACCGCCGCTGGTGGAGTACGCCGCATGCGTTGGACAAAATATATGAACATAAACGCATTGCGGGCGTACTATAGGGCGAGGAAAAACTGGAGGAACAGCGTATCGGGCTCGTATGCCCGCTTTTGCTGAGCTGGAGCCGTCTGTTCCCGTCACAGAACAAAACCTGGCAGACCGAGTTCGGTACATCATACGCTCGAAAATATTGATGATGCCGAACTCGAACGATTTCGGCGTGAGGCTATTCCTCATCGATGAGCCAGCTATGTGGGGATGCGGCTCTAAGGCCATAGACCAGCAGCCATATGTGGAAACCGCCATGGATCCCGCTTTGGTTGATTCAGGCGATGATGGAATGGTCACCCAGAACTAGACAGATGAGGAGTAAATTGGAGGAGGCGATTGTGGAAACGCGCTGTACGCCTCTCAATCGACCGCGACTCCACGCATAACTAAGCAAGCGGAATCAGGATGTCGTGACGGCCCTGAACCCATTGCTGGCAACCTTTTGGAATCCAGCCAGGACCTTTGCGATACGGACTCAATACTCTTTGGCGCCGCATTGGCAGTTTGCCGTATTGTTGGTGCCAAACTTACGTCTGGACGTGCTACTGGGCAAAGTAGCGCTATCCCAGCCTGGCGAAGAAGGATTGAGGACCGTATCAAAACGAAACCCTCATCGGCAGACTGATGGCTTCAGGTCGGGCAATAATAGGCCCGGGTGTGCACCGTCAGGATGGCGTTTGCTGGGACAAATATCAGTTTGTCTCAGCCGGATATAACGCAAAAACTGACGGAGCGCATAGACGACCTGAAGCAGAAATCGCTGGGGAAGCGGATTCGGCGATATACCGAGAGGTCGACACGGTTCAACCAGAATCGTCTCTTCCAGAGTGAGAAGAGCTCTGAATCATTGGAGCGGATGGTACGTGGAACGGGCTCAGCACCAAATCAGGCCGACACTATCGCATTCTGGCGCGGCCTGTGGAGACCCGTAAACCACAGCGAGGGCCCTTGGACGGAAGTTGTGGCGAGTCAGTGTGCAGATGTTGCCCATGGACCCCGTCATCATAACGCCGGATGACGTAGCTGGGCGGTCCGTAGGGCCCCGAACTGGAAAAGTCCGGGACTCGACGGACTGCATCACTACTGGCTGAAGGTTCGTGGTGTGTCCGCTGTGCTCGCCGACAGTTTCAAGAGGCTCTCGACCAAAAGTCACTCCCGAGCCTCTTCACTACTGGATCCTCATTGGTTCCTAAGACCGGATTCCACAGACCGAGCAAATACCGCCCCATACCACCTACCGCCTACAGGAACTGCGCCGTTTTGAAAGTCACTCGTCACTGAACGCAAATCAGGTGATGTCGCGCGCTCAAAACGGATGTCGGGCGTGGTCGTGAACAAGGAACCCTCACGATGACGCGGTCATGGCAAGGTGGTTAAGCAACCGTCGGAACCTCTCCGCCGCCTGGATAGACTACAAAAGGCATTCGACTCGGTGCCTCATACGCGAAAGAGGGTCCTCGAGCTGTACAAGGTTGACTGTACAGTTCGAGACTTCCTCGAGCAGTGGGGGCAGTGGAGTACGATCCTTTGTCATCTGGGCGAGCGGATGACGGCTGCAGAGAACCATAAGGATAAGAAGGGTATCTTCAGGGCGATTGTTTGAGTCAATCTGGTTTGCCTCTCCTGAACCCTCTCAGTACCTTACTGGAGACTCCGGGAGGTTTCCTTCAGAGGGTACAAAAGTGACCCACCTTTTCTATGGGTCAAATCTGGCCATCTTATGGGTGCTAAACATCACTTGTGATTTGGTAATTCTATTAGAATGGAGCTGGGGACGGATAAGTGTGCGGTCCTCCATGTTGAAAGGGAAGGTTGCTAACTCTGAGGCATAGACTATCTATGCCCATCAACATCAAGGACCCTTCCTGAGGCTGAAACATACCGATGGGTATGTCACAGAACATCGGTATCGATGAGGGGGTATGAAACCAGTCAGTTTGCGATATGTTTTTATGCGCTTGACCAAAAGTATGGCACAGCCTTTGTCCGGTGTGAATAAACACACGCATATAACGGTTGGAGTCTGCCATTATATATACCTTTGGCATACTTAGTGGACTCAAACTGAACTTAACGCCCTGGATAGAAAGAGTCCGCACTACTATGACGTCCCGGATGCATCACCCGAGATCGTCGATTATGAGGCTGTACTTGCCGCGGAAACATGGTGGGCGTGGCTTTTGCGCGCACCATGCATAATCGCGAAGTGTGCAGCCTCCGTAATTACTTTCTGACGAGATCGGATGATCCATTCTATAGGGACGTTATTTCTTGTGATAGGACTTACCCCTCTATCCTTGGCCAACGAGCAAAATGTAAGACCAGCGGTACAGGCATTTCCGACCGGGGAATGTATGGAAGAAGGGCTCACGGGAGGTTCTACAAGGCTCATGTGCCTTTCGTAGACACAGTTGCCTCCCTCCACTGGCTACGTTTTGGTGACCTCTTTGGGGAAACCGAGGTTTTGTCTGTGCGATACAGGATCAGGTTATTAAGACCAACAACTATCGAGAATACATCCTAAGGGATGGCACCGTCGACATCTGTCGAGCTTGTCGCCATCCCGGTGAGTCACTGGGCATGTCATCTCCGGTTGTTCGGCGCTTTCTAACTCTGAGTACTTGCACAGGCACAACTTAGTAGCCAGAATTCTACACCAGAGCTCGCTCTGAAATACGGTCTCGTGGACCAAATGCCGTACAGAGTACTTGCCGGAAGCCGTGCTCAAAATGACCGCCAGGCTCTACTGGGACCGGGCCATCATCACAGGCAGGACTATTCTTGCGAATAAGCCTGATACGCTGATGGACCGGGCACAATCAAGATATTTTTGGTCACATCACCATTCCATATGACGAGAACCTCGTGAAAGCCGAAACAGATAAGCGAACAAAATATCTGGACCTGGCTCACGAAAGGTGACCGACATGTGGGGTGGACTGCCGACCGAAATTATACCTGTAGTCGTCTCTGCGAACGGTTAATCCCAGTCAGCCTCTCGGGTCATCTGGGCGACTGGGACTCCGTGACGGACCCTCCAAGCTCAAATGCAGAAGGCGGTGCTCCTCGATACCGCGAATCGTCCGCCGGTTTCTCTCCCTTTCCCCCCCTAACCTCGTATTTGGTCTCTCTCCTGCCGAGGTTTCCATCTGATGGGTTTTATTTATTTATGTATTATTTATTTATTTATTTAGTATAAATATATTTATGTTTGTTATTATTTCCTTTAAAATATTTATTCCAGCCCAACCAGATGAAATACTATATAAATACACCCAAATAATAATCTAATAATCTTTAAAAGGCTTATGCGGATTATAAATCGTTCGAAAGGCGTACTAAGAGGCTTATTGGTGACACTAACATGGTTAGATTGGAACCAATCTTACTAGTCTCGAGCACAGCCGCAAAGTAGCCAGCATTCCGGTATTTTACAGGATACAATATTTCAGAGAGTGTACACAGGAATTTATTTCTGCCTCTCCGTTCCATCACCGAAAATCCAGACGCTTGCCTGCTTTCTACCTCTTTTTGTCGACATTTGAACCCAACGGTATGCTTCGTCTTTAAAAATGGGTAGAGTAAAGGATTCGAATAATTTACTAGCATCTGTCTTTTTACTCGATCACAATGTGTCTTGAAGGCAAGATTAAATAAACATTTGTTAAACTAAACTAGTGCGCTTGCAGCCGAAGATTATTTTTCGTGGTAGAGTCATGCCGCAGTTATATTAGTAGTATAGATTTAGCACGAATGGGTTGGCTCTACCGGGTAAAGACCACGCTCTCTCAGAATACCAGAGTAAAATCGCAGCTTAACGGTGTTGTGTTTCGTATGGTGAGTGTAGAGAAGTGAGGGCCATTTTTACTGGAAACGAGGCATTCCATTTTAGTCCTCACAGTTGATAACGTATCTGCATTTTGATTCGTAATCGAGGATAGATGTAGATGTCTATGGGCCACAGTAACCACTTACCATCAGATGGACTGTGTGCTCGTTTGTCACCATAATCCTATAAAAAAATATTACCATCTTATCACTTACCAGCAGGTGACATATTAATAGTAATAAAATGCCCTCCAGACCGAATTTCAGTCATGGCGACCAGCCTCAACAGAATCTAGCCATCTGCGCCGGACAAAATTATAGTGCGCAAGTGTATGTGCAAGTACAGGTGTACTCTCTATTCCCTCACACTCATAGTCCGATAGGACGGTAATTCCACACGATGGGTGGGATATTCAAGCACTGCCTTATAAAAGTTAAAAAAGTACAGAAATTGACTTATAAAAACGGAGAGTGAATAACTTCTGAATAACTTAGTGTCATAGATTTAAAAGTTATTTGTAAGGTTGAAAAAGAAACGGCTGCAACGTATAATATCTGAAAAGTTGTCGCGCTGAACGCTCCGATTCCCGAGGCTAATCTGAGATTAACATGCCATTAGCTTCTATATAACTTGTTACTTCAAATTTTGCAAACGTGGACTAATGGACTTATTTCTGCTTGTTTAAATAATTTGCACTAAAATTGCCTTAATTTTGATGACTTCAATACACCAACAAGTTTAAGAATATTTTTATAGAAATAAGCAAACGAGCACATAGTCCACCTGATTGGTAAGTGGATGCTATAGCCCATAGATGCATCTACCATCGATTAAGAATCAAAATGCAGATGCGTTGTCACTCCTGAGGACCTAAATGAAATGCCTTGTTATCAGTATGAAGGGTCTCCGGTTCTTTACACTCACCATAAAACTCAGCAGTATTATGCTACTGCCTCACGCTGATGTTCTTTGAGAGAGGACTACGCTCTACCCCGGTCAAACCGGTCTGTTCTTGCTGCAGCTATGAATAGCAGCGTGGCTCGACATCGTCATCATTATATCCTTTCACAAGTCCACTACTGAACATTAGGCTTCCCCCAAGGAATGCCACAAAACAAGTTCCTGAGCCACCCACGATATCTATCGACTTCGTACATGTCTACCTGGTCATTACTCCATCTAGTGGGGACGATGCTATTAGTGTATAAAAAAACTATGAATTTCATTAACTCATTTACTGTAAAATAGAGTCAACCTTCAACTTATGATATTCCTTAGGCCATTTAAAAGTGTAAAAAATTAAACTTATAATAAAAATTTAAAACCAACTTCAATAACTAAAAAGAATAAATAATTTTCACATAATAGCTTCTGAGGTTCGGACTTTAACTTTGCGCTTCACTATTACATAGGCGATTTCCGAGGTTATTATGTCAATTATATTTTATTCTTTTTAGTTAATGAAGCCGGTTTTGCAAAACAATTTTTAATTGACCATGTAGTGACAGTGTTAGAATATCCCATTTCGTCCCGAGGGCGGCAGGTGAAAATAAACCAGGCAGCAAAGTCTTCCTAGTAACAAATAAAAATAACAAAACTGCAATTGCCAACGTACCGCCTACCAAGCGTGGCAATCTATGGCGGAGGCCTATGTTCAGCAGTAGACATTTGTTAGGCTGTAACTATTTAGTTACTATTTTATGCCGTAAATCGTTGCTACCTAGCTTTTTTTTAAATTAAGTCAAAGTATTGAAAAGCAGCGGCTAGCAGTGCTAATGCGTTCCGCAACCTATTATTTTAACTTGTATAAAAACGTTTAGTTCTTGGACGTTACTAAAACAAGCTAATGTGCGATTCGTCATAACAGGTTACATTTCTATTTTCGACGCAAAGTGTTGCTGAAATCGGTTTCGACAAAAAATGCTCTACTCAAAATATCCTGTTACATTTTAAACTAGCGACACGCCCCGGTTCCGCCTGGGTTGGATATATTATGGCGTCATTTAGATTTTTCAAAGTATCTTAACATCAATGACTATTTATTTCATAAATTTTACTATTTCACCAAAAATTTCCAAGTTTTCGGATAAAACTTGGATTTTTCACTAACATCACTCCTGGCTTTGCTCTCTATCTGTTCTTAAAGTTTCATAACAATTCAGACATTCCAAAGATTAGCTGGACAGACCGACAGACAACATTTTATACATAGTTATTCATGTTTAAGTGGCATGCAAATAACCCCTTGAGCTAAATAAAAGGCAGTTATTTCGATATTACAGACAGACACTTCAATTTTATTTATTTGTATATATAGATAAGAGATTCTGAAAACAGTCTACTATATAAAAAGAAGGTTAATGTAAAGACAATAATATCGTATAATATGTCTAATAATATAGCTATCTCGAAGTGACGATATTGTAATAATGGAAATAAAAATTATTGCTCCATATTTATGGAAGAGCCATAATCCATTGGAGTTGCAGAAACCGAATAATGCGACGAGCTGACGCCTGACCCGGAGACGGCCAGTTGTGAAACACATCCAATGCCATGAATGTCGTAAACTTCTCCGAATAGGTCATAAATAGTACTTATATTATTCGTATGAATGTATTCAGAAAAAAATGTGTATTTTTATTTTTAGGAGCACAAACATCACTACCATCACCAACACAGCCCATGAAAAGTCAAAGAAGGGATAGTTGTAGGCATCTACGGAGCACAGCACACAAGCCAGCCAGGCACATCAACATCAGGCGGACTCAATTGTGGTTTAAATTGGCAATTAAAGTTGCAATTAACAATTTCGTTGGTGCTGGCGACTCTGAACAACCATGGCGCTTTTTGACTTCGTCGCATCCTACACTAAGTACGTACACATATATCTATTATATTTCCTCATCATTATGAATTTATTTCCAAACTTTCGAAATGGTGTAACAGTATAATTGAATTTACGAACCAAGTTCCTGCATAAACGAAAATTGACACCTACTGAAGACGAAGTTTGTTCCTCACCTCTCTTATTCTTCTTCAATTATACTAAATGATGTATTTTTCTATCTATCTATTTAACGGCTGATATTTTTTTATATGAGAGGAGCAAGCAAGCATGCGGCTCACCTGATGGTAAGTGACTACCGCCGCCCATAAACAACTGCAACACCAGGGGAATTGCAGATGCGTTGCCGGCCTTTTAAAAAGGAATAGGCTCTTTTCTTGAAGGTTCCTAAGTCGTATCAGTCCAGAAAAATCTCTGGTGGTGGTGGATTCCACAAGGAAGTTGTGCGAGGAAGAAAACTTCTTATAAATCTCACAGCGGTGGACTGCCAATCATCCAGATGGTATGGATGGTATCGCGAGTTTTGTTGCGATACCATCCATACCAAGCGGCTGGAATTAGTCCGAACAATTCCTCAGAGCACTCCCCGTGGTAGATGGGATAAAATACACAAAGAGATGCAACATCTCTTCGCAGTGCCAGTGTGTCAAGCCGATCGGAACGAACTCGGTCGTCAACGATTCGAGCTGATCTGCGCTGGATGCGGTCAAGTGGAAGGAGCTGGCACTGGGGAGCCCCTGCCCAGAGATGGGAACATTATTCCACGTGGGGCCGACGACCGACGATTTCTGATGTAATAATAATGTCCTTAAGAACCAATTTTGATCACAACAGTCAGTCTCAAGGAAGACTAGTTATCAGCGCAGGACATGATTATAGTGCACATGTGTGTACGCGCAGGCATATGTGCACTGGTACTACGCTTACGTACAGGTACACTTTTTAATCAACTTCAAAAAAAGGAGTATGTTCTCAATTCGACTGTATTTTTTTATGTGTGTTGCCTCAGAACTTTTTCCTAGATGAACTGATTTTGATGATTATTTTTTTTATTTAAAAGCTGGTGCTTCTCATGTGGTCCCATGTTTTTTTATTTTTTTTAAAGAATAATGGTGATATAAATGAATATCTGATCATACATACCATATAAATCAAGATATGACCAGTAGTCTTTGGGTTATCCTTAATAACGCGTATTTAATTGACTTCGACTACATTGATGATGATCTCATTTTATTTAAATATTATATTGAAGTCAATTGTACAATTTTTTAATTTTACCACTTGTTGTATGTGATGAAGGCACGTTGAAGAATACCAGCCTTAAATAGCAAGCAGCTTGACGCTGCTATGTTTCGTATGGTGGGTGTAGAGAATAAAACTCGTGACTAGGAACTACATACAATTTAAAATGAATATAATTTATACAATAACAATTATTTGCACTGCACTATTTGTCTTAAGAGAACGGACATACGTACATATCAGACAAAAAAGGATTCTTATATTGAACTAAGCAATTGAGTAAAACAATTTTATTAAATTATGCCGTTGACAAATTAACATAAATTTAACAAACTAAGAATAAGAAATATTAATTATAGAATATGAACAAGCTTCAAACATTCACGTCTCAAAAATTTGCCTTTTGTAGATTGAATCCTTTTGCTATTATATTACGATTGAAAAAAATATTGCAATATAATTTTATGTTGTGATTGTGACTCTATTTTCTTTGGTTTTTCCTAAAAAATAATGTTAATATGCTTGGTTAATGCTTAGTTGTTATCATAGTGTCAAGAAAATTTAAAATTTATATTTGGTGAGTGAAGTTGTCAGTTAATCTCACCACCTTCTACCCACATCGTTAATATTAAGTAGAAGACGTGCTGGAAAAGTTGCCGATGATCACCCTTCTCACTTCTTCCAACCACTTCCCGTGCTTGTCCAATCAGCGGGGTTAACCATGTTGACTTTCTTCAACCGTTCACTCTAGTAGAAAATTATAAAATTACATAATATTTCAAATAGTTTTCTTTTAGCGTTTCTTTTAGCCCGCAGTACTGCTATCAACGCTTCCGTGTATACGTGTCATCATGACGCTAACGGCACAGAATATATAATGGTGCTACTATCAGCAAGCCTTCGGCGCACTAGTTATATATGTAGAGGGCCGAACTTAACGGATAGGGAGTATCGCTATCGGAATAACCACTATAAGACATTTGAAATGCTAAAATTTTATTTTCTCACGTCGAAGAAATAAATATATTTTATTTCATTTCTATGAAATAAGTTTCTTGATGGTTATTCTTTGGGTAGATATTTCAAGACCTATCTCCATTTTAGTATTTATCAATTATTACTTATTATTTATATTTACTTGATGAGGCATAAGAGAACTTAATGTGTTTGTAAATGGTTCAGAATTGAGCGTTGTGGCTAGAGAGAAGACTTATTCGTATTTTCAACAGTGGACTTATGATGGTGTAACAATGATGAAATAATGAACTGTCTTACGCAAAAGGTTATTGTAAATACAGAGTATTCTTTAAATATCGCTTTAAAAATTACAATGTGAAACGCTTCGGAAATCAGGACGTCATTTCAATAAAAAAGGCTCTCTTTGAATCCGAGCAAGTCATTTGCTTAAGTAACCGAATATATTTTAATAACACATTTATGTGCGCGCCCTTAAAATCAGGTGGTTCTGTAAACGATCATAGTTACAAAGAAAAGGTGCAAGCAAATAAAAGAAATATTTTTTTATCAGTTCATTATAATATATGTCAGTACTAGACGTATGGTACTGCAATCTCCAAGAGTGGCGGTTATGACAAATCCTCCCTAAAATGGAATAGGATTACAATTTTTTATAGACTAAGGGTGACAAACGAGCGCACAGTCCACCTGATTGTAAGTGGATGCTGTGGCGCATAGACATCTACATCTAACTTCGACCCTCTCAAGGTCTCCGGCTCTTTATATTCGCCATATGAAACACAGTAGCATTAAGCTGTTATTTCACGCCGGTATTCTGTGAAAGCGTGGTCAATACCCAGTCGAGACAAGCCATTTATGCTACAACAATAATTTAGCAGCAGCAGGGCTCTTCACCATTAAAATTATTGCACACATTACAGCCAGTATCAGCGGTGCAGCCTCGCCAAAGTCGCGGGTGAGTGGCGCCATACCAATATTGTTCTACCTCCGCGACTCCACCTTGACTGCAGCGGGTAGAGGGAGAGGACATCCCCTCTCCTACAGTCTACCAACATGTACATACGCATCTGGAGTGGGCTCGCCTAATTCACTAGGAGCGGCTACCTCAGGCTCGGTCAATCTAAGAAGAACATACAGTCGAAGAACATACAGTCAGTCATCGTGTTTGATGTCGTCGGAAAAGCTGACATCGTCTAGACTTTCGTCGTAATAAAATAGCTAGGTTTGTCATAATAGGAAGTAATAAAAATAATAAATTGGTTTTTTTTTTACTCAACGCTTTAACAAATTTAATAACTTAAGCAGACAATTGGTGTTCAGAAATAATAAAAATAGATTGTAATAAGCAGTGTTACAAAAAGTAGAATTCTTTAATATGGGAAGCTATAATGTGTCAAAAAAGGCACGGGTGGCAATTCACAATGATGTGTTTGTTCCAACCTTAATGCAAGTTAGTGAAAGTTGGATGTGGCAGAAGAAGCACGAGAGTAGAATAAATGCTGTAGAAATGTCATTAAGGAGTATGTTAGGGCTAAATCTGAATGACAGGATAAGAAATTGTGTGATAAGAGAAAATTGCTGTTTGCAAGATGATATTGTAACCAGGATTAATAAAGAAATGCTTTGGGGGTTTGGTCATGTAGAAAAAATTAACGAGGAAAGAGAGACACAGCAAATTTATGTTGCAGAAGTGAACGGCAGAGTCGGGAAGGGACGAATTAGGCGAAAGTTTATCAACCGAATTGGCGATTTTTTTTATAGGACTAAGGTGACAAACGAGCACACAGTCCACCTGACGGTAAGTGGTAGATTAGGCTCATAGCCATCTTCATCTATCTTCGATTACGAATCAAAATGCAGATGTGTGAAATGAAAATATGATCACATCTCTCATTATCGTGAACGCCAAATGGCTCACTATCCGAAATTTTGAATAATCAAACTTCTCGAACATATCTCAAGGACAAATTCCAATATCTCTTTTCTACTCATGATATGGTTCTTTGCTCCTTATCTAATCATAAGATCAGTATTCCATCTCATTGCACTGGATTCACCAACGATTCCTTTACTATTCAGGCAACACTACTCTGAAACTCCTTTCCCGAAAACATAAGAAGAGCGCCAAGTAAGGATTTTAAAAAGTTGGTACATGACTTTTTTTTGGAACGAAGCGTTGTTGGATGTTAAGAATGATGATGAGATATTTTGATACATTTAGATGTTTTATTATTTACAAGAATACCTAACGGCATTCTCTGACTTAATAGTCCGCCCTTTGTTACCCTTGTTATTAAGGTGTCTGTGTTATCACCGTGAGGACTAAGATGGAATGCTTCGTTTCCAGTAAAAAGGGTCTCTAAAAAAGATATATTGAAGATGGTCTAGATTAAGAGTTAACCAACGAGCATGTATGCGTAGGTATATGGATGTAAAGGAGGCGAGAAAAGTGTGTCAGGATCGTGTCGAATGGAAGTTCGTAGTCTCTGCCTACCCGTCTGGGTGACAGGCGTTAGTTTTTATGAAAAATATTACAAAAAAATATTAAATAAAATAGTCAACTGTCGAATACTATATGCAGCTTATAACGTATCTTTGAGTAAAAATAATCCACTTGACAATATTTTTTTATTTGAAAACTTGCTTTTCAAGCTGCATAAACGAAGATAACATACACACAACATTACGTCATTAAGATTATCGTCAAATTAAGTTAATATTGCCGATTTGTCCATTTTGCGGGAAGAAGACGGTACAGAAAATATTAAGGTATAGTTTAGGATTATATTCTTTCTTATATCGTATTATTTTAAGTCTTATTTAAGTGGTATTAAATATTTATTTTTTAATAACGACTACCCTATTGGTATTTAATCAAAACGTATTTGCAAATATGCGACTAATAGAGGTGTTCGATTTTTCGAACTACTTGATTTAAAATTCCTGTTATATCGCCGTTTTTTATCGAACACGTAGTGTGAGTCATTTAAATTTATTTGCAACGTGACAAGACAGCCCTGCCCGACAGCTCCCGAACGACAAATAAGTAGATGTTAGGCCGTTCGGGAGTGCTCCGCCTGAGTTTCGCCTCGCACCACACAACACAATTGCCCCGTCTAGACGCCTTCGATGACTGTGGGTTGCTCATTGTTCACCATGGGTGACCAAACCACGGCTGCTTAGCCCTCTCCCTCCGCCACGACAAGGCGGGACCCTATAGCTAGTCAACTATATATTTAAATGATAACAATTTTATTTAATTTACCATGTACTGATAAGAATATCCAGTGCCCAATATGATCCCGTGGGTCTCATAAGAGGCAACAGAGGGAAACAAACTGCTTGTCAAGCGTGGCAACTGTGGCAAATATCGCCCCTATGAGGAAATCTATGGGGAAGGCCTATGTTCAGCAGTAGACTTTAATAGGCTGTAACGGTAATTTTGTTTAATATTTTATCTCAACCGCTGTTACTTTTGACTTATACACGACCAAAAATACTCCGAGCTGTGGTATTGTGTAATGGCTAAAGTTGTTTTTCTTTCGACGCCCGCGTCAATTATGTCCGTGGGGACGAATGTTAGTTGTGTCGGAATCGACCGAGTTAGCGAATTTCTATAAAAACGTTTATTGTTGTTAGTTTTGTTATTGTACAACTAACGACCTAAGTACAAAATATTATTTTTTATAAATATTTTTTCGAAGTATTTTTTATAAATTAATTTATTACAGTACAACACAAGTTCATGAGCTCCTGCATCTATCGACTCCCTGTCTATTTCTCGTGTTTTAGTGGTATAAGTAAAAAATGACTTTCAATAAAATTACATGTAATCTATATTGAATAAAATTGATTCAATTTTATTACATCGAGTCATAACTCTATCTGGGGTTCCTACTCTTCGCTTACCGGTAATTAAAACTGTCATAAGCGACACAGGTTGCAACATAATTTTTAAATTCTAAGAAAAACAACTTATTTTAGCCAGCTTGTTAATCTAACTTCTCTCGACGTGTTCTGACCAAAGCATTAGGTACATAGTTTCAATCTTATGTCACATTTTGTAATTCAAACCAAAACATTGAAACGGAACGTAGCATAGAGGAGATTTTGTGAGGGACACACAACATTATTAACTTTATTTTTTATTAACTTTTTTTATTCACAGGAAATACATTAAATGAGTCAACAAAATACATACTATACTGTACATCTTACTAAGGTGCATAAAGACTAAATTAAAAAGGGGTACATGAGAGTACAAAAGGTACATTTAACACGTGGCAGAGCCACGCTTCAGCTGTATTATCGACTCGACCGGGGGAGACTAGAATCCGAAAATCAGGACCACGGTGTTACAGAATACCTGCTTGAAGCAGCAGCTTAATGCTGCTGTGTTTCTTGTGGTGAATTTAGAAAACTGAAGACCCTTTATACCGTAAACGAGGCATTCCATCTTAGTCCTCAGGGGTGACAACGCATCTGGGTTTTGATTATTAATCCGTGATATAATTATATCTATTGGCCACAGCATCCACTCACCATCAGGTGGACTGTATGCTCGTTTGTCACTATTATTGTCTGTACGTGATATACCTACATATGATTTTTACAACAGCGTAGTTCCACTGTTTATGTAAAGAATATTGAAAATTATCTGTTACATAATAGTTGCTAAGTAAGAATTTGGGAAGTATTATAATATTTTTGTATTTAATAAAGTTATACCTTCAAAGTATACAACTTACTGTAACTAATATCAACATAAAGAACTATCGACATTTAATGCTTCTTTTACTAGAGGAGGTTGAGTATGAAAAGTTTGAGAAACTCGAAAAAGCTCTTGGGATTTTAACTTGAAGACAGTATCAGGTAAATACACAACACATAATTTTGTAAAAACTTGGTATTTATTTCTTTTAAAAATAATACTAGCGGTGTTGTTAATACTACTAATAATGTCTTTCAGACCGAATTCCGGTCACGGCGACCAGTCTCAAAGGAGTCTGGCCATCTGCGCAGGACAGGATTAGCGTGTTACCACACCAATCGATCGATCGTTGATCGATGCATCGATCGATGGTGGAATGGATTAGTCGACGTCAATCAATAGTTTCTACAACACCGATCGATCAATGGTAGAATAAATTAGTCGACGTCGATCCAGCGATTCGATCGAGATGTCGAGAACCCGCCCGCTCCTTCAGCATTTTGAGTAATACTGATGATGAGCCCACAACCACATCAATTAATTGTCGATTGACGGCGATCGATGATCGAATGTTTTATCGACCAGTATCCATTGATCAGCTAAAGCTACCACACCAATCGATCGACATCGATCGATCGTCGATCAATGCCATTGATCGACTTTCGATCGATTGGTGTGCTAACACCTCTATAATAGTGAACTAGTGTGTGCGCAAGCACATGTGTACTCTTTATTCACTCACTCTCATAATCCGATGCTACAGCATTTCGACACGAATGGAGAGAGAATTTCACGCAGGACCATAGGCGTTACGGACCTTCTCAGAGATAATCAACAAGAAACTTGGGCTCTTTGCCTTTTTATATTCCAACGGGACCCTATTAAGCCTCCGCTGTCCGTCCGTATGTATGTCAGCGGGCTGTATCTCATGATCCGTAATAGGTAGACAGTTGAAATTTTCACAGAATGTGTATTACATTAAAGTAAATTAAAAATTAAATGGGGATTCCCTACTAGAAACGTGTATTCCGATAGTACAGAACACTTCATGCGCTAGTGCGACTCGCACTTGGCCGTTTATTTTAATTTCTTGTCATAATCTTGTTTTCAATACCTAATGTGTATTCACATTTTTAAACTCAATTTTATCAATAGCCAGTGTACATTTTGGAAACAATATTCATTATATGGTTGGGCCGTTCACAAGCAAAGAGAACTTATCTTGAACATTTTGTACTATAACTTATATTTGTGATACAAGTTTTATACCCGCATTCGTTGTGGGTCTTTCTATTGTGAAATCCAATACATGTCACTTAGAGTGCTTTGTTTTGCGCTATTTTTCATTTTGCGCTAATGTGACTTGTACTCCACCAACATATACTGAAGTAGCAAGCTGAATGGACTAACTGCTTTATAATCCTTTCAAAATTGAGAGGTATTTTTTTTATTAAATAGGGTGACAAACGAGCACACAGTTCACCTGATAGTAATTGGATACTGTGGCTCGTAGACATCTACATTTATTCTCAATTAAGAATCAAAATGCAGATGCGTTGTCACCTCTGAAGAATGCCTCATTTCCAGTCAAATGGGTCTCCGGTTCTCTACACGCCTCATACGAAACACAACAGCATTAAGCTACCATTTAACGCTGGTATACTGTGAGAGCGTGATCCTACCCTGGTCGAGCCGAACCATTCGTGCTGCAACCATAATATAGTTGTACCGTGGCTCTACCACGTATATGAAATTAAATATGTGAAAATTTTCTCTCAATAAATCAAATTTATTAAGAGACAACTTGTATCAACTAAAATATTTCCATATTCTTAGTTGCAGTTTTTATACAGACAATGTCGCGGGTAAAAGTTAGTAAAAGTGTGAATATGAATAATGTTATAATTTTACGCATAACGTTTTAAACAAAATAAATGACGCCTAGATGAAAATTTCAACCATGAGTCTTTGGGGATGCGTAACAAGGGAGAGATAATTGCACGAAACGCATTTATATTGCGTTCTTAATACGGCATACGCTCCGGGAGTATATCTAGAACGTTATAACCTACTTTTGTTAAATATCTGCACTCCTTTATACAAAGGATGTTTGAAGATCTAGTTAAGAAATAAACTATGTATAAAGAGGAACTATATGCCAGATACATATATAATAACCAGATCGTTGACAAGGAGCAGCATAAAGAAAAGGCCTATATACATTCCACTGTTGGGCACAGGCCTCCTCTATCTTCTGAGAGGGTTTTAGGGCAAGGAAGTGTCCGTCGCACTGCCCCTTCACATATATCCGAATTTTTTAATTTCTCAGACATGCGGGTTTCCTCACTATGTTTTCCTTTACCGTCGATCACGTGGTAAATCAGCACTCAAAATTTCAATTAACTATTTAATTGGTGCCGGCGGGGATCGAACCTGGGTTGCTCGCGATAGCGAGCGCTAAGCCTCTGAGCTACCACGGCTCAGGAGCAGCATATGATAATGTAAATAGCAGCAGCAGCTTGTAGATTTAGACTCAATGGAAAACGTGCTCATGTTTATTGGTAAACTCAATCTTGTAAAAGCAATCTTGTCAATCTTGAACACAGGCACAAAGTAGCCAATATATCGGTATTTTACAGAATACTTTTCAGAGTGTCCGCAGAAATTGCATGACTTAATCCCCCCCTCTTTCTTCCAATAACAGACAACTAGACACTCGGCTAGTCTCCACAACTTCTTAGTAGACATAGCACGTAATCGAAAAAAACGGTTTGCTTTGTCGTTTGTGTCTTCAAGCAATAGTGAATACTTTCGTTAGGTTAAGTCAGTGCGTTTAACCACCTTAGTCTACATCAACATCTCCCATCAGGTGGGACACAGATCAAGAACCTGCCTATAATAATAAGAAAATATTGCTAATTTGTCTGCCAAGCGTATCGATTATGGAAATTCACACTGCTGTAGGAGAAGCGCACGACGCAGATAAAAAGAGACAAAGAGAAGGCGGCGTAATACTCGTAGTTTTGCGAACACATTTTTTTCAAGTTATAAAACTCTCTAATGTAATTTTTATGATACAACAAGCCTTAACTACGGACTAGTCCTTAGTTAAGACTTGTATGGCTTAGCTGAAACGTATTTTCATTCAAGCCATTAAAATAGATTTTAATTTTAATGAAAATACGTTTTAGCTAAGGATCAAAAAAATTAAAAATTTAAACAAAAACCACTTTTTCACTATAATTTTGGTAACATGCTTAGTAAGAAAGTAAAGATTTACATGTATCAGATTGTAACCGCCAATTCAGAACGTGGTGACAGAGGATAAAATGGATAACGTAGTGTAGGAGATTTCGAAAACATTTTAAACCTATCACTTTAGTTAACAGAGGAATATTTAATTAAAATTTGGGAGATTTAAATTTGATTTCGTCAGTTGTCATTATCAGTCTTTACTATATAATATATTTCCTATCTAATTATATCTAATCTG
This sequence comes from Parnassius orleans, assembly GCA_029286625.1. Classification (NCBI taxonomy): domain Eukaryota; kingdom Metazoa; phylum Arthropoda; class Insecta; order Lepidoptera; family Papilionidae; genus Parnassius; species Parnassius orleans. Next base: position 145,265 of record JAGSMP010000547.1, on the reverse strand, counting down.
AGTATTGCCAGTAAAGTCCTAACTACAGAATATAGGCTCCATGGCGCGGTGGCTTAGCAGACGGCTCCGACCCAAAGGTTCCAATGCCGCACGGAAAAAGTTTTGTATGGCCTACATAATATATTGTTCCGCGTCTGGATGTATGTCTTTATGTGCAATTTATGTATGTAAACTGCCTGCCGTGGTAGCTCAGATGGTTAGCGCTCGCTGTAAATTTCATAGTACAGGAGCAACCCGGGTTCCATCCCCTCCGGCACCAATGAAATTGTTAATTGCAATTTTAAGTTCTGATTTACCACGTGCTCGGAGGTGAAGGAAAACATCGTGAGGAAACCTGCATATATGAGAAATAGGAAAAAAAAAATATTTCGAAGGCATGTGAAGTTCGCCAACACGCATTGGGGCAGCGTGGCGGACATTTCCTTGTCCAAAAACCCTCTCAGAAATGAGAGGAGGCCTGTACCCAGCAATGGGGCGTTATAATAGGCTGTAACTTTAACTAACTTTAAACTGCCTGCACGATACAGGAGAAGATTCTAATTTGGGTTGGTGTAACCTAACATTTTTTAAAAACAAAAAATAAGAAAAGAATTTTCCGCTTTTATTCCTTAGAGACATGTAATGGCGCCCCTCGTCATTACGTATCTTATCTTTGTCTATGCGTCACAGAAATGGAGTCTTAATTGTGACTATGTGTTTATTTATATATTTTATTTCACTAGGGAGAATTTCCTTATAAAATATCATTATAATTTTTTTATTAACTGTAAGCTGTGGAAGGTCAGTAGCTAATCGCTCATCGTAAATTTTAAAGAACGCAAGTATTACGCATCGTGAGGAAACCTACTTTTCTCAGCAACAAAACAACTTAGACACGTTAAGTCTTAAAGAAATTATAAAACAGAATACACTATGTATGTAGACTGTAAGTTTACTTTTACATTACATATTAACATACCGTATGTAATCTAAATTAAAATTGACTTTTATCTTTAGATTTTACTGTTTACATGTAGCAACTGGAAAGTTTTATCAGCTGTTGAATTAGATGGCTGGACGATTATTTACTACCTTAGAAAGAATTTATGAAATAAAAAATTATATTCATTATTTCTATGTTAATACTTGAACATGGAATATCGGAGTAATGGCAAAATATAAAACTAATATCAATTAAAAGGTACTGTGCCATTGATTTAAAAGGATTTACTGTGTAGTTGCTGTCTAAGAATATCCAGTACTCAACTCGTAGAACAACGCCCACGGAACGACCGTGGGCGTTGTTCTACGAACAGTTGTACTTATCGTCGTTAAAGCTACACGCAACTGTAAGTAACGATACAAGAGCAAGTCTTATTCCAAAATGTTACGATAATATCTCGAACGTCAGTCTAAGTGAGATTAGAATAGCTATCCAGCAACTTAAAAACAGCAAGGCTTCGGGCGAGAATGAAATTAATGTAGAACGTTTAAAAGCGGGTGAAAAACAGGTACTTAAATCCTTTCAGAGGCAGTTCAATTCCATCTTCCATGAATAATACTCCGGCGGAGTCGAGCAAAAGCGCGGTGGTTTTGTTCTTCAAGAAAAGCGACAACGCTCTATTGAAGAATAACAGAGCGATTTCCCTTCTGAGCCGCAACTACGAATTGTTTTCGAGAGTTATTACGACTTCCAGCCTCCCGAGCTAGCAGGTTTCCAAAAAAAACAGCAGTATCATAGACCATATACACACCCTTTGGCAAATTGCATAGAAGACTATTAGAAATGCGTGGTCCACGAGAAAGCCTTCGATTCCGTGGACATTTAGGCGGTACTACATTATTTTCAGCGGTGGCTAGTTGACTAGCGGTATATGGGAGTACTGAAGTGTTTGTACAGTAGTACTAAACTAATCTAGCTCTCTGTTGTAGTAAGTAGTACTAAACTAATTTGCTAGTGAGACTTCTTATCTTTTTTACAGTTTGCAGTTTAATTAGTTCAACACCAGCATCAGTTGTCGAGCGACCTCTTGTAAATCCATCTCAAAAAAGCCGTAATAGCTCAGGGAAGCCGTGGAAGCTCAGGAATTAACCGCTCGCAGTAAATTTTACACTACGTGAGCGTTCAGCCTGGGTTCAATTCCTACCAACACCAATCAAAAACATCGTGAGGCAATAGTAGAGAAATTAAAAAAAAATCGAAAATCGAAACATCGATGTCACTTGAAGTCTTCCGACATGCACTGGAGCAGTGCGACATATTAATGTATTCTATATCCCCCGTATTCTGGCGAACTTGTGAAGCCGTAACTTTACTGTTATCTTTTACTAATATTTCTCATAAAGTTCTATTTTCCGCTTTATAGAGTCAAGCACTGCTCCTTTCTGCGTTACCTTGCTTCATAGCTAAACAGCCTAAGAAGAAAGTTAGACTGTGGCTATACTAAAGCTTTAGGTAAGAATATAACTAGGTCCCCTTGACACTAGCGGCGAAGAACAGTTCCGGAAACAGTTACGTAGACTCCACGGACCGATAATCTCTATAGTAAATGTCACTGTCTTTATAATAATTAGAGGCCAAAGTAATACCGTTGGGCCTTCTGCCGACGCCGCTACCGCAAAAAAAAAACCGATGAGGTTGGCAGATTGCCGCTCTTTATTGGATTGATACAGCGCAAGCTTTCCCCACTACATAATTTGCCGAGATTATTACAGTGAATAGATTTCTAAGTCAAAGTCTTACTGCACATTTCGTACTACACAACGAAATATCCCAATGTTTCTGTTAGTTAACTCCCAGTGGAACATTCTCGCTGGATAAGAATATCTGCCCTTTCTGCTTTGCTTTTGTGGAAAGGACAGGTTTAATTTATTACTTAGATTTTAAAACCACTTAAAATATGCAAGAAAGCTAGAAAGGCGGGCAATGCAAATCTACTATACTTCTTACACTGAGACGTTCACGAAATTTTAAAGTAGCTTAAACCTAGACAGTTGAAATAAAAAAAGTTATTTATTTCCTCTTCCTCTCCTGTGTTGGCCCGCGAAAGTACACCGCTGAACATGGGCCTCTCTGCTTCGGAGAATTGGTCTTAATTATCACGTGTGACTGGCGGCTTGGCAGCATTTATTTATATTTCTATATTTTTTGAGTTTCATACAAACTTTTGTACGTGGTAGAGCCATGCTACAGCTATATTACTGGTATAGTTGTAGAACGAATGGGTCGGCTCGACCGGGGAAGGACCACGCTCTCACAGAATACCAGCGTAAAATAGCAGCCTAACGATGCTGTGTTTCGTATGGTGAGTGTAGAGAACCGGAGACCCTTTTTACTGGAAACGAGGCATTTCATCTTAGTCCTCACAGTTGACAACGCATCTGCATTTTGATTCGTCATCGAGGATAGGCGTAGGACACAGCAACCACTTACCATCAGGTGGACTGTTTACTCGTTTGTCACCCATATTCTAAAAAAAAAACTTACTCACTACATACTATCAAAAGTCCACTGTTGAATATCGGACTCCCTTATAGATTGCCACATTGTACGGTTCTGAGCAACCTACATACCTCGAATGTCTGCATGTGTCATCAGGTCGTCACTACATTTAGTGGTGTTTTATAACTTTAAGTGACACGTCCATTTGCTATAAATTAATAAAATGGTCTCTTATTTAACAAATACAATAAAATAGCCGATATTAAATGTAATAACTATAGGCATAGCTCTAGACAGCAAGGCGCGTGATGGACAGGCCTTAATTGCAGCTATTGCGCTCATTTCCGACCGCTTAATAACATCGCCTGTTCGTGAAATGTTGCAAGTTAATGAAAACTAAAACTCTTCAGCTATGTGCATTCACTCAACTTACTTACTGTTGGTAATTACTAAATAATTTAGTTCAACCGCAGTGTTCAAGTTTTCCTGTGGTCACATGAACAGTACAGAACAAAGTATCGCATCTTCGCTGTGGCATCGTAACGGGGTAGATTTAGGTTAGGCACTTTAATATCGATAATCTTCCTTGATCAGTCCGTAATAGTCTACTACTAGACACGGGCTTCTCTTTTGGTAGAAAGGAATTATCTTATCTTATATTTAAAAACGCTTCGTTTTCTTTTACGAGCCGTTTTGCAGTAAACGATACCCTTATTTAAAAGTAAAAAGTTGTGAGACCCTCGTGGGAATATCGGGGGACCCCCGTCAGGAACGAAGTTCCTTACGTAATTTTTTTAACTCTTAACGTGATTTTATAAGGAGATTTCTATTGATTAAAAATATATTTTTATTAAAAAAAAAAAAAATTAAATTATTATATAATACTCTAGGTACTTGCACGAATACACACACATACAACCGTATATAATAGAAAGGGACAGAGAGAAAGAGAAAGAGAGGGAAAGGTTGCCTGTTTATAATAATTTATGCCAGTTAACTCTACTGTAAGCCGCGTAAAAGAACTTCGTTCCAAAAATAACAGTACATTTATTTATGAACCGTTTTCAGTTTTTTCATATGAAGTCATCTTAAGTTAAATGAATAGCTCGTAATATGAACTGTTTTTACATACACCTCGCATGTAACAATAGTCTGGCATTTTCCATAGTCGTCTCTTAATCTTACTCGTCTCTTTTGCGCTGCCACCACGCGTATGCCTTTTTTCAATAAGGTTTATAATGCTCTTTAATATTTAACTATCGTTCGTTTCACATAAATCCTTTATGTCCCTTTATGTCCTTATGGTCCCCAAAACAGCTTCCTTAGTACAATATGTTACCAACCACAAAGATGATTGATGCTAGTGGGACTTAAGGGTTAAACGTTTCAGAAGATTTGTCATTGAAATATACCACAGATAGCTCCCGTTATTCGACTCCAAGAGTCAGTAATTCCTTCATGGGGTAATGTACGCTTTACAATAAAGAATCAGAAATATGTATAGCACCCATTTAACTAAAGTAAACAAAAAATTATAAGCAAAAAATATTTAATGAAGGTTATTATACTACTAAAGAGTACATGATTAATAGTAACTCCTGAGAATTATCGCTACCATACTGTTTATAAATGTTTTGTACATCATAATATATTGTAAATTAATGTTTAAAAACGTCCCGCTGGGTTTTTGCTGGTTATTCCGGGAACAGAGGTTTTTCCGAACCAGTTCTAAAAACATAAATGAATTTCAATAAGTATCCTTGAGTAAAAATTGAATAAAATAATTATATAATTACTATTTTATTCCATTCCGTTCCGTTCCGTTCCGTTCCGTTCCGATCCACCCAGTTCCATTCCGTTCCTTCTATTCAATTTCATTCCATTTCCAACCATTCCTCCACTCCTCCCTCCTCCACTCCAATTCACTCCTCCATCCACCCAATCCACCTCCACTCCCTCCTCACTCCCTCCACTCCTCCTCCACTCCACTCCTCCCTCACTCCCACTCCACTCCCTCCCACTCAACTCCACCTCCCTCCACTCCTCCCTCCCTCCCACTCCACCACCCACTCCTCCACCCACCCCTCCACTATTCTATTATATTCTATTCTAATCTACTGTACTGGTACTCTACTCTACTCTACTTTACTCTACTCTATTATATTCTATTTTATTCTATTCTGTTTTATTCTGTTCTGTTCTATTCTATTCTACTCCCTTACCGTAAACCAAGGACATCCATCTTATAATATGTACGAACTTTGCATTTATAGTTTCTGAGACAAGAAGGTTTCCTCACGATGTTATTCTTTACCGCCGTGTACGTGATAAATCAACACGTAAAACCGTAATTAACAGTTAATTTGTGAGGTACAAATTGAACACGGTTGGATCACGTATTTTATAATTTTAAGACGAGCGCTTATCCCCCTGAGCTACCATGACGAGAGTTAAGTGCAAACATTAAAATAGAACTGTGGCAATGATCCGTTGTACCGGCAGATATAATCTCCTTCATATAGCATGGAACAGCTCTATTAGTAGGATTATTACGCAAGTCTGAAAACTCGATCCCGAGAGATGTGTGACCGAGATGAAAATAGCGGATGTGACTTAAATCCGCTTTAACCTTCTTAGTTCATATATCAATGTTTCTTTCACACCTATGACTTTTTAGACAAATGATCTTACAGTCCACCTCATCCATCCATTAAAATCCATAAAGTCTACTGCTGAACATAGGCCTCCCGCATAGATTGCATCATAGTTGAGGATTTTGAACGGATTTTACCATAGTTGCCACCTTGATGGGCGGATTGGCAACCACAGTTTTTCGTTATTTTGAGTTGTTATCACGAAGATGCTGCTGCCCATCAGCTGTTTCAATTTCTCTTTGTCCCCTCATACGACACCCCCATTTCGTACGTGGTAGAGCCAAGCTGCAGCAATATTATGCTTGTAGAACGAATGGGTCGACTCAACCGGGGAAGGACCACGTTCTCACAGAATACCAGCGTAAAATAACAGCTTAATACTGTTGTGTTTCGTATAGTGAGTGTAGAGAACCGGAGACTCTTTTTACTGAAAATGAGGCATTCCATCTAAGTCCTCAGGGGTGACAACACATCTGCATTTTGATTCTTAATCGAGGATAAATGTAGATGTCTATGGGCCACAGCATCTACTTATCTAGAAAAATTGATTTCAATGAGACATCACATAAAGGATTATTGGAGTTATAAGCATAATTTCTGTTCCATAAAATATTAAGTTTAGTTTATGATAAAAGGAATTATTATGAAACAACTACATTTTTATTATATAATATAGTGGGGTGGCAAATGAGCACAAAGTGCAGCTGGTGGTATGTGTATGCTATGATCCGCAGACACCGCCTCGATTAGAAATCAAAATGATCCCGATTCTATTAAATGTGCAATGTTTTTTATCAAATATAAATATTGATGTAAATAAAACAATACCTGATTTGTTTTCAAATAAAATGGAATAGTATATTATAACCGAACTCATAGAAAATCAAACAAGAAGTTATCATTAATTTTTGAAATTCATTTGACTTGACGGAATTCTCAACAACGTGAAAGAATAAGTAGTAACATTTAAAAGAAAATAATTAAAGTGATTTATTTAGACTATTGAAATAAAAATCTTAATTGTGATTAAGAAATTCCTTTAGAAATTCCATGATCTTAAATCTAAATTGTAATTTTACGCAAGTATTTGAATAGAAGTAATGGTGACAAATGAGCACACAGTCTACTGAAGGTTGTATGTTGTGAAGAAGTGTTTTTAGAGTCTATTTTTCATGTCTAATTTGTGGCAGAGCCAGTTATATAACGGTTGTAGGATAAATGGGTCGGCCGGGGATTAACGACGCTCTCACAGAATACCAGCGTAAAATAGCAGTTTGATGCTTCTGCATTTCGTATGGTGAGTGTAGAGCACTGGAGACCCTTTTTACTGGTAGTGGGACATTCCATCTTAGTCCTCAGGGGTGACAACGCATCTACGTTTTGATTCTTAATTGAGGATAAATGTAGATATCAGCATCCGCTTACCGACAACAACCACAACGGTCTGTGTGCTTGTTTGTCACCCTTATTCTATAAAAAATATATAAATAAAACGCCTCCTCAAAACAAAATAAAATCCCTGTATAGGATAGGGGTGACGTTCAAAAAGGAAATAAAATATCGCAGTTGGATTTAGATGCAGTTGCATAGATACGATAGTCAGACAGCATTCACTTATTCAGATATTTTTCAGCCCGAGCGTTTAAGTTTGGTTTAATGGTCGATCCTAAGTAAATTCTAACTGAGAGCGTTATATTTGTTTGTAATATGCTTCTGATTCCGTTTGTCTGTAAATTTAATTCAAAGAAAGTATTAATTTATTTGTTTGTTTCAAATATTGTTGCATTTAGACGTAGTACGACCAAGTATGCATAATTTTACATAATATTATGTCTTCGCGGAAATGTGTGATTCGAAACCATGACCAGCAGTGCGATTTTGTAACTCTAATGGCAATCACTCCACAACTGGAATATGTTGTTATGATGATTATATTTTGCAATCTAAAAAGATATTGAACAAAACATCAGATTATAACCGATACTGTTTACACAATACAACATAACAAAAGGTGAAATGTAAAATAAACCAAGAATACCTCCAGAGCTATACAATCACATTTTTCTTTCATTACTAACCAAGAAATAATTATTATCTATACACACAGCCGAAATACATTAATTTCAGAGTTCTAAGAATATAACCCTAGACTGGAGTTTAAACCGATCTATCCCAATCGCTCTAGTAAGTTTACTAAATCAACTTATTTGTAATTTACCTTTTTAAACCTTTCCATATTTTAAGAAAAGAACGTCTATTTTTGAGTTCACGTAATTTACTCTTTTCTAAAATATCTTTTCTATTCTTACCCAACCTTTCACTATTACAGCGCTGAAACTTTTTATAGAATGAGGGTGAAAAACGAGCACACAGTCCACAGATGGTAAGTGGATGCTGTGATACATAATATATCATATTTTATATATGTATCATCGATGAAGAATCAAAATGTAGATGCATTTTTACCCCTAAAGGCTAAGATGGAATGCCTCGTTTTCCAGCGATGAACATTAATAACTAAAAATAATACATACGTCATTTAAATATTACTACGTGGTATTTTTTACGTGGTAGAGCCATGCTGTAGCTATATTACTGGTATAGTTGTAGCACGAATGGGTCGGCTCAAACCGGGGAAGGACCACGCCCTCACAGAATACCAGCGAAATAGCATTAACGCTGCTGTGTTTAGTATGGTGAGTGTAAGACAGGGCCCTTTTTACTGGAAACAAGGGCATTTCATCTTAGTCCTCAGGTGACAACATCTGCATTTTGATTCGTAATCGAGGATAGATATAGGAGTCTATGGGCGCAGCAGCCACTTACCATCAGGTGGACTGTGTGCTCGATCGTCACCTTTCCTATAAAAAAAATGTTCTGTACGTGGACATGTGAGCTGGACATGGGCACTACATTGTTGGAAAGATTGTCATACCCACCACGCTTGATAGTCAGATTGGCGGTAGCATTTCCTGGTCTTTCTTTCTTTGCTTTGAAAAAGTTACCTCTACACTAGGATTTTGTCCTGTATCGTGGGGGTTTATATAAGAAATTAAGATGTTCCTACTTTAAACACTAGGAATAAACAAGCTACTAGCAAACAACATACCAGTTACTAGACTCACACAAATTAGTAATTCATTTATGGGGCAATATTGTTATGGATAAAATATATTATAGAGCCATGCTGCAGCTATATTTTTAGTATAGTTGTAGCACGAATGAATCGGCTCGACCAGGGAAGGACCACGCTCTCACAGAATACCAGCGTCTAACAGCAGCTTAATACTGCTGTGTTTCGTATGGTGAGTGTAGAGAACCGGAGACCCATTTTACTGGAGAATAGGCATTCCATCTTAGTCCTCAAGGCTGACAACGCATCTGCAGATTCGCAAACGAGGATAGATGTAGATGTCTATAGGCCACAGCAACCACTTACCATCAAGTGGACTGTGTGCTCGTTGTCATCTTATTTCTATAAAAAAATATACGCGTTTAAAACAAATTCCTTGAAAATGTACAAATTTATCAATAAACAAGTTTAAATGTTTAATTAAAGACAAATTGTATAAAAAGGGTTATTATTATATCAAAGAATATGTAAATAATAATAAATGGAATAAGGTGATTACCTATGCTGGTTCTATTAAAATTTAAAATTGTACAAAATGATTGTAAAGTGAAATATATTATTTAAAGCAATAAATCCTGTTAGGTCTTTTGCTGGTTCTTCCCAGCACAGAGGTATTTTCCGAACCAGTGGTAAAAAACGTACTTTCAATATGAATTATGTAATAATCTATATTGAATAAAAATCATTCTATTCTTATCTATTCTATTCTATTCATATATAAATTTCACAAAGACAAACACCCAGACCCGGAACAATTATTTGTAGGCCATACAAGTACTTGTTCTGTGCGGTTGAAACCGCAGCTCTTAGCGCTGCAACTCATTGATAAGCTTCTGCACCACGGAGCCGTACAACGGTCTGAATAATTTACTTCTGACTTAAATCTGACTATCATCTATCAAAAGGCATGAGATTTATCCTTATTCCGTGGGTTTCGTAAAGGCGAAAGAAAGAAATTGAAACAGGGAATGGGTAGAAGCATCCGCCTCATAACAACTGGAAATTGTAAAACTGTATTTGCCGACCCGCCAGCCAAACGTGGCAACTATGGCAAATCCCCTTTAAAATAATCCACGGAGGTTTATGTACTTGTATTTATTAAATTTTATAAATGAAATGTTTCATGTTTTATGTAGTCTTCATTTTCCAATTTTGTCTTTCACCTTTAAAATAAAACGGGTGTTTATAATGTAGCTAACTATGCCGCTTTTATATTTAATTTTGAGGAATAAAAGCGTAAAATAAGCATTATAACAAAAAGCTGTATGCTGTTTTGAAATTCCTTTCAAACAATAATTGAAAATAATTGCTTCACTTATAATCATTAGTTAAGGTACTCGTAAATATGCGAATATACGTGGTACCATGTATTGCAGCTATATTATGGTTGCAGCATCAATTTCGGCTCGACCGGGGACCAAACTCATAATACCTACTAATAATTACTACTACTACTACTCACTTAGAGTGTAGAGAACCGGAACCCTTTTTACTGGAAACGAGGCATTTCATCTTAGTCCTCACAGGTGACAACGCATCTGCATTTTGATTCGTAATTGAGGATAGATGTGGGAGTCTATGGGCCGCAGCATCCACTTACCATCAGGTGGAGTGTGTTCGATCGTCACCCTTATCCTATAAAAAAAATGTTCTGTAATACGTGGACATGTGAGCTGGACATGGGCTTCTCATTGTTGGAAGATTTGTCATACCCACCACGCTTGATAGTCAGATTGGCGGTAGCATTTCCGTCTTTCTTTCTTTGTTTTGAAAAAAAGTTACCTCCACACTAGGATTTTGTCCTGTATCGTGGGGGAGTTTACATATAAGAAATTAAGATGTTCCTACTTTAAACACTAGGAATAAACAAGCTACTAGCAAACAACATACCAGTTACTAGACTCCACAGAATTAGTAATTCATTTATGGGGCAATGTATTATGAGATAAAATATATTATAGAGCCATGCTGCAGCTATATTTTAGTATAGTTGTAGCACGAATGAGTCGGCTCGACCAGGAAGGACCACGCTCTCACAGAATACCAGCGTCTAATAGCAGCTTAATACTGCTGTGTTTCATGGTGAGTGTAGAGAACCGGAGACCCTTTTTACTGGAAAAGAGGCATTCCATCTTAGTCCTCAAGGCTGACAACGCATCTGCATTTTGATTCGCAAACGAGGATAGATGTAGATGTCTATGGGCCACAGCAATCACTTACCATCAAGTGGACTGTGTGCTCGTCTGTCATCTTATTTCTATAAAAAAATATACGCGTTTTTAAAACAAATTCTTGAAAATGTACAAATTTATCAATAAACAAGTTTAAATGTTTAATTAAAGACAAATTGTATAAAAAGGGTTATTATTATATCAAAGAATATGTAAATGAAAATAACCAATGGAATAAGGTGATTGCCACCATGCTGGTTCTATTAAAATTTAAAATTGTACAAAATGATTGTAAAGTGAAATATATTATTTAAAGCAATAAATCCTGTTTGGTCTGCTGGTTCTTTAACCTGAGAGATTTTGAACCAGTGGTAAAAACGTACTTTCAATATGAATTATGTAATAATCTATATGAATAAAAATCATTCTATTCTTATCTATTCTATTCTATTCATATATAAATTTCACAAAGACAAACACCCAGACCCGGAACAATTATTTGTAGGCCATACAAGTACTTGTTCTGTGCGGATTGAAACCGCAGCTCTTAGCGCTGCAACTCATTGATAAGCTTCTGCACCACGGAGCCGTACAACGGTCTGAATAATTTACTTCTGACTGTCTGACTATCATCTATCAAAAGGCATGAGATTTATCCTTATTCCGTGGGTTTCGTAAGAGGCGAAAGAGGAAAATTGAAACAGGGAATGGGTAGAAGCATCCGCCTCATAACAACTGGAATTGTAAAACTGTATTTGCCGACCCGCCAGCCAGTGGCAACTATGGCAAAATCCCCTTTAAAATAATCCACGGAGGTTTATGTACTTGTACTTATTAAATTTTTTAAATGAAATGTTTCATGTTTTATGTAGTCTTCATTTTTCCAATTTTGTCTTTCACCTTTAAAATAAAACGGGCGTTTATAATGTAGCTAACGATGCCGCTTTTATATTTAATTTTGAGGAAGTAAGAAGCGTAAAATAAGCATAATAACAAAAAGCTGTATGCTTTGTTTTGAAATTCCTTTCAAACAATAATTGAAAATAATTGCTTCACTTATAATCATTAGTTAAGGCACTCGTAAATATTGCGAATATACGTGGTACCATGTATTGCAGCTATATTATGGTTGCAGCATCAATGGTTCGGCTCGACCGGGGACCACACTCTCACATAATACCTACTAACTACTTACTACTACTACTACTACTCATAGAGTGTAGAGAACCGGACACCCTTTTAACTGTGTGACATCGAATCTATATTTTGATTCTTAATGGAGGTTTCGTCAGGTGGACTGTGTGCTCGTTTGTCATCCTTATTCTATACAAAAATATCAAAATATATGTTTATATTTTTTGATCATTCAACAAATTCATGGATATAGGTAGTTCAGGGCCGTGTTTTATGGTACTCCTTGGGGGAGGCCTAAGTTAAGCAGTGGAATTGTAAAGGGCAATATGTAAAGTTGACGTTAAATATTTTTATTTACTTTTAGGTTTACTTCAAACGTCAATGAACGTTAGAATCTACAACCGGTTTCAAAAAAGGCCTACAGAGAAGAATCATCAAGACGAATGCAGGCTATAAATATTGCATCTTGCTAAATCTTGCTGAAAACTATAGCTCAGTAATACCGGAAAAATCTTTTGATCCAATTTTGTTGTGAAACACTTTACAGCCTATATTTCAAGAATGTTTCTTCAATTGTATTACATGCATAATAAACATAAACACCTGTCAACCAGAGGGTAGGCAGAAACTATGGACTTCCATTTGGCGATCCTGCACACCTGTCTTGCCTCCTCCACATCCATATATATTGCCCATTTTCAATATATCGCCAATTTGGTCGATAAACATTCACCTAAGGGCGTCCCTTCCCGACTCTGCCGTTCACCTCTGCAACATAAATTTGCTTTGTCACTGTACAGATCCCAAAAACAGCCGCTAGGAGATAGGGTTCATGAAATGAAACTCAGCTATCAATTAGCAGTAGGAGTCAAAAGCATCGTATATTATGTAAAACCTTACGTACTATTTCAACCAAACCTTTACAACGCGATATAAAACACAAGCTTTGGACACAACGACATCTAGTAAAAAAATAAACTAAATATTGTAAACAAAGTAATTGACGGATTTCATACATCCTGCCATGGACAGATTGTCCATAAACTAAACACACGACACATATGTATTATGAATAAAGAATCAATAAAGTTTTAACATAAAGCTGTTAATAATAAGCTAAAGTAATTCATAACAATAAAACATTAAGTACTAAAATTACTAATCCTTGAGTATTTTATTCAAATTTAATACAAAAAGAAAATACTTAGAATAATGCATTTCATTCAGAAAATCAAACATCTTAAGAATAATTATATTCATTCAGTAATCGGCAAAACACAAATTTTGGATACTGGCCTTTTAATAATAACACCATTGCATCGTAAAGACACCACACGGTACCTCCATCCAAACCAGGATGTTCTGCTATAATTATTCCATAGAGCCATCTAGCAGGAGGAAGATCGTCCTCCTTCACCAATACAACTCCGATTTTTGGGTCAGAGTATGGCCTTTCCACTATGGCGTTGTAAAATGTGTGAGATATTCACGAGACCATCGCTTCCAAAATATTTGTACCATACGTTGAGCGATCTGCCAACGTTTGAGCGAATTTATATTAGAAGTCAAATAATTTTCATCTGGAACGAGAACCAATGATTCTCCAACCAAGAAATGTCCCTGTGTGAGAGGGAATGAATTATCCATGTTATTATTTATTCGTGATATTGGTCTCGAGTTCAGACAAGCCTCAACTTGAGACAACACTGTACTAAATTCTTCAAAAGTCAACAAGAGTTGCCTATCATTCTCTTGAGGTGACTCTTTGTACACTTACTACCTGCTTCCCATAGACCTCCAAAATTGGGACTATAGGGTGGAATTCTGTGCCAATAAGTTCCATTATTAGCAAGCCAATCAGCAATATCAACAGCTACACTGGACTTTTCTGCTGTTAGGAGGCCTGTAATATTCGATCTGCACCTACGAATGGTAGCGTTGTCACTCCATAAATTGGAACAATGTCCACGTCTGAGACAAACCGTTTAAACGCTGCTATAAAAGCTTCAGAAGTAAGATCACTTACTAATTCTAGGTGCACAGCTCTAGTTGCCATGCAAATAAAGAGACATATATCCCTTGTAGACCGATATCCTCTGCCTTTTGCTATTTTACTGCAATTGGACCAGCGTAGTCTACTCGCTATGACTAAATGGTCTACTTGCTCTCACTCTGGCAGCAGGTAACTGGCCCATGATTGGATTATTAGCTCTAGATGTATAGCGCAAGCAAGTAATACATTTGTGTATGTAAGATTTCACTAAATTTTTTAAATTAATAATCCAGTATCTTGACCGAATGAAATTAATCATTAATTGTGGGCCCCCATGTAAGGTTTTCTCATGAGCATTTGCAACTATTAGTGTAGCCAAATTAGATTTTTATTAATAGATTTTTAGATTTGCAAATAGATTTTTATTGCATATAGAAATTTTATTGCAATCAGAGTTCTGTTTTAATATTTTCTGATGAAGCCAATCAGACCCTTGTTTCCATAAATATAAAGTTTCTAAAACTTCCGGACTCACACCCTAGAAGCACAATCAGCCGGGTTATCTTGAGATTTCACATGAGACCACTGATTACGATCGAAATATGTGACAATCTCAGATACTCTATTACCCACAAAAGGCTTCCATCTGCTCGGTTGACTGCTCAACCAAGCGAGCACCACTGTTGAGTCCGTCCAATCGTAATCTATTGAGTGGTAAGCAGAGAGTCACTGCCACTTCATATAACAACTTAGAAAGCAAAACAGTTCCACACAATGCCAAACGTGGTATGGAGACTTGTTTGACTGGTGACACTTTAGTTTTGATGCTATCAAACTACATGAACTTCGCCGTTTTACAACTCAAGCGAATACTACTCCAGCGTATGCTTAGTTAGATGCATCGCAAAACTCGTGTATTTCCAAAAGTTCATTCGCATTAGTAAATATCCATCTAGGAATACTAAAGCCTGTAATAAATGAAAGTTTACTCTAAATAAAAGCCACTCCTGTAACAAATTAGAAAGTATCTTGATCCCATTCGATACCTGACATCCAAATCTTCTGAATGAAGATTTTGGCAGTATTACTACTGGTGCTATCCACCTAATGGATCGAAAAGCCTAGAAATATCTGAAACAACCTTTATCATTGTAACAGGAGTTGTTATGTGGTAACTGAACACGGTACACAAAATTGTCAGTTACATTATTCCAATATAATCCTAAAACCTTCGTGAAACTTTCATTTTCTTTCCTAGATTTAGTTCTATGTTTTCATTTTGGATTTTAACCACTTCTCCAGTTTTTCTAATAATTTCTACTATTACTTCCCATTTTGTAGTTGAAAACCTCCCTTGCATCATTTCATTAAGATCTTTGTACACTTGTACACCTTCTTCAACTGTTTCACAACCACTCATCAGGTCATCCATGTAGAAGTCCTGGAGTACTCTTTCAGCTGCTGAAATTATATTTTTACCCTCATCATATGCTAACTGCTGAAGAGTACGTACAGCAAGATAAGGTGCGGACGCAGTTCAAAAGTAACACGTAGGCCTGTAATGGCGTAACTCACCTTCTTCGTCATGCCATAAAATACGCTTAAAATCTATGTCACTTTTGGAAACGTCTATTTTTCTGTACATCTTAACTATGTCTGATATTAGGCATATGGGTCGTATGCGCCAACGCATAACTAAATGTCGTAGCTCGGACTGAAGAACAGGACCAACCATAAGATCGTGATTAAGAGAAACCCGTTGGTACCAGGACATGAAGTCGAAAACAACTCTAAGCTTTGTTGTAGACTTATCCTCACGAATGATGGCATGGTGAAGCAAATAAACCGCACAAGCATTGTCCTTTTCATCCTCTGGTATGAGTTCCATATGATTAAGATCAATGTATTCACGAATAACGGCAGAATATCTTTCTTTTAAATCTGAATTCCTTGCCAATCTTTTTCTAAAAGGTGAAGTCGTCGCAAAGCAATATGCCTAGAGTTGCCACACTGACACGGATTTTCATCACGGAAAGGAAGCTTTACAATATATCTACCTGAATCATTTCGAGTAGTATTAGCAAAATAGTTTCACATTTTGCTCCTCTTCAGTGAGAATTATTTTACAGGTACTAGCAGTTGGTTCTGCTTCTAATTCCCAAAACTTCTTCAATAGTTCATTTTCATCAACTTGCAAATGAAAGTTTAAGATGGTGTTACATTGATTTGACTCCAAACTATCTATACATTGCCGAGTTAATTTGACCAGATAAGATCCACCCCAGCCTAGTATTCTGTGCTACAGGTAATCCAGAGGGACCTTTGATTACACCATCTTCTAAAATCTGAGCAAATATCTCTGCACCATGTAAAAGATCAATTTTATTAGGCACACCAAATTTTGGATCTGCTAGTTTAAGTTTGCTTATTTCAGGCCACATTTTAACTACAACTTTCTTAAAGGGCTGAAGAGTTGTAAGTTTTGAGGACGTGTACCTTGCTTCTACATAAAATGTGGGGTCGTGGAGTGAACGCAACCTAATAAACACCACAACCTTGACTCTTACAAGGAATTGTCCTCACCCCGTATTCCTGAAACTACGAGTTTTGTTGAACCTTCTGCAGTCCAGTGCTTGAACTGTTGACTTGTAATAAACGAAGCTTGTGACCCTTGATCCAACAAACATCGCATAGTCATCTCAACACCCTAAGTGATTCAGCTTTCACTAATGCTGCTAACAACACTTGACTATGATTACTTAAAAACATGTGACTACTGACTCTGGCTCTGACTCCTTCTGATTTTCATGAATGGCAGTTGGAATTAACAGCAACATTTATACCAACTGCCTCTGTATTCTCCTTGCGTTTGTGGGATTATTTACAGAATGAAATAATGAATGATGCCTTTACAAATTTGACATCGTGAAGATTGTCTACAATTAAAGACAGAATGACTATCTCCTAAACAATTATAGAATAACCTCCTGGTGTGAGCATAGTCCCGTCTATGATTCTTACTGTTTGGAAAATAATTTGCAATTGCATAATTTATGATTGCCTTTACAAAATGAACAACACAAATTATTGTTATTAGACATATACTATCATTGGCATAACACACTGTTGCCTTACATTGCCTCGATTTAGGTTTAGTATCTAAAATTCCAATGATCGAAACCTATGTTCTAAAAATCTTTAAAATCAGACAACTTAGGCAACTAGAAATTAATTCACTTGACCTAGCTTCCCATTTTTCTGGACTCATGATCAAGTTTCTGGCTCATTACGTAAATAATAATTATATCCCAAGTGTTGATATCTATACCTAAATTTGCAAGCCGTTTAAACATTCTATTATAGTGTCTAATAGTTCCTTGATTGCATTTGAAGATTCAAATTGAATAATTTTATGATTCAATAACCGTTTTAATATGTGGTTTGAAAGATATTTTTTTATTATATCTATTTTTAATTGAGTCCATCAAACTGAATAATTCTTACCGGTAATAGGAATGTGACGTACAATTTGTTCAGCTTCTTCCGATAGATGACTCTTAAGATAATGTAACTCTGGACATCAAGAGTTTCACAGTTATCTACTAAACATACAAATAAATCTTTAAAAGAAGTCCAATCTGAATAATTCCCGTTAAAAATAGGTATTGTAATTTTAGGTAATCTAACACCTGAAGAAGAACTTGAAACTTTCGATGATATTTTATCGCCGGAAGAAGTAGATTTAGATTTTTGCCAGCGCATTCAGACAATTTTGTTTTAATATTGACTTATAATCTATATAACATTCTTCAGTTTTGTCAAACTTTCTTTTTGTAATATTCAGACTTAGTTAAATCTTCCTTAATACTTTTAATATTATTGTAAGATGAGTTTCACAAAAAGAATTCCATTGAACCTCTAAATTTTCTAATCTACTTAGTGATTATATTCTCTTTGCTTTCCTTTCTATATAAAAAACTGTAATACGATCCTTTGACGTTTTCTTAAAATTGACATAAGCTTTTTCAATTAAAGAACTGATTTCTATCTGTAGACATTCATACGTTGACATATCCATTATTCTTTATTTTAAAGTATTTTAAAACAATAAAAATGAAATTTGACAACTTCAAATCAATATGCAAATTTTTCTAAGTCTTATAATAGATTTTTTCAAAATTTTCTAAGTATTTGAACAAATTGTACCTCGCTATGAAATTGGGCATAGGTTCCCCGTCACATCACTTTTGGAGAATCATTCTAAGTCTAATACTATAACAACATTTAATCTACAACATTTTCGAAGTCACACATGAATTAACTTAGAAAATTACAAACTATTTTACTAAATATAGTATTTAAAGTAGAATCACGAAACACTTCACTTATCACCTTGTCGTCGAAACGTATCCATATACGTCACGGGTCGATGAAGATCCGTCCACTGGCAACTGCTCATAATTCCGACACCACGCACTAACAGCGCAGCGTGTTGTAACAGCGGAAGACATGAATTACTACATTATTGCTTTGCGCACTAAGCCGCCTGGTAACGCGTGCACCTTTTAACACTACACTTCACACACAAGCAATCACCTTAGCACAGTGATCACAGAGCACCATCGACGACAATCGGCCACCGTGTCGGCACAGCTATGGATACAGACACAACCTTCACTGATGTCTTACTATCTGACATCGAAGGACCATGTACAGATCCAAAAAACCAGCCGCTAGGAGATAGGGTTCATGAAATGAAACTCAGCTATCAATTAGCAGAATCAAAAGCATCGTATATTACGTAAAGAAACCTTACGTACTATTTCAACCAAATTCATAACGCGATATAAAACACAAGCTTTGGACACAACGACATCTAGTAAAAAAAACTAAATATTGTAAACAAAGTAATTGACAGATTTCATACAGTCACTCTTTCCTCATTCATTTTCTACATGACCAAACCCACCATTCCTTTCTTAATCCTGGTCACAACATCATCTTGCAAACCACACTCGTCTCTTATCACACAATTTCTCACTCTGTCATTCAGATTCAGCCCTAACATACTCCTTAATGACCGCATTTCTACAGCATTTATTCTACTCTCGTGCTTCTGCCACACCCAACTTTCACAACCATACATTAAAGTAAGGACTAACATAGCATTGTGAATTGCCATACGTGCCTTTTTGGACACATTCTGACTTTCCACAATAGAGTGTAGAGCTCCATTTACTTTATTTCTTGTGTCAACTCGTCGTTCTATGTCCTTATCATATCTACCATCCCTGCTAAATACACATCCCAAATACACAAACTCATCTACTTGCTCGACCAATTCCTTCTATTCTTATTTCACATATCGTTTTACTTTCTTCTCTTTCAAAAACATAATTTTCGTCTTGTTCACTTTCATTCCCTTCCTTTTAATGACCTGCTCATTAATGTAACCATCATTTGCAACTCGCCCGCCGACGACGCAAGTATGACTTGATCATCGGCGTACAAAAGGCATTTGATTTTATGCATTTGTCTTTTTGGTTTGGAATAGATGAAACAATTAACTGTAACTCTCAACTTACTAACGAACAAAAACTTGTTACAGAGATTGCTTTCGAAATACAAGGAATGTTTCTCAAATGGACTCTATGATCTTGGGTTTACGATGCTACAGAAATGGTAATTGAGTTGGAAGACTCTGAACCAGTCGTTTACTGCCCCTACCGCATGTCTTACACTGAGCGTCAACTAGTAAGAGACATGGTAAAGAGAGATAGCTGACAGTGGAATCATAAGAGATTCGTCATTGCCTTACGCCAGCCCAATTGTATTGGTACAAAAGAAGACTGGTGAGAAACGGTTATATGTGGACTACAGGGCTCTTAACAGAAAGACGAAGAAAGCTCACTATCCATTACCTCGAATCGAAGATTAACTAGATTTACTAGCAGGTAATACTTTGTTTACATCATTGGATTTGACATCTGGCTATTGCCAGATACAAATTTCTGAAGAATCTCGAAACAAGACGGCTTTTGTAACACCCGACGGGCAGTATGAATTTAATCGTATACCATTTGGGTTGGTAAATGCACCATCTGTGTTTCAACGCACCAAAGGAAGAAACCTAAAATCAAGAATGCTAATGTATACATGGATGATTTTAATGGTGGTAGAGTTACGCAGCAGCTTTTGTTGTTGCACGTATGGGCCGGCTCAAGTCGGTTGGCCGCGATTCACAGAATACCGGCGTGAAGTGGAAGCTCTGCTTTTGCGTTTTCGTCTGGATGCAGGTGACCGGAGGCCCAATTCTCCCCATCAACATGGTAGTGCAGTTAAATGATAGACTACCTCAGGAGGGTACCAGGACCCTGGAACCTCGCTGAGCATCCACGACCATGCTACTCCACTCCTGAGCGTGGGTACTCGGCTGCCCCGCGTATTCTAAAATCCGCTCAAAACAATAACTGCTCGGGGCAACTGAGCAACAAGAAAGGTGACCCTGCCACGCTATCCGTGAATTTCTGCAACATCAGGGGACTTCACTCGAACCTAAACGCCGTCCACTACCATCTCGAGACGGCGAAGCCGGCCTTGCTCTTTTGACTGAGACGGGTGTCCTCTCCGGCTGATACTTGTATCTCCTACCTGGGTACAAATTGGAACACTCCTTTGTGCCTCGGCTGAGTTACGTATACGTCAGAGACACACCTGTTCTCGACGCCTCGGCAGTCTTGAAGGTTTGACCTGCCCATCCTTTGGTTACGCGTAGATAGCGACGACCATCCGCGCGTCTACGGGTGCCTCTATAGGTCCCATAGCGGTAATACCAAAATAGACCGACTCATCGACCACGCCCAAATGGCTACAGATTCCTTGCTACAACAGGTCCCGTCCGCAGAGATCGTGATCCTTGGCGATTTTAACGCCCACCACGCCGAATGGCTCGGTCACGTTTAACCGATCATGCGGGAGATCTGTTTATGACTTTGCCTTGGCATATGGTCTGACACAACTTTCTCCTGTTGGACCTTCTGCTGACTCTCATCCGGACGGATATCAGGTTTCCGTCGATGCCCCTCTCGGCTCTTCGGACCATTGTCTGATCCGAGTGTGTTGCCACTACGCTCGCGGTTGCGTGTTTGGCATTACAGGTCGGCAGATTGGGACGGAATGCGGTCTTTCTTTGCATCCTACCGATGGGGCGTGTTTGCTTCTCGCCGGATGATCCCAGCTGTTGCTGACTCTGTCGCTGATGTGGTGCTACAGGAATGGAACTATTTATTCCATCATCTTGGTACCCATCGGAGGCAGATCTCAGACTTGGTTTGGTCGCTCCATAAGACTGCATAACGCAGTAAGCAGGAGTGCTATCAGGCCTGGGCTGAGGCTTCGGCGGCTCGGGATGCAAACACCAGCATGCTCAAAAAAGTATAAATTCGCCTCCAGGTCCTTCAAAGAGTTATTGCCACAAAGTCAGAGCATATAGGCAGAATTGGCGAGAAACTAGTTTGCCTTCCTTCGGGAACCCGTGCATTCTGGTATCTCGCCAAGGCTGTCCAAGGAATTGCTGTAAGCCATCACCACCACCTCTGCACAGGAGGACGACTCATCCCACGCCGCAAAAGAGAAAGCCGACTTTTAGACCTTTTTGCGTTCAACTCGACTCTTGATGACGGGGAACACACCGCCGATTGTCGATGTTTGCTGATCGCCGGTGTCGTCCAACCGCACATCCGCGGTTCTCACAGCGCTCGGTTCTGCAAAGCACCTCTCCTGGACTCCACAAGTCGAGTGGGCCTGACGGAATCCCCAATTGTGCTGAGGACGTGTGCTCCGGAGTTGGCACCGGTTCTAACGCGTCTTTCCGTACTCCTACTCCCAGGCGTAGTCCCGAAATCACGGAAGACAGCTTTTGTCCAACCGATCCTAAAAAGGCGACCGCTCAGACCCGTCCAACTACAGGCCTATCGCTATCACCCTTGTTCTCCAAAATAATGGAGTCCGTTATAACTGCCAGCTCATGTGGTACCTTGAGGATCACCAGCTGATTAGTGACCGCCAATATGGTTTTCGTCGGGGCGGGTCAGCTGGTGATCTTCTGGTCTACCTGACTCATAGATGGGCTGAGGCAGTAGAGTCCAAGGGGAGGCATTGGCCGTTAGTTTGACATTGCGAAGGCTTTCGATTGGGTTTGACACAAAGCGCTTCTTTCGAAGCTCCCCACCTATGGGCTTCCCGAGAAATTGTGCAATTGGATAACCAGCTTTCTTGCAGATCGAGCATCAAGGTCGTTGTAGACGGTGCATGCTCCGACCTAAAGCCTATTAACGCTGGTGTTCCACAAGGCTGCGTGCTATCACCAACGCTGTTTCTTCTGCATATCAATGATATGTTGCAAACCGGTAGCATTCATTGCTATGGATGACAACACTGGTGATGTCTATACACCGGCCGTGCCAATATTTCTCGGGAAAACGTCGCCGAGTACCTGAACAAACTTATGTCTGAAGTCGAGTCTTTGCTGAACAAAGTCTCGGATTGGGGGCGACTAAATCTAGTCCAGTTTAATCCTCAGAAGACACAAGTTTGCGCGTTTACCGCTAAAAAGAACCCCCTCCCCTTGTTGCCTCAGCCAGTATCGGAATCCTCGGCGTCGACATATCGAGAGACGTGCAGTTTCGTGGTCACTTGGAAGAGAAGGCCAAATTGGCCTCAAAAGCTTGGCGTGCTCAGCAGAGCGGGACAGTATTTCATGCCGGCACAACGCCTGCAACTTTACAAGGCGCAGGTTCGGCCTCACATGGAATACTGTTCCCATCCCTGGGCTGGGGCCCCAGTGCCAGCTCCTTCCACTTGACCGCATCCAGCGCAGAGCGGTTTGAATCGTCGACGACCGAGTCCTTTCCGATCGGCTCGATTCATTGGCGCTGCGAAGATATGTTGCATCTCTTTGCATTTTCTTTCGCATTTACCTCGGGAGTGCTCTGAGGAATTGTTCAGATTAATCCCAGCCGCCATATTTCACAAACGCACATCGCGGCAGAACTCTCGATACCATCCACACCATCTGGATGATTGGCGGTCCACCACTGTACGATTTAGAAGATGTTTTCTTCCTCGCACAACTTCCTTGTGGAATCGATTACCACCAGCGATTTTCCGGACCGATACGACTTAGGGACCTTCAAGAACCTCCTCCTTTTAAAGGCAACGCATCTGCAATTCTCTGGTTCCCCTTGTGTTGCAGTTGTTCATGGGCGGCGGTAGTCACTACCATCAGGTGAGCCGCATGCTCGTTTGCCCCTCTGCTATAAAAATGTGCTTATCCGTCTTAAACCTTGCTGACGGGCATTAAGAGAATAGAAGAAGTACTCAAACTCTTAAGAGACGTCTAACCTCAAGTTAAGTAAATGCAATTTCTTCTAAAATATTGACTTTTAGGATTTCAAGTGAGTGCTAATGGAATCCGCCCAGTATAGGAAAACCAGCATGAATTACGACAGTTCCTGGATTATCTTGATTTTTAGGCGTTTTATCAAGGTTATGCTACAATACGGCATCATTGACTAGCCTTCTAAAGAAGTTCTTGCTGGACGTGGAGACCAAGCCAAGAAGAGTCCTTCTTAAAATTAAAATACTATTCAACCGACCAGTGCTAGCTTTATGACCCTAGTGCGGAAACAGAACTGCACACAGACGCAAGTAAGGAAGGTGTGGCAGAATATTACACACAGCGGATTCAATGAACACATTACAGCCCATATCTTATTTTAGTAGTGAAACAAGTGCACACGAGCGTCAACTTCACTCATTCAGAACTCGAAACTTTAGCAGTGATTGCGTCGTTGAACCGCTTTAGAGTCTATCTTATAGGGATACACTTTAAAATGACAAGATTGTAACGCCCTTAGATTCACTCTGACTAAACGAGACTTAATAGCTCGTATTGCGCGGTGGTGGATCCAACTGCAAAAATACGACTGCACGATTGAATATCGACCAGGCGCGCGGATGTCTCATGCAGATGCGCTCAGTAGAAACCCGGTGGACTGTTTTCTGAAGGTATTGCAGATGACCAGCAAATATGGGATGTTTTGGCGATACAGCAAAACTCAATTGGACTGGATAGTTATTTATTTATTTATTTAATCTTTTTACATCTACCTGCTATACTAAGGGATATAAAGGGCGGACTTAATGCCTTGTGGCATTCTCTACCAGTCAACCCTGGATGATTTGAGAAGCTGTGGCAGGTGTAAAAATCACTCCATAATTAATAAATAAGTAAAACATTATATCTAACAACAAAATGCAAATAAATAAAATATTTTAAAATATACAAACTTAATATCTACTGTAATAAAGAAAGAATGAATAGTAAATATATAAACGGATACTTATATATACAAAATCTTTAAATAAATATAAAATAATATAATATAAAATAAAAAAACATGATGCATATTAAAATACATATTATACAATATCAATTACAAAGCTGAAAGAGAAAAACAAAAGTCGGATAAATCAATTCCTGTTAAAGAATTCTCGAACTAGTCTCTTAAAATAATGTTTGTTACTGGTTTTTTTATATGAACAGGCAGGGCATTCCAGAGCAGTATGGACTGCACAGTAAAGAGGAATTAAAAAACCACTCTTATGTGGTGGAATACGAATTTTAAGACTATTTTGGGGACGGGGAACTCTATCATGAGTAGAATATTGGTACTGAAAGTTATCCTTAAGATAAGAAGGAGAATTTGGGTCATTTAAAATTGAATATAGTACTTGTAAATTGGGAGCTACGCCTTTGACGAATAAAGCCATTTCAGCTTAGAACGGTACTGGAAACATGGTCATACTTACGTAAGCCGAAAATGAACCTAATGCAATTGTTAAGAAGGCTCCAACTTATCGAGAAGATATTGAGATAGATCTGGTAACACACATCCGCATAATCAATAATGGGTAATATCAAAATCTGGATAAGTAGAAGTTTAGTTTTAAAAGGCAGAAAGTTTTTGAGACGGCAAAGAGAACGTGGCAGCGGTGGCAGTAACTTTACGGCTTATTTCAGCAATTTGAACTCCCCAACGTAAGGTATGGTCCATATGTAAGCCAAGATTTTTTAGAGATTTACAAAATGGCAGCAACGTTCCATTATAAAATACGGGAGAAAGATCATCGTTCTTAATCTTGGCTAATATTCTGCTACTACCTATAACCATTACTTTACATTTGGAAGGGTTAACCGAAACACCATGTCTGTACGACCAATCTCTTATGGCATCAAGGTTGTGGTTGATTTTGTTAATATTATCATTAAGGTCATTAACACTAGATTGCACATAGAGCTGAAGATCATCTGCATACAGATGGTAATGAACAGTTGAGAACTGAAGTGATAGAATTTATAAATAGAAAACATTATAGGAGAAAGTATTCCGCCTTGCGCAGCGCCTGTTTCAATGTCAGCCCATGTTGAGGACTCTTGTCCTAATCGAACTGATTGCTGGCGGCCGCGAGATAGGATGAAAACCATTCCAAAGCTGGGATTGAGAATTTAAGATTAGCTAGGAAGGCTATAAGAATATCGTGGTCGACTGTGTTGAGCATTTGAAAATCAACAAGCTACCACTGTAAGCTTCTCATCCATTCAATTCGAATGTCATCTGTGACTTTTATCAAGGCAGTGGTAGTACTGTGACCTGCGCGAAAGCCTGACTGATATTTATTCAGCAGGTTATGTTTGGTTATGAACATAGAGATTTGCTTGTGAACACAGGCTTCCAGAACTTTAGATAGGTATGGCAAAATTGAAATTGGTCGAAAATGGGTAGGTAATGAGGGATTAGGTATTTTAGGTGGTCGCACAAATGCTTTTCCTGAGTAGGATATTGGCCTGAATCAAGGAATAGTTTACGATATGTGTGTGATTGCAGGTAAAGGCACTCAAGGATCATGGATATCATAACCTTACAAACCTCATCTCAACCCACAGCCTTGGATTTAATAGCTAATACTGATTTCTGAATCTCATCCACAGTCACGGTAAAAAGTGAAAAAAAGGAATAGGAGGAGGCATGGATTGAATGGAAACTATTGTTGTAGAACGAACTGTGGGATCAAAAGAATGGCGATAAAATGATGATTTATTTCATCCAGAGTGATTGATGGACCATGATCTGATGTAACGCCTTACTAATACCTAATGTTTTCAGAAATTTCACACATCGGCGGTCGAAGAATTTGTAATATTACTATGGATATAACGGCGTTTAGCATTTCGTACCATCTGATTGCATCTATTTCTTGCATTTTTGTAATCCCAGCTCTCTGAGTACGATGCTTCTTAAATTTCACAAATGCTCGATCTACCTGGTCATTGCCACTGACCCTCGTCATCCACAGGGCTGGTGGACGCTTACTCTTACTTGATGTTTAGGAGCATGTTTGTTATACAGACTAAGAACCTATTATTAAGTATGGAGACTTTGTCGTCAATAGAAGTTGATTTAAAACAGAGGTTAAGTCCATACGATATGCGTCACTTTTAAGATTATCAGAATCCATTTTAGCGAAATTACGAATATAGTACTGCAGGGATTGTGCTTAGAGAAA
Source organism: Parnassius orleans (assembly GCA_029286625.1). Lineage (NCBI taxonomy): Eukaryota > Metazoa > Arthropoda > Insecta > Lepidoptera > Papilionidae > Parnassius > Parnassius orleans. Next base: position 118,132 of record JAGSMP010000547.1, on the reverse strand, counting down.
CAAGCGTCATGTCGTGAAAAAGCAGGAGCCGATAGTTGTCCGTGCTTAATAACATAATCAGGAGAAGCCGTGATAATATGATCAATCCATGAGTCATCAGTGTCAAAGTTTTGGTGAGTTGCCTCTAAGGGAGAATGTGGAGATCGACTGACTTATGATTGACCGAAATTTTGAGAAAAGAAGAATTTCTCAACAAATCAGTATTGAAATCACCCATTATTATGCAGTGTGTACTCAGATGAAATGGTAGAGAGCGCTTTCAAAAGCGTTGAAAAGTTAATAGTGTGGACAGTATACTACCCCAAGAATTCCTTACACCTTTGATAACGATTTCCAGAAACAGAAACCCAATGAGGCAGAATAAGGAGATGGTGAATAAAATTATTTTATAAGAATATTTGCCTCTGGTATATGGCAACACCTCCACCTCCTTTTCAGTCCGGTCATTACGCACAAGAACAAAGTTATTTAGAGGATACAAGCTCGACATTAATGATGGCTTTAGCCAACTTTCTGATACTAAGATTGCATGAACACAATCTATAGAAAAACTCTTCAAAATAAGAGTAATGACCCGGTATGCTATGCCAACACGACATACATTAAGAAATTTTACAAGGAGTAAGTAAATCAATGCTCATCACGGAGGGAAGGTGCTATTAGTATGATTACAAGACTCGAACGAGACATCTGAATCATGTGAATAAAAAGATTCATCATCCGACGTAACTGACATTAATAATAATATATGATAAATATAGAAGACCGTTACCGTTACCGTACGAGTTACCGTGCAATCTGCTGATGACGAAATAAAGAAAATAAAGCACATATTAACGGACTCCGAGCGGACTAATATGTTGACATACTCAAAACTACAAACAAAATGAGCCGTCTATCAGATTGTTGTTGGCAATTCACTAAGATGGTAGTGGCCTATGGGATACGTTGGCAAATACTCAAAATGAACCACGACGACATCGGGCATTGTGGTTTTGAAAAAACATTAAAACAATTCAAGAACATTACTGGTTGGCTAAAATACTAAAATGTGACGTCTTGTCTCGAGTATGTACATCACAAAGCGCCGGGAGAAAAACGTGAAGAGTTACACAATAAATAAGGTCAGCATTACCTTCCATAGTCCACGCAGATCACTTAGGACCCTTTGTCAAAAGTAAGGGGAATCGCTGTTGTCAGTTTTGATTGATGGCTTTACAAAATATATTAACATTACTCCTGTTAGAATACAAAGTGCGTGACAATTGTGCAAGTTATTAAAACCACATAAGTAACTGGCGTATCCACGAGATTAATCATCGATATGGGCACTAGCTTCACGAGTAAAATTTTTCGGGATTTTATTATTTCTTATGGTATCAAGCATATCACAAACGCCTGCTGCTACTTTGAAGAGCTAACGTCAAGTAGAACGTTTTAACAGGACCATTTTAGATGCTTTGTCAGCATCTGGACATAGTAAAGACGATAAATCTTGGGACAATTACGTACAGGATATTCAAGTCGGTATAAATACAACTAGGATAAAACCACACAAAGATCCCCGTCTGAGTTACTATTTGAATTAACATAACCAGTAGATCAGGCATCATCAAACTCTGTAATGTGACACATTAAACGGAACCCCATTAGAAAAGTTAGAAGAACTTAGGCACAACAAATTCAAGATGCAAAAGATTTAATGAACGTAGAAAGCCCCAACTAAATACAATGGTGACTTAATACGTTTAGAAAAGCAGGTCCCACACGATGGAAAATCACAAAACTTGTAGTTAAATTTCAAGGTCCATATCGCATAGTAAAGTGCTACCAAATGACAGATTTCTCGTTGAAGTTACGCCTTACTCGTAAAACGGTAGAAAATACTACGATAGTGGTCAATCGACAAAATTCATCTGTGGATGAATTTCAATAAATTTTGAGTCTGATTCAACTGATAATACTTACAGTTGACACTGAATAGTTCTAATTAGATAATCATTGTTTTTTTTTATACAAACGTAAAAAGGATAACTGTGTAATTAATACTAATTATTGATATTATTACTGAAGCTTAAATATTAATTTTGATTGTAGTATTATGATTAATCTTTTGTTTATATGCATAGTTTAGTTTAGGATATGTTAATTGAAAATGTAATTTCGTTACTTTTATACTGGCGGTGTTGTTCAAGTGTAGAAGCGATGGGACTCGCTTTGAATAAGATAGCCGAGCTGTTAGGTTAATAACTATTATATTATAGTTTATAATAGAATTACTGTACGATGCGTGATTTGACTTTATACTGTAATTACTATTAGTTGCCCCATTAATGATTACGGATAATAGATAGAGTAATATAATTTAGCCGGAAGGATAATGTTTTGATTACTGTAAAAGAGTGGGGCAGAAATGACGCCGCCCCATCCTGCTAACAAGTGCAAAAAGGTTGATTAGTAAATTGGGAGCAGTATTTGTTTAACGCCAGTCGTCGCAGCAAGACGTGAAGTTAAATTAAATTGTGTACAAGTTTAAATTGTGAAGTGAAACAAAGTGTAATAGTTGGAAGCAGCCGTTTTATTCTCTACCTGGTCTTGAATAGTATAACAATAATTATAATCTATTCATTACAAGACGAATCATTAAAAATCGCTGCAACCATTTTCGAGAATAGGCAGGACATATAGCTCGAAGAACCATGGGGAAGAAAGGTTCTCGAGTGGCAACCTCGTACTGGTAAGCTAAGTTTAGGGCGGCCCGCCACTAGATGGAGTGACGACCTAGCAAGATACACTGGATGATGAATGCATTTGGCAGGACCATGCTTTATGGCGTCCTTTGTGGCCTATGTTGAGCAGTGGACTTGTTAAAGGGTAATGCATGATAATGATGGACAGTTCCCAAGAATTGTGTGAACGCACATAAAAAAAACAAACGCGTCTAGTATAAAACCTCCTTTTGAACTCGTATAAAAATATGATATTGCAAATGCAGGCAATAACGGCATGTATGAAATTCCTGCTTTAACTACTGCCTGCAGTGTTCGGCGATACGGTTACCACGTGTTGCAATAATATCTTTCCACATTTTCTCGTTACATAGAAGTGAAATTCACCTAACGAGAAACTATTACGCTACCTTTCCGTGCACCAGTGAAAATACGTTGCCAGCCAACTGGGTAGGTTTTGATTTCGTAAGTTATAGCGTGTAGTATAAATTGATTTTACCGACTGCCTCCAGTAGGAGGTAATTCAATTCAATTTAATTTGTTATCTCTTCACAACTTACTGGCTGTAACAATAACGATGTACATAGTAAGGACGCGTTGTGAGAGACTGGTGTAATGTTTTTTGGTTGTATGTTTGTGTGTATGTATGTATGTATGAAGGTATGTTAATGAGGACTTCCACAATTTTCTACCACCGGAGCGGCGCCGCGCCAGTTTAAAATAAGGTTGAAATATTTGTATATTTCAAAAAATTGACACTAAAAAAATCATCATATTTTTAAGGTGAAATTCAAAGGCTTCCTAAGTATTAAAATCTAAATCTAATAAAAAAAAATCAAAGTGATAAGTTCTGTTTTTCGAAGATATCTTATTCATCTATACCGATCAACTGAACTCCAAGTTAAATTATATTTTTTTTTATAATAATCAAAATAAATAATCGTCAGAAGTATTAACTGAAATTCCTCTTGCTACTGGTGTACTTTTTGTTATGTAAGTGCAATATAAAGCTGGTGGAAGTGATTTAAGTTATAGCGTAATTTTTGATTTGGGGACAATGGAGCACTTCATCTCGCTTCGCGTTCGATGTGTGCAAAAATATTTAAAATTGTGCAAATTGAAGCACACCACTGAAGCATTATTAAGGTACACATACTCGTACATTCAATAGAAACCGAAAATTTATATTTGAAACCATAGACTTTGAATATACTGGCGTCTAAGTCTATGTTTGAAACCAAACTTTAATGATTGTGTTTAATCTCAGAGTATAAATACATGTACATACATTTATTTACATACATAGTATATAGTATGTGTAAATAATCTAAGGTCTTAATGTGTTTCAACCAAAAGTATATATGTATGTAAACACTACTTTTAAAAGGCAGGACTCATAGTAAAATAAATGTATGAAAGGTGCCAAGTAACTATACTAACATCAAGCAATGACATTTAATTTTTGACAAACAGTGCTGACAATATGGTGAATTAAATAGTGAAATAGTTCTATAGCCAGATAATTTTATCGAAATAATGTTTATCGATATATTGTTTATCAAAATTTTATATAATAATTAAAGTTAGATGTCTATACTGAATGATTTATGAAATAAATAAAACATTAAAGTTTATATTATTACGTGGGGATTGAGTAAAAATGTAGATCGGGATAAGAAATCAATGTATTTTACACACGGCGATTTTTTATTATGTCGACAATTATTAGGTATAACTACAAAATAACTATAACACCTATAAAATATGTTAAAAAATAAACAGTGCATAATTATATTAGTAATTAATTAAGTAAAAATAAATGACCACTTCATAGCGCAGTGGCTAAGCGTTTGACTGCGGCAGTGTTTCTATGCCCTAAAATAAATAGTCTGCGTCTGTATGCTTGTCCTTGTACAATTTATATGTATGTGTTATGTCAGTGTCAGTGGTAATTAAACAAAGTGACTTTCAATAAGTATTATTTATAATCTATATTGAATAAAAATTCTGTTTCTGTTTCTGTTTCTGTTTCATGTAAACTGCCTCTATTTCCTCCTTTTGACGTTTTTTAACACTGATTGGATTTTTTCTTTTAAATGTAACAAATACTATGTACTAATCGCTAGGCTTCTTTACATAGGTACATACTACTCATGAATATCGTTTTACTAATAGTTGCCTTCATAATTAGTGCTCATTACAGCTGATGTTTGTAGATGTATATATTAAAAACAGTAAACACTTATAAATATGTAATTACAGATAACTTCGAGTTTAGTTATAAAATCGAATTTTACCTAAATCTGAATTTAGAGTTTAGAGGGATATTATCTTTTACTACATGTAGAGGCTAATTAACTAACATACAGATGATTGTGAAATCATGAAGTCCACGGATGAAATAGCAGTTCGTTTTGTTGGGTTTAAATCTCGGATTTGCAATGTTTGCCACAAATATGTTTTAATATGTGAAGCTTTTCATTGTGCCAAAGACTTCATTCCCAACTTATTTCATCCCTTGTTTGCATCTGAAAAGTTAATATAAATAAAATCACATTTTTAAATATTTAAATTGAACAAATAGACGTTAAGCAGCCTCGATTGATAATATAGTTTCTAAGTATATACGAGTACACCTATTACCACAAATATCTACTTCGTTGGTTCATCATAAGTCGTAAGCGCGACTGCTGATCGTGTGGTCACTGTTCAAGTCCCGGTCAGGCCCAAACCAATTTTTGGATTTATCAGTCAAAATTCTGAGAAGAATCCTGAGTTGAAGTTGGCGGTGATACACCCCGTGCTTCAGAAAGCACGTAAAACTGTTGGTCCTGCGCCTGAGCTCTTCTTCGGTCGTTTCGGATTGCCTTCCCATCGCACTATAGAGTAAGGAAATAGAGTGTATTTGTATTTGCACACACAATCGTACACTGTAAAACCTGTTCTAAGTAGATGGCTAGTCTCCGGTGATACTGGCGTCCGTGATCGAAACTGGTTTGGAAGATATCACTATAAATAAAGGTCCAAAATGTATTCGCGTTAAATATCATATTACAATTAGTTTGCCAACCCGTCTACCAAGCGTAGCAACTATGACAAATATAATATATCTGTAAAGGTAACGGCAATAGCAGCAGAGTCGTGTATAGCGGCGTAAGAGATTTCGTTCTGGAATGTCTCCGGGGTGTCATTGTCGTTGCGAATATCAGCAATGTTAGAAAATCTTGTGGTTTCCTATAGATAGAACAATTTCGTTACTTTATACCACAGACAAAAACATTTCTTTCTTTTTAATTAGTAAACATTAGTTTGAAGAATAATTATTTTTCACATATTTTATTTCTTAATTGATAGATCTATGTTAGAAGAGATTATGGTTGTAACACGCATGCGTGTTACAACCATAACAATAAGAAGGGAAGACACATGCTCTACAGAACACCAGCGTAAAATAGCAGTACGATGTTGGTGTGTTGTTTGTGTGTGTGAATGTAGAGAACCGGAGATCCTTTTACTGGAAACGAGGCAGTCTTAGTCCTCAGTGGTGACAACGCATCTGCATTTTTTATTGTAAGGGTTTTTTTATTCTTAATCGAGAATAGATGTAGATGTCTATGCCATAGCATCCTCCATCCAGTGCTAGTTTGTCACCCTTATTGTATAAAAAGGTACATTTTTATAGAAGAGGAAGCAAACGAGCATGTGGCTCACCTGATGGTTTACCGTCGCCCATGAAAATCTCAACACCTAGGAATAGCAAGTGCGTTGTCGGTCTTAAAGAAAGGAGTAGACTCTTTTCATCCGAGTCCCTAAGTCGTATCGGTCCTGAAAACCGTCGTCGGATAACCGTCCTGTCGAACTATGAGAGTGAGGGAATACTTCATTCCCTCACTTGTGTTTGCGAACACACCGAGCACTATAATACTGTGTCAGATCGTTAGTATTAAAGAGACTAACCATCTGATTAGTCTCTTTAATACTGGCTGCCGTAACTGAAACCTACGACATTATTATATACTTACATAATTGTATGATCCTATTATTTAATGTTATTTTTTATTTTTGTTGAACAATGATCTCCTTATAATATCATCAACAGTACTTGGAACTCATATTAGCGGCTAAACCATGTGCAAATGTTGTATCTAATTGAAACTATCAACACAATATTGATTCAGTCCGTACATCAGCACATGGCGTTAGCCATGGATTGGATTATGTTGGATATTATTGCGAATTGCATTGACAAAAGAAATAAATGTTTTAGAAATATTTTATAAATTATTTTTCTTTACAGAAATTTCAGAACAGCGCTACGGGCTGCTCTTGTTACGCTACTCATAAATGGGGACTGATTCCCACACCGCAGCATACAACATGTTTTTTTAAATAGTCACCCCGAGGATTAAGATAGAATAGTTTGTTACCAGTTAAAACTGTCTCGGATTCTAGTCACTTCCTACACAAAACATATTAGCATTTTACTGCTATTTTAAATTGGTTTTGGGTGCAAGCGTGGTCCTTGCCCGGTCGAGTCAAAAAATTCTAATATGTAAATGGAAGGCAGCCAAACCATGTTCTTAACGCAAATAAAATCGAAAAAGTTGTTTGTAACTGAAAAAGTGGACCTGTGTCGTCCTTTACCATGGTGTGATATTTTTTTTAAACGTTACCACCCTTACTAGTATTTCTCATGTATTTCGGAGGCGTACATATATAAACTGCATACAGATAAACATCCAGACCCATAACGTTTGAAGCCTATACTTGTTCTCTGCGGGATTTGAACCGTGGGCTTCTTTTATTGCAGCCAAACCATCAATTTTCTGTGATTTATGTGCTGTTAGCCTATGCGGCTCTAACAGTTTTATCTGATACAGGGCTTGTGGCCTGAAAGGCCGCGAGCTATTTAGGCCACGAGCTATTTTGCAGCCAAACCTTAAGGCCTAGATAAACCTGAATCAAAGTTTATGTTATGTAATATATTGTGTCAATATATATGACGTATTGATAGACAGAGACTGCAAGCTAGAGTGTAATTAACAATATTGATTGATGCGGTCTTAAGTCTGAGCTGACTAAGTAATTGCCAGTTGAAACTATTGCTTAACTACTTGCCACTTTGTCTGTATGCGGTAACAGAGTTGTCGGTTCTAGTGCATAGCTCGTATTTCAAAATAAAATGATTTTTTAGAATATGGGTGACAAGCGAGTGTACATTCCACCTAATGGTAAGTGGTTGCTGCGGATTAAGAAACTAAGAAACAATGCCTCGTTGCAAGTAAAAAGGGTCACCGGTTCTCTACACTCACCATACGAAACACAGCATTATTCTGCTGTTTCACGTTGTTATTCTGTGAGAGCGTAGTCCTTCCTGGTCGAGCCAACCCATTCGTGCCGTAGCTATAATAAAGCTGCAGCGTCGTTCTACCACGTACCAAATGAGGTGATTACTAAGAATCAACATCATCAACGTAGGCTAGGAATTTCACATCTATCTTGGATGTAATATACAGGTATAAAATGCACATATAGGCTTAATTGCAAGTCAAGGATTTAAACATCCATTTAAATCTTACTGGTGAATAAAAATTACAGCCTACAGCCCTACTCTACAGAAGTAGTAGTACAGGGTACAGGTAACTGCAAGTTACTATTGTTTGATGCGCTCAATTTTATTAAATATATTCTATAAAACATACATATAACATAAACACTCACGCCTGTCACCCAGAGGGGTAGGCAGAGACTACGGACTTCCATTTGGCACGATCCTGGCACACCTCTCTCGCCTCCTTTGCATCCATATATCTAAGCATACACGCTCGTCGGTTAAGGGTACCCTAATCTGGCCCATTTTCAATATATCGCCAATTTGGTCGATAAACCTTCGTCTAGGCGTCCCTTTCCGACTCTGCCGTTCACTTCTGCAGCATAAATTTGCTTTGTCACTCTTTCTTCGTTCATTCTTTCTTCATGACCAAACCACCGAAGTATTCCTTTTTAATCCTGGTCACAACGTCATCTTGCAAAATGACCGCATTTCTACAGCATTTATTCTACTCTCATGCTTCTTCTGCCAGACCCAACTTTCACTACCATACATTAAAGTAGGGACTAACACAGCATTGGAATTGCCAAACGTGCCTTTTTGACACATTCTGACTCTTCACAATAGCGTGTAGAGCCCCATTCACTCTATTTCTGCGTTCACTCGTCGTTCTATATCCTTATCATATCTACCATCCTGCTAAATAAACATCCCAAATATACAAACTCATCCACTTGCTCAATCAACTCCCTTCTATTTTTATTTCACATAACGTTTTACTTTCTTCTTTCAAAACCATCACTTTCGTCTTACTTGCGTTCACTTTCATACCTCTTTCTTTTAATGACCGGTTCATTAAAGTAACCATCATTGTAACTAGGCCGCCGACGATGCAAATATGATTTGATCATCGGCATACAAAAGGCATTTGACGGTTAACTCACCCATTCTCAACCCACATTCTTCAACTTTCAAAATTTGCAAACAACTGTCCATAAATAGGTTAAACAGCCAGGGGAAGCTACACAGCCCTGTCTGACACCAAACATGCCAAACCAGTCCGAGTAGACCCTGTTGATCCTGACACAAGCACTAGAGTCCCTATAAAGACTTCAATGCCTGTATCAAACCAGCGCTCAAACCAAATGAGTTAAGTGTTTGCCATAACACATTCCTGTCCACTCTGTCATAAACCTTTTCCAAGTCCATGAAAGCACAAAAACTTTCTGGTTTTGGCCAAAACTTCTCCAATCATGCGCATGGAAAATACTTGATCCGTACACCCCATTCCTTTCTAAATCCAGCTTGCACATCCCAAATTTTTCCATCAGTTTCTTCCATAACTCTTTCAATTAACACCTTAGCATACAGTTTACCCACAATGCTAAGCAAGCTGATACTACAGTAGTTTTACAGTCCTGCTGTGACCCTTTTCCTTTATATATTGGGACTATAACGGCTTTGCACCAGTCTTCCGGTACCCGCTTCAGTTCCCAACATAAATTAAACAGTGTACAGCAGGCCTGCCACCTCCCTCTCCTTAGCATTTCGAGTGATACTCTATCATATCCGGCTGCCTTACCTGCTTTCATGCTTTTCATTGCTTTCATTATTTCATCTACACTTATCTCCTACCTCTCCACTTCTTTAGAAATTTCTTTTCACTTAATTCAGACGACCCTTCACTCATAAACACGCTTTCAAAGTATTCCTTCCATCTCTTTAAATTGAAACTTCATCATTCAGCATACAGCCATTCTCGTCTCGTATAGCATTCATTCTAGGCTGTTTTGAATTTCCCTAGCAGTTCTTACGAGTTTCCAGAACATTTTAATATTTGCCTGGAAGTTATCAGATATCCTTCTATTATTCTTATCCGTTTTTCGTACTTTTTCCTTTGAACAACTTCTTTACTCTCTTATTTATACGTATAAAGTCTGCCTTTTTCTTTCAATCTCGTCATTCATACCGCCAGAATTACCAGCTTTGTTGCCAGTAAATCTAGCCATGCTCTCTTCTTTGCTTCAAATTCATCCGAATCTCATTATCCCACCACAACGTATTATTTTTCCTTTCAATTGTTCTCTTACTTACACCACATACTTCGGTGGCTGCATCCACCAAAACTTTTTAACATTATTCCATACAGTCTTCAGGTCTAAATCATTGATACATATTTCATTCAAACCATTTATATTCTCCTCAGTCTACATTTATACTTCTCTTTCACACCTTCATCTAGTAACCTCTCTGTTCTTATACGCTGTAACGCAGTGGTAGACACAGATGTCCGATGCCGCCAACGCCTGAATAGACCATTAATTCGGCATAAGACCAAGTAATGATCCGTCCCACGTTGGACCCCGGTAAGCTCTTGTATCTACCACTGCGCTCCGCATTCTTTCATTCACAATTATGAAATCTATCATGCTTCTGTCATCACCTCTTTCCCATGTATACATGTGAATCCTCTTATGGCGAAAGAAAGTATTCGTCACAAAAGATTCTTTTCCTCACATACGGCGAGGAGGTCTTCACCATTCTCATTTACACTTTCATCGCCAAACATTCCTAATTTCCTTTCATAACCAGACCTCTTCACCCCAACCCTTCCATTAAAATCTCCTAACATAATGATATTTTCATTTCCTTACATTTCATCAACACTATCCTTACCATGTCCCAAAACTGCTCTCGGATATAAGTGGGCTTAGACATGTCTGGGGCGTACACCCTAGCACAAACAACTTCTTTAAGCCCACTTTCATCCGTATCCATAGCAGTCTTGGGCTTACACATTCATACACTTTCACACATTGACCCATTCTTTCTGAAAGGATGACACCAACTCCTGGCATGCCCGCTCGGTCTCGTCTACACCAGACCAGTAAGCGGTATACATGCCATGTGCAGTGGATTCTTTCCTCGCTTCGTCTCATTTACATAACACATCTATTCCTCTATCATTCATCATTTCGCATATTTCATCCATCTTATCATTCATTGCTCCACATACATTCAGCGTAGCCAGACGGGCCTCCGCAATCACTTTTCGCACCTCCGGGAGACAGAACGTGACGGTGGCGAACCTCGTCGCCGGTTTTACTCCCGGAGATTCTTTCGCACCCCTGCCCCATTAAAGGGGCGCCGGGAACTCAGGGCCATTTCTTTTATGTGTTTGCTCATGGTGCGATCTAAGGGGTGGTAGATTTTACGCCGCTACCATACGGCGAGGCCGAGTCTATCCTTTCGGCTTTGTCGCTCGTTTAGCACCACCCGGGGACACGTGTGGTGAGCCTAGGGTTAGGTGGTCGAAGCCTACGGACGCGAGCGACTCATCCCCTTAAAATATTATATATAATATATTCTACTAATATTATAAACGTAAAGTTTGTGAGGATGTATGGATGTAGGGATGTTTGTTACTTCCACGCAAAACTACTGAATGTATTTTAATGAGACTTTACAATAATATAGCTCATACATCTGAACAACACAGGCTATAATTAATAAATATTGTGTAGAATGGTCTTAAATATAACGATAAGTGTTAAGTAAGTCGGAAAAAATCTGTCATCTGCGATATTTTTGCGTGCAGTGCATAACCACTAAAGAGTTACACAAATATAATGTATGGTGGAATTGTTTCTCCTAAATAGTTCTACAAAAGTCCGCGACAGCATATACGAGTATCTATCTTTTATGTGTAACCCATTATTACCAAAATAGTTAACCATATATAATAAAATTTGATACTTTATTTCCAATGCACATTTGCAGTAGCATATTGATAATTAATAGAATCAGGCGTTACTTTGCGGAAATCCATTATATTAAAGTTTGAAAAAAAGTACTTTCCAATATCCGCTCAAAAAATAAAATGATGTCTTACCTAGTTTGAAGAGCACGTCCGCCCTCCCAATATATATATTGGGCAAAGTACATATTTCAACTTTAATATTAGTAACAAATTGATTTTTAATGCAAAATGTGCAGTGCAGGGCGGTCGGGCGTACTGCGGGCGGTGGAGAATTTACTATGAAGTGCGATTATATTCATGGATCACCTATGGTTTAAGTATAATATCTACGTGGACGAAGTCGGGTAAAAAGCTAGTTTTATAAAACTGAAGTGAGAAACGAACTTACAGTTCATAAGTCTTTGTATTCGACAATAAAATTAATTTAAAAGTTAAAGAATCTATCGCCACATTTGTTCCGTGGATTATTTAGAGGCGAAGAGGTAACTATGGATAAAGCCAGAATCACCTCCTCAACCGATGGTAATATGCCGTCACATAATATTCTAGATAGCCAGAGCTTATATTGGCGATTGAAAGTCTGAGTTTGACCCGTGTATAATTCAATTTGGTTTGTACGTGGTAGAACCATGCCGCAGCTATATTATGGATGTAGTACAGAATGGGTCGGCTCGACCGAGGAAGCCAAGCTTTCATAGAGTAAACTTGCAGCTTAATGCTGCTGTTTCGTATAGTGTATTGAGACAGAGAACCGGAGACCCTTTTACTGAATATGAGGCATTCCATCTTAATCCTCAGGGTGACAACGCTTCTTCATATTGAGTAAATAATTATGAAAACAACGAAAAAGAAACGGTATCGGAATAAATATTTAAAAACTCTACAATTAGCGATATTGCCATGCCTGACATATGGTTGCCAGACGTGGTCGCTGAGAGAAGACAAGAAAAATTGCTATCTGTCATATTGATTATTAATCAAGGATAAATGTAGATGTCTATGGGCCACAGTATTCACTTACAATAAAATATGTTGTTTGCTCGTTTGTCACCCATTCTATGAAAAAAAATGATACTCTTTAATTCAATTGTTAACCAACCAATGATTACCAATTAACACAGCAAATTACACTAACCATTTCATTTTAATAGGGTATTTAACATGATTGTTACAATCATAATGTACAAAAATTAAAATGTCCTATTACATTTAAAGCAGTCTCATTCCGAATCGCATTTGTTAAATGTAATGAATGTACATTCATTTTTCATTACTTGTTATATTTACCTGAATTTATTGGTTTGCACAATTTACTAGATGACGTATAACATCAACATCAAATTGTAACGAAATTCATTTTGATTGTAATTTGTTCTATTAATTGAACATGTAATTCGTACACATACAATTAAATGTAAAATCAAATTTGAATGTATTGGTTTATTTCGAGAAACATTATAATACGTTATTAATTTGCTATCGTTCTCTCTCTCCTTCTAATCTAAATATAACATTTAATTTAATTTCTAGTATTTATTTAAAACCAATTTTTCAATTATTTATTCTTTAATTTTTGTAAATGCAATAAAAGTATAGTTATATAAATATAAAGATATTTATTTTTAATATTAATTATGTTTATCTCTAATTATAGCTTATTTTAGCCAAAAAAATATATAAGTTAAAGGTGCCAGTTTCGGTACAAACGACATTCAAGTCGTCGGCTGCGCCGATAGTTGAACGGGCGACAAGCTCCGTATCAGTTGCTTAAATCATAGAATCGAATCTATAGGAATGTAGAATGTACCCCTTTAACTTTTATATTTTTTTAAGCTAAATAAGCTATAATTAAGGATAAAAACATAATTAATATTATAAATATGTTAAATAAAAATATCTTTAGTATTTATATAACTATAACTATGGAATTTAAGAAAAAAATATAAAGAATAAATAAATTGAAAAAATTATTTAAATAAATACTAGAAATAAAATAAAACTATTATAAAATGAAGGTAAATTGAATGTTCTTATTCTATAATTAAAATATTATTTAGTAAAATGTCAAAAAAAAGAAAACGTAAAGTAATTGATTTTGTTTACGCGTAAATAATTAAAAAGCAATAAAGGCAATTACATTTAACTATTTTGATATATTAACTTTAATTGCAAAATCCACTTTCATTCATCTTCCCTTACACCATCATATATTAACTCAATATTACTTACAAGACTGTTTTTATTTCTATTAATTATCGAAATAAACCAATACATTCAAATTTGGTTTTATATTTAATTGTATGTGTACGAATTACATATTCAATTAATAGAACAAATTACAGTCAAAGTGAATTTCGTTACAATTTGATGTTGATGTTATACGTCATCTAGTAAATTGTGCAAACCAATAAATTCAGGTAAATAACAAGAAATGAAAAATGAATGTACGTTCATTTCATTTAGCAAATGCGATTCGGAATGAGACTGCTTTAAATGTGATATGACATTTTAATTATTGTACATTATGATTGTAACAATCATGTTAAATACCCCTATGAAAATGAAATCGTTAGTGTAATTTGCTATGTTAATCGGTAGTTATTGGTTAGTTCACAATTCAAATTAAAATAGTATAATTTTTTTTCATAGAATAAGGGTGATAAACGAGCATGTAGTATACCTGATGGTAAGTGGATAATACTGTGGCCCATATACATCTATATATATCCTGGATTAAGAATCAATATGACAGATAGCAATTCTTTCTTCGTCTTCTTTTCTCAGCGACCACGTCTGGCAACCATGTCAGGCATGGCAATATCGCTAGTTCGTAGAGTTTTTTTTTTAAATATTTATACCGATACCTTTTTTTTTCGTTGTTTTTCCTTATTATTTAGTCAATATGAAAAAGCATGAGAATTAAAATAGAATGCCTCATATTCAGTAAAAAGGGTCTCCGGTTCTCACCATACGAAACAGCAGCATTAAGCTGCAATTTTACGCTGTGAGAGCTTGGTCCTTCCTCGGTCGAGCCGACCCATTCGTACTACACCCATAATATAGCTGCGGCATGGCTCTACCACGTACAAACCAATTTGAACTATACACGGGTCAAACTCAGGCTTTCAATCGCTAATATAAGCTTCGGCTATCTAGAATATTATGTGACGGCATATTACCATCGGTTGGAGGGTGTGAGGTGATTCTGGCTTTACCCATAGTCGCCTCTATTATGTAAGAGGCGACAAATGTGTGATGATAGATTCTTTTCTTGAAATTAATTTTATTGTCGAATACAAAAGACTTATGAACTGTAAGTTCGTTTCTCACTTCAGTTTTATAAAAACTAGCTTTTGCCCGCGACTTCGTCCACGTAGATATTATACTTTAAACCATAGGTGATCCATGAATAATAATCGCACTTTCATAGTAAATTCCTCCACCTCGCCCGCAGTACGCCCGAACGCCCTGCACATTTTGCAGTAAAAAATCAATTTGTTACTAATATTAAAGTTGGAAAAATGTACTTTGCCAATATATAATATTGGGAGGGCGGGAGGTGCTCTTCAAACTAGGTAAGACACATCATTTTATTTTATTGAGCGGATATTGGCAAAAGTACATTTTTTAAACTTTAATATAATGGATTCCAAAGTAACGCCTGATTCTATTAATTATCAATTTGTTACTGCAAAATGTGCATTGGAAATAAAGTATCAAATTTTATTGCATTTATGGTTAACTATTTTGGTAATAATGGCTTACACATAAAAGATAGATATATACTGTCGCGGACTTTTTTGTAGAACCACCATACATTATATTTGTGTAACTCTTACAGGTTTTGCACCGCACGCAAAAATAGCTCGCAGATGACAGATTTTTTCCGACTTACTTAATACTACTTATCGTTATATTTAGACCAATATACACAATATCTTTATTAATTATAGTCTATGTGTTGCTCTGATATATGAGCTATATTATTGTAAAATCTCATTAAAATACATTCAGTAGTTTTTGCGTGGAAGAGTAACAAACATCCCTACATCCATACATCCTCACAAACTTATACGTTTATAATATTAGTAGGATATATTTAATAAAATTGAGCGCATCGAAACAATAGTAATATTGCAGTTACCAGTACGCCTGTATTACTACTGCTGTAGAGTAGGGGCTGTAGGCTGTAGTTTTTATTCACCAGTAACATTTAAATGGATGTTTAAATCCTTGACTTGCAATTTAAGCCTATATGTGCATTTTTATACCTGTATATTACATTCAAGATAGATGTGAAATTCCTAGCCTACGTTGATGATGTTGATTCTTATTAATCACTTTCATTTGGTACGTGGTGGAACTGCGCTGTAGCTTTATTATAGCTACGGCACGAATGGGCTGGCTCGACCAGGAAGGACTACGCTCTCACAGAATACCAACGTGAAACAGCAGACTAATGCTGTGTTATGACTGTTTTACTTGCAACGCATATGAATTTTGATTCTTAATCAAGGATAGATGTAGCAACCACTTACTAATAGGTGGAATGTACACTGCTTGTCACCCATATTCTAAAAATCATTTTGTTTTGAAATACGAGCTATGCACTAGAACCGACAACTCTGTCGCCGCATACAGACAAAGTGGCAAGTAGTTAAGCATAGTTTCAACTGGCAATTACTTAGTCAGCTCAGACTTAAGACCGCATCAATTAATATTGTTAATTACACTCTAGCTTGCAGTCTCTGTCTCAATACGTCATATATATTGGACAATATATTACATAACATAACCTTTGATTCAGATTTTTAGGCCATAAGGTCTGGCTGCAAAATAGCTTGTGGTTAAATAGCTCGCGGCCTTTCAGGCCGCAAGCCCTGTATCAGATTAAACTGTTAGAGCCGCATAGGCTAACAGCACATACATCACATAATATTTGCATTAGGAACATGGTTTGGCTGCCTTCCATTTACATATTAGAATTTGTCGACTTGACCGGGCAAGGACCACGCTTGAACCCAAAACCAATTTAAAATAGCAGCAAAATGCTAATATGTTTTGTGTAGGAAGTGACTAGAATCCGAGCCAGTTTTAACTGGTAACAAAGCATTCTATCTTAGTCCTCGGGGTGACAACATACATATGATTTTAATTCTAATCGAGGTGAAATTTAGGTGTCTATTGGTCATAACACGCATTTATAGGGTGGACTGAGTGTTACTATGTCGTTCTTATTCTATTAAAAAAAACCAATTGCGACGGACGTTTTAAATTTTTCACTTTTCATCAAAAGTAACAATCCGATTCGCAATCCCTTTTTTATCTCTGTTCTCGAATACATACAAATTCAATAACTTTAATTAAGTTCTTTGTTACTATTGTAGCACACTAAGTTTTTTAACCGTTTAGTTGCGGGATAAAGAAAACCATCCATTCCATAGGTGTTGGAACAGGTGAGTTATAGAAAGGTTAAGTTTAGAAAGTTTATTTTTAGGTCTTGTGACTTAAAAATAAACTTCCTATAGATAACTGTATTAATTCCATTTTGTATTAATCATAACAGATACCAATCTCCAGATCGGCGACGAGAAGATCCATTTTGGTAAATGCTCCCTTCTATGAGATATGTCTTGTATCATACAGCTCACAGGCAATGTCAAGGGGAGAAATGTTTTACTTCAAATAAAGGAAGAGGTTTATAATTCGACTGTATGTTTTTATATGTATTTTACGTGCTACCTTCGTCAATTGTAAACCGATTTTGATGATTGTTTTTCAAATAAACAGGTTATATATTCAGGGCAGTCTCATAAAAATTTGGAGAAAAATTTTCACTACTAAAAGTGGCAGAGTGGAGGATTAAGTTTTTATTTATACGAAATTGAGATTATAATATTCCTTAGTCTCCTGAAAAGGGTGAAAATTTTACTTTGATTAAAGTAAAAGCCTACTTTAAAGAACTAAAAACAATAAAATAATTTCACATTATTAAGTCGGGGGACTTTCATTTTCTGACTGATTCAAGAATATGAAATTATTTTATTCTCCTTAAATTTTTTAAGTCGCTTTTACTTTATTCCATTAGAAAGTGAGCTGTCCCTGCCTATTGATACCATTGTCGATGAATCACTATGGGCTAAAATCAAATGCCTTGTTAGAAATAATTATGTTTCCGATTCTCGAGTGGAAGTAGAAAGTCCGAGTCGTAGAGTAGAACCAGGATATGCTATTAGTATTTAAATGAGAAACGAGTATCGCACGTTCGCACTTCTGTAAAAAGGGTGGAGAGCATATTGGATCACTGAGAGCGGAATCTTTGTCACTACATCATCGTTGATATTTAATATCATTTATACTTTTATTTTAATTTTGCCCAGTAAAAACAAACAATTATTGTTTAAAACAATATCTTTTTCTTTTAAAAAGTATTATTTTAGAAATAATTCAAAGTCCTATATAATAAAATGTCAAATAGAATGAATGAGAAAGGCGTCCAACCGTCGTAGATTCTGTGGGCAGTCCCGGAATAGTAATTGTAATCCTCCGGTGTAATAATTAATAAGATAGTCCCGCTAAAAGTTTAATGGGTCTCACATGTCTCGCATTAATTACAAAATCCTGCCCCATACCCGGGTCTTTTTTCTTCGTTGACATTATGTTGACATTGGAGAAATTGTTACTAAAGTTCAAAAAGGTCATGTTTGTTAAATTTAATTTATGCTGCTGTGAAAACGAAAACATGATTTACTTGATAACCGCAGAAGAACCAGATTAACTGACATAGCCCATAATCGATCAGTACATTGAAGTGGCTGGCATTAAATGGCTGACCATGTAACTCGAAGAACCATCAAGTGATGGGGAAGGACGACTCTCGAGTGGCAGCCTCGTACTTGTAAGAAAAGTGTAGGCCGGTCTTCTACTAGATAGATTGACAACCTAGTAAGACATGCATTGAATTGATGAGTGCAGATACTGGTTGCTCAGGACCATGTTTTTTTTGTTTGTGGCATTCCTTATTCATAAGTGAGCTTGCCAAGGGCTGTAATGATGAAGAAAATAATAATAATGTTGACTCAGTTAAGATTATTCACAAATATTTATTTTGGTCACAACATGAATGAGTGTCATAGACATCAAAGGTTTTAAATATAGAAGGGAATGTTATTGAAAAGTCTGTAAGTTATTGAAATGTCAAATGGTATTTTTGACTAATACGTATTAAAGTTTTTGTTTTAAAGAAAATATATTAAATAAAAAACCTAACCTTTTCAGGTTGGATTTTTAATACCGAAATAAATAAACTTCAGAAACAACAATACAGCCTTTTGATGTTGGGTTTTTATTTCTGAAATTATTTAAAGTCAAAATGTATAAAGTCACAGATGCAGCTGATGGAAAAAAATAAGACACGATCAAAGAGTAAAATATAAAGGTCTTATAAGCGACTCAAAAAAGGAGGTGGTGTAAAATTCGACTGTATTTTTTCATATTACACGATATTTTTGTCAATTGTAAACCGATTAAGATGATTTTTTATTAATTAGGTAGGTAGTATACCATATAACTTCAGGGATAATGACCATATAAATTTGGATACAAATTACTACATTAAGAGCGGCAAAATAGGCATAAAGTTTTAGTATAACTATTTAGATGTGATTATGATTTTGATATTCCTGAAATTTATATATAAATAAAAAGCAACGAGAAGTATTTTGATTTATTTCAATCTTGCAAACGCTTGCTAATGAAATAGCTCATATTCAAAGCCCTCTTATTACATCGTTTTCCAGTTGCATCACTTTAATCAAGTCAATATTGTGATTTATCTACAATAATAACTACAAAGGAATTGTCTTAAGAATTTATGTAATTTATTTTTTTATTCATTACAATCTATCATCAAAGTCCATTGCTGTACGTAGACCTCCTTAACATAGATTGCCTCATGGGATATTTGCCATAGTTGCCACGTTCGGCAGGTGAATTTTTAACGAAAATCTTTATTATTTTGAATTAGTTGCTACCCATCTCTGTTTCAGTTTCTCTATGTCGCGTCTCGTATCCCTGTTACGATACCCACGGAATGATTACGCCACTAATACGAGTTACAACAACGAGATAAACAGCACTTCAGAAACAACAACACAGCCTTTGATGTTGGGTTTTATTTCTGAAATTATTTAAAGTCAAAATGTATGAAGTTATAGATGCAGCTGATGGAAAAAAATAAGACACGATCAAAGAGTAAAATATAAAGGTCTTATAAGCGACTCAAAAAGGAGGTGGTAAAATTCGACTGTATTTTTCATATTACACGATATCTCTGTCAATTGTAAACCGATTAAGATGATTTTTATTAATTGGGTAGTAGTATACCATATAACTTCAGGGACAATGACCATATAAATTTGGAAACAAATTACTACATTAAGAGCAGCAAAATAGGGCATAAAGTTTTAGTATAACTATTTAGATGTGATTATGATTTTGATATTCTGAAATTTATATATAAATAAAAAGCAACGAGAAGTATTTTAATTTATTTCAATCTTGCCAACGCTTGCTAATGAAATAGCTCGTATTCAAAGAGATCTTATTACATCGTTTTCCAGTTGCATCACTTTAATCAAGTTAATATTGCGATTTATCTAAAATAATAACTACAAAGGAAATGTCTAAACAATTTATGTAATTTATTTCTTTTTTTTTATTCATTACAATCTATCAAAGTCCATTGCTGTAGGTAGACCTCCTTAACATAGATTGCCTCGTGGGGATATTTGCCATAGTTGCCACGTTCGGCAGGTGGATTTTAACGAAAATCTTTATTATTTTGAGTTGTCATTAGTTACTGCTACCCATCTGTTTCAGTTTCCATTACCACAGTTAATATTATATTAAAATAGTTAAATGAAATAGCCTTTATTGCTTATTATTTAATTACAAGTAAACAAAATAAATTACTTTACGTGTTCTGTTTTTGACATTTTAAGTAAATAATATTTTAATTACTAAACATATTTACTTATTGAAATAAGAACATTCAATTTATCTTCATGTTATAACATTTTATAACAAAATATTATTTAATTACACGTAAACAAAATCAATTACTTTACGTGTTCTTTTTTTGACATTTTAAGTAATTAATATTTTAATTACTAAACATATTTACTTACCGAAATAATAACATTCAATTTACCTTCATTTTATAACATTTAATTTAATTTCTAGTATTTATTTAAATTTAAATTTTCAATTTATTTATTCTTTAATTTTTTTGTAAAAGCAAATAAAAGCAATTTTAGTTATATAAATAATAAAGATATTTTTATTTTAATATTAATTATGTTTTTGTCCTTAATTATAGCTTATTTAAGCTTAAAAAAATATAAAATTGAAAGGGGTGCCAGTTTCGGTACAAACGACATTCAAGTCGTCGGCTGCGCCAATAGTTGAACAGGCGACAAGCTCCATATCAGTTGCTTAAATCATAGAATCGTTGGTAATATTTTGAGGATTATCAAAATTAAAAGTACCATTAACCGACGAGCATGTATGCGTAAGTAAATGAAGTGAGAGAGGTGTGTCAGAATTTTGCTATATGGAAGTACGTAGTCTCTGCCTACCCTTCTGAAAATGTAACAGGCGTGAGAGTTTTTAAATGTATTTTATCCTTGTACACATTTAAATAAATACATCTACTACACCATTTTTCTAGCGTTAACGCTTCATTGTTTTCTACTTTAAACTTAATCTATATGAATAAAATGTCGAAAAAGTTGGTGCGGTTAGTTTTTAGTCACCAAATATGGATAGTTTGTAGTTTTCAGATTTTTCCTTTGTATACGCCTCCTCATAAAAGATAGAAAATTACATTTATCATTATTTGGTTACAAGTCCTAAGATCCCAATATCTACTTTAATGATGAATTTTAAAAAAGGTTATGGTAGTCGATGGATGCAGGTGGCTAAGGACCGTGCTTTGTGGGAAGCTTAAGTTCAGCAATGGATTTATGAACTGCTATAATGTTGATGAATTTTTGAATTTCATATTTTATAAGTGACCTAGAAGTGACCTAGATTTTTGATGAGTGAGTTCAGTGAGTATTAAAAATGGCACTTTTCATACCTTAGTAACAAATGAACTATAAAAGATTTATTAATGCAATTTTGGATTTTAGGTAATCAAGGAGTTCATAATAGTTTAGCTATGGAAGGAAAAGGGGAGATATCCCATCAGGCAAGGTGTTCAGCTCTGGTTAGCGGCCAACGCTCCATGTGGTATTTCAGAGCTGTTCTCTAATCTATCGCGCGGTACTTCGGAACTTTGATAAGCTTCGGTGTGTTTCGCGTGTGGCGCGATGACAGCGCTGCCACAATAATTATGCAAATTACAAATGTGTGGGTGTTATAGTTATAATAATACCAATTGGACTTTACAAATGGTTTGTGTGCATATACATAATATTGATGTGTCTCTTACCGTGTGTCTAAATTACAAGAAGTCTATTAAAAAACGTAGACGAGTAGTTTACTCGTAGAAAATGTAAGCTTTGCGTGCAGTGGCGGTGTAAGAGAATCCATTTGTTTATTATCGTCCCGGTGGGCGTAGGAAGCGATTAAAGGAAATTTTAGAAAGATCTCATCCCTTTTGATAGAAATCGGTAGTATAGTCATATCATTTATTTTTTATAGAATAAGGATGTCAAACGAACATCTAGTTCACCTGATGGTAAGTGAGATATTGTGGCTCGTCAGTTAAGAATCAATATGCAGATGCGTTTTAACCTTACTAATCACTTACCATACTAATCACAGTAGTATTAACCTGCTATTTTACGCTGACGTAACATAACTAACACAAATGAGATTATTTAATTTGAAGAATATTCTTATACGTATTTTCACCGTGACAGCATGTTTCATGTTTTAAAGTTGGAAAAATTTACTTTGCCAATATCCGCTCAATATAATAAAATGATATGTCTTACCTTGTTTGAAGAGCACCTCCTGCCCTCCCTCAATTGCGTGCACTATCCCCGTCACCACTAATCCCAGCACCACTAACCGTCGTCGTACGTCGGGTGGTGATTGGTCGCATGTTTTATCGCATGACGCGATCGCTCGCTACTTAAGTGGGGAGCGGTTGTGTCGGCGAGTCTTATAAATAGCAGCTGTTATTGGATCGCCGCTCACTTAGCGGTCAGCCACTGCAGAGTCTACTACACCTGAACATGCCTCGTGTAGAGGCGAAACACGTGTCGTATTGTTGTTCGGTGGTGTGTCTTTCTAGTGTAGTGGTGGGGTATAGTGCTGGGATTAGTAGTGACGGGGATAGTGCACGCAATTGAGGGAGGGCGGGAGGTGCTCTTCAAACTAGGTAAGACACATAATTTTATTTTATTGAGCTGATATTGGCAAAGTAAATTTTTCCAACTTTAATATAATGGATTTCCGCAATGTTCTTTTTTTACTCACCAATATGGTTTTACAATGCCCCTTTAATAATTCGTAGTTAGTCCGGTACTGGATATGGGCAACACCGTTAATAAAGAGAATTTACCGTAATTACCGCGATAACGGTCGGCAGGCAGACTGGCAAATGCAGTACCAGATTTTTCGTTCTTTTGATGCTGCTTCCACTCTTCAGTCTGGGTATTTCACATCCAGAATAAACGAGATGGTATATACCATCCATCGAAGGCCTTGAGATAATTCTCTTCTTTTTATAGTCACGTCTTATGGCAAATAAGACGAATGGTAGTGAATACTTTCAGGCTACTACCGTACGGCACTGTACAGTTATTAATTACTTTAAGACAAACTATACTAGAGGGTTTCCGTAAGGGATACCAAGGAGTTATCGAAAACATTTCAAAGTTTCTTAACTGAAATCGTTTCATATGACAGAAATGAATCATAGACAGATATATTTGATATGTATGACATAATTTCCTCTAGACTGAATTTCGGCCACGGTTTCAAGTCTCAACAGTAAGTATCTGCGCAAAAGTGAATTATATTGCACAAGTGAAAACCTCTGAAAATACATTTCCTCCTGTACCGTAAGGCAGCACCGTAATTCACGACAAACACGGTCAGTAAAAGTGATCAGTTGAATTGACCCAAAAGGTGACCGTGAGTATCAAATCTTAAGTTGAAATTTTTAACTGACGGCAACCCACGGATTTTAAGTTAATTTCTAAAGTGACTATGTTTCTGCAAGCTTAAGGGACACATTGTAGCTCCAGGAGCGCACATGAACCCAAATAAGCTTTTAAAAAATAACATTCTAATGCAGTTTTATCACAATCGCAAGAGTTCAAATATTTTGTACTTTCTTTCTTATTGATTTATCCGGGCGCACCGTAATCCGCTGGCGTGCTTACATCCGTTTGCCGTCAGTCAGAGCTAATAACGCTACCGAAGTTATGAATTATTTGGAGCAGGGTCACACTGAAGAGTCAGAAATTATTACTAATTGTTCATCATCATTGCAAAGTGTTGCAAAAGGCGATTATAATAATACACTCACTGACTATTTGGACAAACACAAAAATAAACATATGTTTTTGTGTACTGATCAGTTTATCTGACCGTGTATATCGAGCTTAAGAATCCCTGTGCTAGAGCTGTGAAGCTGTGAAGAAGAAAACTCCTAGTAAATCACACGATAGTGGACCGTCAAGCATTCAGATGATGTGAATGGTAACGTGACTTTTGTCGCGATGTGCGTTGGTAAAATTTGGCGGCTGGAAATAATCGAACAATTCCTCAGAGCACTGCCAGTGGTAAATGCGATAGAAAATGCAAAAGGATATAACATCTCTTCACAGCGCCAGTGAATCGAGCCGATCAGAGAGAACTCAGTCGTCGACGATTCGACTCGCTCTGCGCTGTATGCGGTCAAGTGGAAGGAGCTGACACTGGGAAGCCCTGGCCAGAAATGAGAACAGTATTCCATGTGAGGCCGAACCTACGCCTTCTAAAGTTGTCTTCAAGAAATACTGTCCCGCTCTGCTGAGCACGCCAAGCTTTATAGAGGCCAATTTAGCCTTTTCTTCCAAGTGACTACGAAACTTCACGTAGTTCAATATATCGACACCGAGTATTCCCATACTGGCTGAGGTAACAAGGGGAGTGCCCTGAAATTGAGGAGATACGACTTTCACCGAGGATCACGATATCTGCTGATGGAACCTGTTGTAGCACGGAGTTTTCAGCCAATGGACGTGGTCTATGAGTTCGTCTGTGTAGGCATAACCGCTATGAGACCTATAGAGGCACCCGTAGACGCGGGGATGGTCGTCGCTGTTTACGCACAGCCAAAGGATGGACAGGTTCAAACGTCCAAGACTGCCGAGGCGTCGAAAACAGATGTCGTATTTGACGTATACGTAAACTCCAGCCCGAGGCACAAAGGAGTGTTGTAATTTATACCTCGGGTAGGAGAGATACCAAGTATCAGCCGGAGAGGACAACTACGTTTCGGATTGAAAGAGCTAGGCTGGTTTCAAGAAGGTAGTGGACAGCGTTAAGATTTGAATATAGTCCCCCGATGTTCCAGAAATTCACGGACAGCGTAACAGTGGTCAGCTTTGTCTTATTGCTCTGCTTGTTCCGAGCGGTTTCAGTCTTGAACTGAATTTCGACGACCTGACCGAGGATGTTCACAGTGGAAGTAAATTACCACAATCGCACAGAATAGACACTTTTTACTGGTAACGAGGCATTCCATCTTAGCTCCACGTCTTTTGATTGTATTTTGAATCTTAATAAAGGAGTGGACGTCATGGTCTACAGAATTAACTTACTATCAGCTGAACTATGCGTTCATTAAAGAAACAAAATGGACTAGTAACTGACGAAACTGGACGAATCAGTTACCTGAAGTGGAAATAGGATGATCATAATATAAAACCGGTTCTTTAGTGGGTTCTAAGAGGCGATTCTCCACTAGATAAAGCTAGATTTGAAGCATGTAAATATTCGAACGATTTTAAGGATGCAGGTGGCTCTGGATAATACTTTATGGCAGTTCTCGATTTTTATTTTTATACTTTCTTTATTTATTTAGAAAAAAAATAAGAATTTTCTTCTTTATCGAGGAGACGTTTTACATACATGAATTGTACATAGACAAACATTGAAAACAATTGATCACAAACACTTTTGTTCCTTGCGGGATTTAAATCTACGCTCAGCTAAACGCAAAACGCTAAGCTACTGTGCTATCGAGCAGCAGAGTTTTTTTGTTTTGTTTTCAATTTATTATGGTAAGTATTGATCGGGAAGAGGAGAAGGGATGTAGATGTAACTCAGATCTGTAACCTTGCACGACTAATTAAGCAATGTTAAATTAATTTAAAGTAAAATTAAGATTAAGTCCTTATTAATATTGTTCTACAATTTTCTTTTTCTAAGAGATGTATAGTGTTTTTATAATGGATAAATAAATAATTATCATTAAAAATAAAGGTAAGGCTTTGATGGATAACAAAGAGGATAATATGTTATTAAAGTGCTTAATAACTTCTGCGTGCAGCGTTTGACGAATGGTCCGAATTTTATTAATGCATCTAAAATTTCAAATTAAATAACTGAAGCCACTTTGAAAAATGGAGGAAATTTCAGCTTCCGAATAAAATACTGTGGTAAGTTAAAAGAGAATTTTAGCTACATAACTCTGGCTTGGGAATTTAATGAAGGAATGATAATAGCATTTTAGAATTTGCGTTTAGTTATTAGCGTTTTTCCGTTTAATTATTGTTGTGTACGTTTCACGTTATGATTATTTGTTTTTATAACTTAGGTCTTCCTCAGAAATTGCCTTATAGAGGAAATATTTCCCATCGTAGTCGCGCTTGGCAGGCGCGTTGGAAACAGTTCTTCTCTATTGTTTTGAGTTGTTCTTCTTGATATAACTGTTACATTTTCCTCTATCGCTTCTTACGACACCCATGGGATGATATGCGGTAGTGGATTCTCTTACCCTGCCACAAAACCTCACCACCAACCATTCTACTTACTAACTTACTATTAACCCATCTTATTTCACTAACCTCATACTCTATATTCTTTCGCTTTGGTCTTCGGGTGACAACGTACAATTCGCGGTCTTCTTAGTTCAAATTTGGTTGCGGGTGTCAAAGGGCTGCAATAAATAATTTAATGAAAAAAAAAATCAACACTTTTTTCAATTATACAGAGTGTATGTTTATTCTGTATAATATTTCAGACCGTTTGCTTCACGTAAATCACATCAGTGGGCTTCACCGCCTATTTGTAAAACTTGTCTTTGCGTTGACCATGGTTTTCAGACACGTTTATATCGCAATCTACTTCTTGGTACTTGAAATCACTTTTCCAAAACTCAATTTTTTTTTCATTCTATCATTTGTTAAAGAATCGCATACAAAACACAACGCTTCTTTAAAATGCTCCCAAATAACAATTATTGCATTTAAATTTTACTAATGTTGTGTTATGACCATTTTAATGAGATCCAAATCCTCATCAGTGTCGTAACTAATTATATTTTCCTATTTTTTTAAATGTACATGTACATATCTTCTGTAAAAACAATTGTCTAGTTTATAAATACTTATTTTAATCCTAGTATATTTTTTCCCACTCTTTTCTTATGAAAAAATTCAAAATATATGTAAGCCAAAAGAAAGTAGGATCACACATTCAAGGCAAACCTTCCTAGTTTATACCAACATGTTATATCCGATTTGTATTCAACTGAGATAAATGACAATAAATAAATAAAAAAAAACACATAAGGCATTGACTTTATTTTTATATATGTTCTTTTACGCGGGTTTTTATAGATTTTTTTGTTTATCCTATGTAAGGGAGACCACATTCACAATCCAGCTTGTACACTCCTGCATCTTGTAGAGGGATATGACACTTGACGGATTTTCTTCAGCGGCTTGAAATATGTTTAATGAAAGCTCGCTTCAACCTTATCTGTGACTCCTCTGACATAGAGTAGTACAGCAGCACACGCTCGACTATTGCCGGCTTTATTCGGTCACTGTGACGTAGACGCGGGACCCCAAGCTTGTTGTCTTGCAGTACTTGCTCGACGTGCTGAAGCTCGGCGGCCAGATGTTTTCTGTCACAGATCCTCGTGCTCTCTGAAACAAAGATTTTCCCACGGTAGCTTCTTTGTGATGGATGATGGTGCGATTCACCATTTAAATAGCGGTTAGTATGGGTCTTTTTCTAAACAAAGTATGACCAATAGTGTTATCAGGATTTCGGATAACTAAAACATCTAGGAAAGCAAAAGAATTGTTTTCCTCTAGCTCCATTGTGCATTTTATTTTAGAGTTTATGCAATTATGGTGGTCTAAAATGCAGTTTCTTTGTCATATGGTAAAACTGTGAAAGTATCGTCTACGGACCGCTTGTAGAATCTTGGAATTACAGGAGCAGTAAGAAGGGCTTTCCTCAAAGTCCTCCATGAATATGTCGGCGACTATGGAGACCATTTCACACCATCTACTTGCTTGTAGAACTCTTCCTTCCACAATAGATAGCCAGATGTGAGGCAGTGTTTGAGTAATACTGCATATTTGTAGGCATGTTGTTATCTTGTAGCTTCCTAGTTACAATTGAGATGCAGTGTTCAATAGGTAAGCATGAATAGTGACTGAACATCAAAACTTACCATAGTTTCATTGTCAACAAGATGTAGGTTTTATCTCACTAACAAAATGTTATGAATCTTGTTTGTGATCTGTATGTCTCAGTGGTGAAAGTATTTTGGTTGGTGAATCGATCTGGCTTACGCGATAAAATCCGTAAAAATAGTTTTATTCAATGTGTAGTGTTCCGTAAATATAAGAAATCATTATGCTATTTCTTATTTGTTTTGTGTTGTTAATTATTGTGTAATTATAATGATTGTTCATTTTTCTGTTTTAAAAAGGAGCGCTTGGTTTCTTGCTGGTTCTTTCCAGGCTGAGGTATTTTCCGACCCAGTGGTAAATTAAGCATAAGAGTCACTTTAACCTTTAAGTAGTGACGTGGGTGTCTCACAGACGGCCTCGATGCCTCGTGGCGTAATTTTTAAAGACGCTCCGCCCTCCCGCTACCTTCGGGTTTCGGTGGCGTGATCGGTCAGTCGAGTGCTCGCGCTCGTGGCAGCAACACCTGTACCTGTACGACCGTTTGGTGTCCCTGAGACGTGAGGTCAGTATTTGCGTAAATGATTTATTAGACGTCACTACAGTATTAGTGTATTTTTTCTAAGTGTCTCTTATTCGTCACCTCACTGTGTACGTTATTATTTTAGATGGATAAACCTGGACCTTCAGGAAACAGTCGAAAGCGAAAGCGAGTAGCTCTAAATACTTCGACAAATGTAAAGACCTTAAGTCAGTGGATAGAGGTTGAGTTGGAGCGAGACTTCAGTGATGTGGACGAGGAAGAAGTGGATCCAGATTTCTGTTTGCACAGTGATCATGACTCGGCTTCAGAACAATCTGAGTTGAAGAAACTCAATCTCAACGACAAAGATCACCCGCAGTTCAGATTCAGGTCTATCTTCAATACAAGATAATATACACACAGAATCCCAAAGATACTACATAGGTAAGAATGGTTTTAAATGGTCAAGCGATGAACAAGTGATGCGTAACTGTCGTTCACTAGCCACAACGGTTGACATACCTAGATCACAGCCTTGAGCATTCACCAACCTAGAAACCTTGTGGAGACATTTTATGGATGACGATATTACTGATAAAATAATTGAATATACCAACAAAAACTTGCCCAGTTACGGGTAAAATATAAAATCAGGAAAACCTGAAACTTCGCAACGGACCTGGAAATGAAACTTTCTTTCGGTTATTATTTTACTCATCTGTCTTCAAATCTAACCATGAGATTGCCAAATATATCTTTGCACAGATGGTTGAGGCCGAGATATTTCGTGCAGTTATGTCTCAGTATAGATTTCTTACACTTTTGAACTGCATTCGCTTTGACGATGTAGAAACCAGACAAAAACGACTAGAGACTGACAAACTGGCATCAATTTCGGATATATTTGAAAAGTTTATATCTAATTGCAAAAAAGTTTATGTACCCGGTGCTTACTTATGCGTAGATGAAATGCTTGTTCCCTTTAGAGCCCGATGCAGTTCATAATTTATATGCCCAAAACCAGCAAAAATACGGACTTAAAATTTTTGTTAGTTTGTGATGCTGAGACATTTTATGTCTATAATGCTTATATCTACTGTGGCAAGGAATCGGACGGTTTAGGTTTACCAGAAGATGACAAAAGTTTGCAATTCCTACACAGTCTGTTTTATGACTTGTAAAGACTTTGAGAACACCAATCGTAACATCACTGCTGACAACTGGTTCAGCTCTTATGAGCTAATGGAGCAGCTAAAACAGAGAGGTCTGACTTATGTTGCAACTCTAAAAAAAAACGTCACATTCCACCTGATTTTCAAGCGTTCAAAACAAGAGAACCTGAAACAGCATTGCATGGTTTTACAAAGTCTTTACCTTGGTTTCTTATGTTCCCAAGAAATCTAAAGTAGTTTTACTGATTTCGTCCATGCATCACACGTCCGAAATTGATCCCGTTACCAAGAAACCGGTTATCATAATGGAGTATAATAAGACAAAGGTGGGGTTGATGAAGTTGACAAAAATGTTCGAACTATTCCAGTAGCCGCCGCACTCTCGCAGATGGCCTTTAGCATTTTTTCAGATTGCTAGACTTGAGCGAGTGAATGCCTTTGTGCTTTATAGTCGTGTGCTGACGTATCAGACATATCAAGAGGACGATTCTTACAGGATCTTGCCCGAGAATTAGTTTTACCACATTTACAACGACGAGTCTACAATGACCGTCTTCCAAGTGAGCTAAGACTGACAATGAAACGGATTCTTGGCGAAGATTTACCGCCAGAACCTAGCCGCATTGAGTCAGCTGTTGGTGAAAATGACAAAAGACTTGTAAGATGTGTCCAGCAAGGCTGAAGGACGCACAAGGTACAAATGTGTTGCATGTCATGCCTATATGCTTAGGTTGTTCCAAAACAATCTGCAGCGACTGTACTGACTGAGACTGAGTTTAGAAGACTGATTCTGTGGTAGTTCTTATATTATTTTAGTAATTAAGTTGAAGAAGTAAGAAATTTTATTTTTGTTAAAAATAAGTCTGTTTGTTTATTTCATAACACTTAAGAAGTGCATCTTTCATAGAATGTGATTTTTCGTAACTTTTGCCAAATGTACTAATAAATGTTGATTAATGCTTAAATTGGGTTTAATTTTAGTCTATATCATTAAAAAGAGGGTTTTTATTTTGATTTTATACAAAAAATGTCTAATTAATAATTGTTCATACTATTGACATAAATTGCGTAGACGTCTATAAAACGTCACATCACCATTTATGAGTCATCCAAACCACATCACTACTTAAAGGTTAAATAAGTGTAATGTATAATCTATATTGAATAACAAAGTTTATATTTCTATTTACTTTAGCGCCAATTGTCACGGGGAGGGAGATACTGGACGAAATGTAGGAACTATAAACAAGCAAATTTAAGCGATAAA
Organism: Parnassius orleans; assembly: GCA_029286625.1. NCBI lineage: Eukaryota > Metazoa > Arthropoda > Insecta > Lepidoptera > Papilionidae > Parnassius > Parnassius orleans. The sequence goes on along the minus strand of JAGSMP010000547.1, from coordinate 86,475 downwards.
ATCCGTAAAAGTAGTTTTATTCAATGTGTAGCGTTCACATACATACATAATATAAGAATTTAAAGATATTTTCTTTAAACATTCTACTTACTAGTAAAAAATAGTAAAGAATACATTAAATGAAGTTTGCATGTTGCAATAAAAAAAAATTGAATTTTTTGCCAGGCTTAAGCTACTTTATATAACCGAAAGTAGCTGAAAACACGTGGTGGAATTTGGACAATTAATATCGATGTCTAAATTGTTTTAAAAATGTCATTTTATTTCGTGAACAAAGAATACGAATAATAAGAAGCTTTCGCAGGAATACTCACATTCTCACACTCATAATCGGTTCCTTCGATCATTTGTCAATTTTTCTCTCTCTACTACTTTGCACTTTTCCTCCTTTTTTAAGAAATCCTTTACTGTCACTGTTGTGCATTTGTGGAACTCTTTATTTCTCCAAATTCGTCGTGCTAAATCTCTTCATTCTTTCAAAAGTCTTGTTAAATCGTATTATTTAGTACGCTATTAGATAAATTACTTTTCCTTTTTCGTACTCTTTTCATTTAATCAATTATATCATATTAGATATAATTTTCACTTACCTTTATTTATATGTATTTTATAATTTTTTTTGTACGCCCCCTCTATTTTAACTATGGTTTGCATCAGTTATTTACGCAAAGGTTGTCTGGAAGAGATCACTTTCAGAGTGATAAGACCGCCTGTTGCACATATCATACTTTAGATTTAACTGTACTCGTTATTTTGTATTTTGGAATACAATAAAAAATAAAAAAACAAATAAATAAAGAAAAAACTGTTTCTCATTATCAAACAAACATATTTCCATCGAAATACGATACGCAAAGTGAAATCCTGGAGTACACTGAATGCAAAATCTTGCGAGAGATTTTATTGAATGCAATCCGAAACTTCAGATCCACATCAAAGTTCTGAAAAGCGTTAAAGTGGAAAATAAGTTTACTGGTAAACAAAGTTTATGTGCTTCTAAAGGTTATGAAGAAAAATCTGAATGCCACAAAGCACTATCCTGAGCCACCCGCTCCATCGAATTCCTGCATATCTTACCAGGTCGTCACTCCATCTATTGAGGGGCAGCTCTACACTTCGCTTACCGGTACGAAGTTGCTACTCGAGAACCTTTTTTCATGATGTAAATTGTATTTATAATTGTGCCACAGTGTTTCAGATACCAGATACTGGCAGCTAAACAATTCATCGGAGCACTCCCTTTTTTATAAATACAGGCACAACCATTCAAAATCGGAAGCTTAAAAATTACAACCACAATTATTTAGCTTTATAAACTTTGGGATCAGAACCTAAGAAAATAGTGAAGTACTTTAATCACTAAGCTACATGGTCGACATTAGGCGGATTTCATAAAGAATAAAAGCAAATACGATAAGACTCTTTACGCTGACAAAGTTGTATGAAGTGAGACATGTCTCAAATCGTACAAAGTTTCAAGGAGTTTTTGTTGGTATATTGTTAATAAAATATCTTTATTTGGTACTCAGCGTTCTATATAAAAGTTAAATATTTTACATCTCATCTCATTTACTATATAATATTTACTATGTATAGTAATATCATAATAAACGATAATTTATACATACGCTTAAATAATTTACTTATCCCTACACAATTTATAAATAAAATATATACTAGAATAATGAACCTAAAACTAAAACCTTAAAAATATATATTGTAATAACTAAAATATATTATTAAAATAGTCCTTTAGGCAAGGTTCGAAGATACTGGCAGCGTTCCCCTTTGAATAGCTAGACTAATTCTTTGTCCGAGTTATGTCAGCTCTCGGTCTCCTGTGACGTCGACTAACCTTTTTCTATTTCCTTAAAAAGCCTTATAACGCTAGGGACCCCATGGACCAAGAATGATACTCGAATGGGACAAAACATATTCGGAGCCTAGACTATGTTTTATCCCATTCGGTACTACTTCATTTGCAGCCAGTTAGCCGCTTTACAGCCGCAACCAGCTCTGTTGTTGGTTCCATGTAGATGGGAAGCGGCAAGTGTGTCTGAACAGGTTGCATCCCATACCAGCACCCGGCCCATCTTCCGTGGAATCAAACTCATACCGTCCGGTCTCTTGCCATCGTCTCTTTCAATACCAGACGGCTCAAGTAGACTTGGCACGTTGACGGTGGCAAGAGACCGGCGTATGATATCGTTAAGTGCTGCATGTCTCGAGAAGCGGCCTGCGCTTTTTTGGCATGACAGTCCGTGATTCTAAACTAATTTTGATTAAGTTGTCTACTTGTGTCAAGAGATCTGGGTGATTCCAAAAGGAGCAGCAACGGAGCACATACGTAAATTTTGGGACGAAAAGACAGAATTTTAAGATGTAAAGTGGACTAATTTCAGCGGAATTTTGAAATTTAGTAATTGAATTATTAATATATTCAGAAATAGATTCATTAAAAATTGGAGAACCTAAAAGGTAAAGGGAATTACTGTTAACTATTTTAATATTTGGAGCCAAAATATAAAATTTTTGTTTTACGTCATTTAAATTTAAGTTGCAGTTATTTATAAAGTTCGCATTTGCTAAAATTAAGCTCCAAACCAATGGCTTCAAATTTATTTTGATTAAAAAGGTCCGAAAACACAGTATCCATATCACCTCCTAGAGTTCCGTCGTCCAAATACCAAACGTTGAATTTAGAATTAAAATTTTGATTATCGGATTTATAGCCAAACTAAAAATTGCTGCCCAATGGGATCACCTTGTTAACAACCTACTCCGAGGACAATCATTAGAACGATATAACAATTTTGTTAACAGCGTAACTGAGAAAAGATAATTGTATATTTCGGTATATGTTGTTTTATTTCCGTCAGCAGGGTATCCCTATTTACCGAATTGAGAATTTTTAACATCAATTTTGAGCAACACGTCAGGATGTCCGTAAGTTAGAAAGAGCGTAGGGCATGGACGGCTGCCTCATCCTCCTTTTACACCGAAGCCTAACTGTACGGGTTCAAATTCCGAATCTAATTTTGGTAAAATATGTCGAACAGCAATTTTGAGGCCAGGCGTCGTAGTGTTGATCCAACAGCAATTGGTCTCACCCCTCCGTCCTTTTTGGTGAGGGCAATGAGGTTCGCGCCGAAAAGAATGGGAAAAATTTCTGAATTGACCTTACCGGAATACATAAAGTTGATTAATTTAGTGATCGTATTTACAAGTTGCTCGCCTGTATCACCCACAGAGTGCGATGTTAAGTCTTTCAGATGTTGGGGTGAGATTCCATCCAAACCTGCAGCCGAACCTGGTTTAAAAGATAAAATGGCACCTGTAACATCTTTGTTATGAATTTGAAGGCATGCTTGCCCTGCTGTTGTTCGGTCGAGAAAATATGGGTTTACTGGAGCTGGAGGATGTTTTGTCCAGGCCTGGAAAGGGTTTCAGGGTGATAGCACGTCGTTGGAGAACAAAAGGCGAGCGGCACCTTTGAGATCTCCGTCACAGATTTTGTTTTCGATGAGTTTGTTGTGATTACGAGGCATCATATTTGATTAGAGATGTGTGGAGAAGGTGAGGAGCTTACAGCACAGTTATTTTTAATCTTTGAGTCAAGGATAAATTTAGTTCATCAGTTTTTATTATATGTAGTGTGCTGTATGAAAATAAAATTGGTTCTGCCAGTCTTGAGTACAATTGCTTATGTAACATTTCTGGATTAATTGTGAGTTATTGAAATTAATTATATTATAAATAAGTTGGTTTTAAATTAAAAGTTTAATTTATTTTTACGATCTTACTTTTACGAAATATACTATGATAGTTTGTCTTGGGTCCATTTAAAGCAAAATATGGTAATAATGCTCCAGCTTAAACTTCAGATATTGCAACGCCATTTGGCTGGTGAATGCAGATCTAATTGTGAAAACTATACATTCCTATAACCCACATAAACAACAGCAAAGATTTTCCCAGTCTCCTAATAATAATGTTCTAGGTTTGTGGTATTAGCACAAATTAAATTTTTTTTTAAACAGTATTTTTAGTTTTTATAGGATGGGGTGACAAACGAGCACACAGTCCACCTTATAACAAGTGGTTGCTGTGACCCATAGACATCTACATCTATCCTCAATAAAGAATCAAAATACAGATACGTTGTCACCCGTGAGGACTAAGATGGAATGCCTCTTTTCTAGTAAAAGGGTCTCTGGTTCTCTACACTCACCATACGAAACACAACAGTGTTAAGCTGCTATTTTACGCTGGTATTCTGTGAGAGCGTGATCCTCCCCGGTCGAGCGATCCATTCGTGCTACAACTATACTACTAATATAGCTGCAGCATGGTCTCACCACGTATAAATATATACAGCTTACTTTTGCACAATACATTTCTTATTAAAAAATCCTGAATCAATGTACCTGCTGATCCACTGTAACCTATACACACATTCTTTGAGATGCACAATATAATATTGTCCATTATTTTTAATCTATAATTTCCCAAAAATTAAGTTGATAAAATTGAAAGATCACTTCCGATATTTTTTTTAATTTTTAGTGTATTTTCTAGAAATGATTCTTTTTAAATAAAAATCTCCTAAGCTACAAACACCGTCTTGAAAGAATTTAACAAGTGAGCCCTCCTGTTCCCTTTATCCCCGTGTAGAAATAACATGTTTCAGAGCGAGTGTGTTCCCTTATTACACGATTTATATTAGCTCGACCTTTGAATTTAAAACTTCAGTTTTCACCCATTTCTAGACGTCTGAATAATCTGAAATTTTGCAGAAATATTGAGAACCTTAGGTCACTATACAACATTAACATAACTATGACCTATTATTGTCACTAGGATCATCACATCTCATGGTCGATGTGAGTGATTTCAGTTTTCTTAAACTCTAATATTATTTATTAATTATGAATCTTAATTATTGATGAAATCCTTAGACTTAATGATTTATAATATATTGCGAATACTTGAAAACAATTATTTTACGGAATTCATCGCGTTTATTTGCAGTCCCTTCAGCGGTGCCAAGTTGACTGTCGGTATATCATAATAGTGCAGCATATATAATAGTGCTGAAGTGTTTTTACAGTAGGGCTACGATGGTTATCCGAGTACATAACCAGAGTATGAAACCTATCCAACTGCAGCGAGGTGACAGGTAACACAGGTAAGACAGGGTAACGTTATATCCCTGAAACTCTTCACCGCTGCATTGGAAGACGTTTTCAAGCTACTGGACTGTAAAGGATACGGTATTAAAGTCAATGGCGAGTACATCACTCACCTCTTTTGAGCCGACGATAGAATTATAATATAATAGTATATATATATATATATATATATATATATATATATATACTATTATTATATGTATTATGTATTATAATATATATATATATATAATATATATATTATATATACGAGGGTGATCCAAAAGTAATGATAAGAAAATAAAACACGGTATTAAAGTTAAAATAATAATTTATTTTCATACAGTCTCCTAACAAATCAATACATTTAGTCCATCTTTTTCTAAACCCAGGATTCCCTTTGAAAAAATTTTGTCTTTACCTCCCCAAACGCCTTCAACAGCGGCCATTACTGCTATCGTCTTCGAATTTCTTGCCTCGGAGGCGTTCCTTGAGCCGAGGAAAGAGGTAGAAATCACTAGGAGCTAGATCTGGCGAATAGGGAGGGTGTTCTGAGCAGTTTAAATCCTTTCTTGAATGGCAGCCATCGCAACTGCGGCTTTGTGAGCCGGTGCGTTGTCTTGGTGAAACAGCACCCAGCCTCGCAGTTTGCCGCGTCTTTTTCCTTAATGGCCTCGTAATCTTCTTATTTGGTCATGCGTAAGAGCCCGTAATAGTGGCCCTTTCCAAATATTCCACCATAATTATGCCTTGAGCGTCCAAAAACAGATGCCATAACCTTTCCCGCCGAACTTGAAACTTTGAATTTCGTTGGCGTCGGTGAGGAGGCTCGCTTCCAAGTCATCGATTGTTGTTTCGTTTCAGGATCAAAATGGTGGATCCCGGTCTCCTCCATAGTCACAAAACGGAACAAAAATTTTCTTGATCTCATTGAACTTTTCGAGATTGACCTCGAAATGTCAACTCGATTTTTCTTTTGCTCGTCGGTTAACATTCTGGGCACCCAACGCGCAGAGACCTTTTCATATGCAACCTGTTCGCAAGGATTCTTTGAACGCTGCCATATGAGATCCCTGTGACCTCAGCTACATGCCTGATGGTCACTCTTCGATCTGCCAACACAACATCTTTGACGTTGTCTTCAGTGAGGGACGTGGATGGGCGTCCTTCGCGATGTTCATCTTCAGTGGATGTTCTGCCCGGTTTAAACTCCTTGGCCCAGCGTGCAACTGTAGAATATGGAGAAGCAGAGTCCCCAATGTTTCCACTAAGTCTGTGTATGTCTTTTGACGACATTTTTTTCAAGAGGTACTTGATAACAGCTCCTAATTTCGTTTTCTCCATGTTGATGTTATCTCTTTGACAGTTCGTATTCAAACAGAATGTATCTCCAAATCGTGATCTATTTATATGATTTTTTAGGCTGACGTAGTGAGTATATAAGCAAGCAAAAAATTTTTTGGATTTTATGCGGACCTGAAGTAACCGATTATCATTACTTTTGGATCACCCTCGTATATATATATATATATATATATATATATATATATATATATATATATATATATATATATATATATATATATATTGTAGTGACAATAAAACAACGGAGTTCAGATGACAACTGTTTTTGTTACAAGGCGGTTTCAATAATATAATATTTTAAGACTACCCACAACACCTTCCTTAAAGAATAAGTTTTAACAAGTGATTTTTTAAGATAAAAAAAGATAAGATAAGATTAAAGTTACTTCAGTACTTTTTTTACTATAACCTTAATCTTGATTACAACGGATTAATTAAGCAGGTTATTTTTACTTTTCTTCAGTGAGAGGAGGAGAATAATTTTCATTAGCTTCAATATTTAACATTATTGGTTCATATTCATCGTTCGAAGAATATTCCTCATTCTCACTACTCGTAGAAGTAGTTTTTGTTGTAATTGAATTATGTTCTTTATTCTCATGTACTATTTGTCCTGACGTTCTATTTTCTTGTGTTTTATCTTTTATTAGATGTCTGCGATTGCGGCGATACACCATTCCTCTTTTAGTTTTAATAAAATATGAGCGGGGAGTCGCCGCTTTTGCAACGATATAACCTGGCATTTTACAATTTTTTTCTATCATAGTCACCTTATCGCCGACATCTAATACAGGTAAAGGCTTGGCACGTAAATCATAATACATTTTGTATTTTTTTTTTGTTTATCTAGCATAACTTTGTGTTGTCTCATTATTTACCTATTTTTAAAAGGTCCGGGTGCTGGGTAGCCTGCATTTTAACCTACGACCCATCAGCAGCTGTGCGGGAGAATTCAAATTATCATGAGGCGTATTTGATAACTTAGCAAATTTAAATAAAAGTCACTTCCACTATCTATGGTTTTTAATATCTTTTATTGTTTGCACGGCCTTTCCTCTTACCATTTGATTGTGCGTAATTAGGTGATGACGTTATGTGTTCAAATCCCTCCACAAAGTTTTAAATTCCCGACTTGAAATTGTGGACCATTATCGCTTATTACAATGTCTGGTATCCCATATCTAGCAAAATTTTCTCTCAGTACGTTTATAACGCTTTTGAAGTAGTTTCATGTAACAATGCTACTTCCGTAAAACATGAATAATAGTCTACAATAATTATATATGATTTTTACCATACTGAAATATGTCCGTCGATTTTACTCCATGGTAAATTTGGAATAGAAACAGCAATCAACGGTTCCTTACTAGAGTTATTTGAATTCTCTCGACATACTACACACTATTTACATATCTCTCTATCATGAAATCCTGGCCAGAATAACACTTCACGTGCGCGCCTTTACAGCGGTCTATGCCTAAATGCCCATCATGTATAATTTTAACATTTCTGTTCTTAAGGAAGTGGAATTAATATTTGTTTATTTTTAAATATAACACCATCTACAAAATAAATCTCCTCTCATAGACCAATAATATTTTAAATTATCTTCAATATCTCGTTTATATTCAGCCAACCCTGATTTATATCTCATTAAAAGTTTTAAATTATTATCTTTTAAAGTTTCATTTTAATTACATTTAATTTTTATGTGAAACAGGCATGTTAGAAACTACCATATGTACTTGATATAATACATTATCACTCACTTTATCATTATATAATTCTGGAATAGGGCACGTGATAATGTATCGGCCGCCACATATTCAAAACTTATATGTAACTATCAAATCATAACATTGTAATCGTAAAATCATTCGCTGTAAGCGTGCTGGTATCGAATCTAAGGGCTTTTAAAATGCTTTCTAACGGTTTATGATCTGTTTCAATTAAAACATCACTTTTACCGTAAATATATTGGTGGAACTTTTCACACGAAAGAGAATAGCTAGAATTTCTTTTCTATCTGCGCATATCGTGCCTGTGTGTCGGTGAGTGTGCGAAGTATATTCAATAGGTCGGCCGCCCTGCAACAGCACGGCTCCTAGCGCTACACTGCTCGCGTCCATCGAGACTACAGCCGGTTGCGATACGTCATATAAAAGCCAACACGGGTGCTTTGCTTGTTAAATCTTTTAATAAATCGAACGCATTCTGTTGTTCACTCTCCCAACACCATTCCGTGTCCTTTTCAATAGTCGGTAAGGGGATAAATACGCTCAGAATACTAGGTATAAACTTAGATAAGTAATTTACGGCTCTAAAATCGTTCTAACGATTTTCGTTCTTTAGTGTAGGCATATTTTTATTGCTTTTACTTTTCTAAATCTGGTTTCATTCCGTTTTTTGTTAAATATATGACCCAAGTAAGTCACTTCCTCACATATACGACATTTATCTCTATTAAATTTTAAATTAATTTCACGAGCCCTATTTAATAATGCATTTAAACGCCTATCATGTTCGTCTTTATTTCGTCCCCAGCATATTATATCGTCTATAAAGAATCTACTCCATCTAAATCCTCTATTAATTGCTTAATCTTAGCATGAAGACCTCTGAAGCGCAGTTTAAACCATAAGGTAACCTTAAATACTGATAGCGCCCAAACGGTGTACTAAAGGTGCATAAGTCTGAACTCTGATCATCAAGTTTTATGCCCAAAAACCTGAATTTGCATCTAATACTGAAAAAACTAGCTCCGTGAATTTTGTGGCAAGTTCATGATGGTTGGCAGTTGGAAATGTGCACTGTATAGCATTATTGAGAGGTCTCAGGTCTAAGCAAATTCGCAATGTTCCATTCTTTTGCTGCAATTACTATTGAATTAACCCATTGTGTTGGGTGAGTGACCTTTCTAATGACTCTAAGTCAGTCATCCTGTAATCTTCTAATAATTTATCACGTAATCCTATAGAGGTACTTTTCATGAGCTAAACCTGGTTTAACTGATTTATCAATAACTATATGGTACTCACCAGGTAAGCATCCTAAGCCTTCAAAAGATCCGATTTTCTACCAAATTAATGCCGTAAACCCGTTGAATTAATCCTAGTTCCGAACACTTGTCGACCCTTTCACAATTAATATTTGCTATTGCAAATTTTAAAACATACATTTTACTTTTATGCCACCATTTAAGATGACAAACTCCTCTTATCGGAATAATATCCCTTAAACGACTGTAATTTCATTTTTATATTACATATCATTTCCGTGTCAAATCAGCGTCAAAATCTCTTATAACATAAGACATTAATGTCGGCACCAGTATCCAGCAAAACGTTCAAAGCCACACTCACCTCTTAATACCTCGTACCAGTCATCGCCGCCGATTTTCTTCTGCGTTGTATCCATTAACACAGATACATAAAACGATTCACAATCATCATTATCAGATTTTTCTGTATTCACTTCTATTTCATACATTTTAATACTATTTTACATTTGCATCCTAGCCCGTAAATTTACCGCACACATAGCATTTTACCGAAATAGCTGGACGCCCAACCTATTCACACTGAGCTTACAACGTGGACAAGCGACGCTGCGGTTGCGCCGTGCGCACTCGCGCCGCGCCTGCCGCCGCGCCCGCCGCCGCGAGCGCCGCCGCGCCGCCACGCCGCCGCGCACCGATAGCGCCTCAACACGCACGGGCCGCAGCTCGCCGAACTGCCGAAGCTACCTGCTTCCATCACACGCTTGCTGTCTATTGACATTTCATCCGCCTGATATTTTAATGCTTTCCAAAGTCAATTCATCTGTCGTAACAACTGGTCCCTTACAATTGTGCTCCTTATGCCGCACACAATACGGTCGCGAATCAACTCTTGCTCTAAATTTTTAAATTCACAATTTTTACTGAGTAACTTTAACGCTGTTACATATTGATCAATATATTCTCCAGTTTCTTGATACCTCGTAAAAAAATTATATCTCAGTAATGTTATATTAGATTGAACACCGAAATACTCGTCAAATTTTTCATCAATATTTCGACGTCCTCACGCTGCTCTTCTGAATCGAATGTAAAAGTCTCGTAAACATCAAATCCATCTGATCCAATCAGATTAATAAGCAAACTCGCCTGTATGCTTCCCTCTTCTTTGTGCACCCCCGATGCTTTAAGAAAAAGATGAATTGTGCCTTCCACCTCTTCCATCGGCCCGGCCGACAGGGCTGCCATCTAAACTCAATTCGGTTGGCGGTCTTGCATGCTCCATCCTTACACTTAATTTAGAACACAAATTAACGTTATTCAAACGTAAATCAAAACTATTTAGGTATTTTAACCGCTGCCACCATGTAGTGACAATGAAACAACGGAGTTCAGATGACAACTGTTTTTATTAATAAAGGCGGTTTCGTAATATATAATATTTTAAGACTACCCACAACATATTGTATTTATTTATTTATTTTATATATTTATTCAGCCCAACCAGATAAGAATACTTTATAAATACCCCAAAATAATAATAATACTTTAATTTCACCACTTGCATAACCATTACATTTATAAATAATTATTCAATGATCTATACTTAGTTTACAATGAATGATGGAACATTTGTGTCTGAACTAGATAAATATATATCTGTATTTCAGATCACAGTCTCTTCCTTATTACATTTTAACAGACTAACATAAGTGTAATTTAAATAGAAGGTTTAAAAAATAAAATGAAACTTAATCTTAACAAAATGTGTTTTTGATAAAAAGAAAATGTTAAAGTGTGTATTAAAATGTATCTCTTTGTGTATAATATGTTGAATACATGAGTGTGTGTAAGTAATATTAACTTGTAATAATACTTCAGTTTCTTCATAGTTTAACTGATGAAGAAATTCAAATAATTAATTTTGCGTTTTTTTATTTATAGAGTATAATTCAGTCTTTTTATTGATTTTGTTATAAAGAAATGGTTCAAGGTGATAAAATATTTAGTAACGAAAGAATGACTAGAAATAGGTCTATTTTGGTAAACTTATCTTTTTTCGTTGAGATAACGAAATCTTTATCATAAGATAAACACGAATGTTGTTTCAACACTATTCAGAATAATAATAATAAATAATAATTCGGCGTGAAGTGACGACCATCGCCCGACGTAACGGTTATGTGACAAAACTGCTACGTCAGCGCAGTCAGTCAGCAGCCATGAGGTGTTAGTGCCGTGCCTCAGCAAAACTGAAGGTGCAAAGGCCCGCTTGCACATGGCCTCACCATGAAACGTTGCCGGGTCTGGGCGTCTCCCGTTAACTGACGCCCATTACATGGATGATGGAACTCAGAAATACGCGCAAAGGGTCGCTGCCTAGGTCGCCGGGCGCGTCTGGAGCTGGCGCTGGACGCGACAGCATGCGAACCGCCAGCCGATCACGAGGAGCCGCGACCACGCAGCAGCCCTCACATCCATCATCACCACCAGCTGGCGGTGTGAGGGAGGCTGCGGGCCCAGCAATCGGCACCCGCCACTGGTGGAGTACGCCATGCGATGGACAATTCAAATGAATAGCAACGCATTGCGGGCGTATTTTAGGGCGAAAGGGGAGAAGTTGGAGGTTTTGCGTACCGGGCTGGGATGCATCGACTTTTCGCTGAGCTGGAGCCATCTATAACCGTCACCGAGCAAAACCTGGCAGACCGAGTTCGGTATATCTTGCGCTCAAACATATTTGATGGCACCGAACTCGAACGGCTACGACGTGAGGCTGTTTTCTCATCGGATGTAAATACTACGACTGTGAATGCGGCGCCACAACTTGCAGAGCAACCCGCACGTGGATGCCGCTGTGAATCCCCAGTTGTGGTTGATTCAGACGATGATGAAACAATCGCCCAGGAACTAGAACTAGAGCAAATAGGAGTACATTGAAGAGGCGATTGTGGAAACGCGCAGTACGCCTCTCGAAAATCGACCGCGACTTCTCGCATAACCTAAGCAAGCGGAATCGGGATGTTGTGACGGCCCTGAACCCATTGCTGGCAACCTGTTTGAAACCAGCTGGGACCTTTGCGATACGGACTCAATACTCTTTGGCGCCGCTTGCAGGTTGCCGCATTGTTGGTGCCACTTCCCGTCTGGACGTGCTACTGGTCAAAGTAACGCTATCCCAGCCTGGAGAAGAAGGATTGAGGACCGTATCGCAAGGCAAGAGCCCTCATCGGCAGACTGATAAGCTTCAGGTCGGGCAATATGGGCCGGTATGCACCGTCAGGATGGCGTTTGCTGGAACAAATGTCAGTTTGTCCCAGCCGGATATAACGCAAAACTGACGGGCGCATAGACGACCTGAAGCAGAGAATCGCTGCTGGGAAAGCGGATTCGGCGATATACCGAGAGGTCAAGACGGTTCAACCAGAATCATCTCTTCCAAAGTGATCAGAAGAGGCTCTATGAGTCATTGGAGCGACCAATGTTACGTGGAACGGGCCCAGCACCGAATCAGGCCGACACTATCGCATTCTGGCGCGGCCTGTGGTCAGACCCGTAAACCACAAGGCCCTTGGACGGAAGTTGTGGCGAGTCGGTGTGCAGTGTTACGCCCATGGACCCCGTCATCATAACGCCGGATGACGTAGCTGAGGCAGTCCGTAGGGCCCGAACTGGAAAAGTCCGGGAATCGACGGACTGCATCACTACTGGCTGAAGGGTTCGTGGTGTGTCACGCTGTACTTGCCCGACAGTTTCAAGAGGCTCTCGACCAAAGTCGCTCCCAAGCCTCTTCACTACTGGGATCACTCATTTGGTTCCTAAAGACCATGATTCCACAGACCCTGCAAATACCGCCCCGTTACGTGTCTACCCACCGCTATATAAGACACTGACATCCATTTTAGTACGCGAATCATTCGTCACCTGGTTTAAATCGGTGATGTCGCGCCTCAAAATGGATGTCGGGCGATGGCGTGGCCAAGGAACTCCTCATTGACGCGGTTATTGGCAAAGTGGTTAAACGCAACCGTCGGAACTTCCGCCGCCTGGATAGACTATAAAGGCATTGACTCGGTGCTTTATGCATGGCTAAAGAGGGTCCTCGAGCTGTACAAGATTGACTGTACGGTTAGAGACTTCCTCGGCAGTGTATGGGGCAGTAATGAATACAAACCTTTGTCATCTGGGCGAGCGGATGACGGATCGGAAGCTCATAAGGATGAAGGAGTATCTTCCGGGCGATTGTTTGAGTCAATCTGGTTTTGCCTCTCCTGAACCCTCTCAGTACATAACTGGAGGAGGACTCCGGGAGGATTTCAGCTTCGGAAAGGAGGTACAAAAGTGACCCACCTTTTCTATATGGATGATCTCAAGTTATTCGCCTCAATCGCTGCCATCTTATGGAATTGCTAAACATCACTTGTGATTTTAGTAATTCTATCAGAATGGAGCTGGGGACGGATAAGTGTGCGGTCCTCCATGTTGAAAGGGAAGGGTTGTTAACTCTGAGGGCATAGACTTATCTATGCCCATCAACATAAGGACCCTTTCTGAGGTTGAAACAACATACCTGGGTATGTCACAGAGCATCGGTATCGATGAGGCGGTTATGAAGCAGTCAGTTTGCGATATGTTTATGCACGCTTGACCAAAGTGCTTAACAGCCTTTTGTCCGGTGTGAATAAGACACATGCATATAACGGTTTGGTCATGCCTGTTCTCATATATACCTTTGCATACTTAGGTGGACTCAAACTGAACTTAACGCCCTGGATAGAAAAGTCCGCACTACTATGACGTCCCATAGGATGCGTCACCCGAGATCGTCGATTGCGAGGCTGTACTTGCCGCGGAAACATGGTGGGCGTACTACATGTGCCTTTCGTAGACACAGTTGCCTCCACTGGCTACGTTTTGGTGACCCGGAAACTGAGGGTTTTGTCTGTGCGATACAGGATCAGGTTATTAAGACTAATAACCATCGAGAAGTCATCCTGGGATGGCAACGTCGACATCTGTCGAGCTTGTCGCCATCCCGGTAAGTCACTTGGCATGTCATCTCCGGTTGTTCGGCGCTTTATAACTCTGAGTACTTGCACAGGCACAACTTAGTAGCCAGAATTCTACACCAGGAGCTTGTTCTGAAATACGGTCTCATGGACCGGAAATTGCCGTATTACAAGTACTTGCCGGAAGCCGTGCTCGAAAATGATCGCGCCAGGCTCTGGGACCCGCCATCATCACAGACAGGACTATTCTTGCGAATAAGCCTGATATTGTGCTGATGGACCGGGCACAGTCAAGGATATATTTTGGTCGACATCACCATTCCATATGACGAGAACCTCGTGAAAGCCGAAACAGATAAGCGAACAAAATATCTGGACCTGGCTCACGAGGTGACCGACATGTGGGGTGGACTGCCGACCGAAATTATACCTGTAGTCGCCTCTGCGAACGGGTTAATCCCAGTCAGCCTCTCCGGGTCATCTGAGGCGACTGGGACTCCGTGACGGACCGCTCCAAGCTCAAATGCAGAAGGCGGTGCTCCTCGATACCGCCCGCATCGTCCGCCGGTTTCTCTCCTTTTTCCCCTAACCCTCGGCCGTTTGGTCTCCCCTGCGAGGTTTTCCATATGGTTGGGTTTTTATTTATTTATGTATTATTTATTTATTTATGTATTATTTATTTATTTATGTTAGTATATTTAATATATATTTATGTTTATTTATTATTTCCTTTAAAATATTTCAGCCCAACCAGATGAAAATAATATATAAATAATAATAATAATAAATCATTTATTCTGGACCAAACCTTTAGTACATTTTCACACCACCAAACTGCGTAACAGTTTGTCGGCGGCGAAAAATAGCTGACGAACAGTGAGTACACCAAATGATTGGTATAACTGAAATGTAGGGGAAAGTAAAGTTTAAATGAACCTTAAGACACAGTAATACAATAATTCAGAATTGATTGAGCAAGAGCTAAGTATACTTGTTTCAGCAATTTGGGATGCGCCACATGTTGAAGATTATAGAAAACAAAGCTAAGTTTTCTTAGTTTCCTTTAAACCACAAGTATAATATGTTCACGAAAGCTTAAGTTTTGGTCTAATATTACCCCAAATACTTTATGGAAGTGGTTTAATAACAGGGCATGAACGGAAGTTATCATTACAAAATTATGAGCAATTAGTGAAAGAGACGGCGACGGTTGGGTAGAGTTTTGCATACTAAAGAGAAAAATGTGTGTCTTATCGACATTAAGAGTAAGAGAATATTGTTGCAGCCAATAAATAACTAAATTAAACCGAATTGTGCTCTTTTGTAAACATTCTGCCACTAATCTTCAGAAAATAGTAAGACAGTGTCATCTGCATAGCAAATTATTTTACAATTTGAAATGTTAAGCTGACAGAGTCATTTATATAGATAATAAATAGGCTTGGGCCTAATATACTGCCTTGTGGCACACTATGTGTAATCTGTAGATCTACACTAACATGATCGTTAATTTTGACACATTGATATCTATTAGAAAGATATTCCTCGAATAAATTTAATTGAACACCACGTATTCCAAGAGATTCCAGTTTACGTAACAATCAAGGAATGGACACTGTATCAAAAACCTTTGCAAGATCTAAAAATATACCTATAGTTTTCTTGACTTTGTCCAGATTACTTACAATATAGTCAGTAACCTCATGGACTGCATCACTAGTTGATTTATCTGGTCTAAAACCGAACTGTTATTTCCTTCTATGTATTTGACTAGTCTTTTATTGATTATGCGTTCCATAAGCTTAGAGATGGATGGAAGTATCGATATAGGCCTGCAGTTGTTGACACAGTCTCGTTTACCTGCTTTGTAAATTGGATATAACATCTTTTAACGCTATAATGAGTTGCTCTACCTCAACTTCATCAGTACTTAAAAATACTAGGGATTTTATGGAATTTGTAGTATATCCTTTGTTATACTCACTGTGTGAGAGATTTTTGCACTTAAGTGTTTTCTCTGCTAAAGCTTTCCCGATTGTTACAAAAAACTCGTTTATATTATCGACTGATCTTTGCTAGTGTGTAGGATCTATCAATTCAGTTGCTTTATTTTTAGGTTTTAATGTACATGTTATTGTTCTTATTGTCCCATAGCTCTTTGTTGTTTTTTTTTAGCATTTATTAATAGATTTTTTTCATATTCTCTCTTAACTTTTTTTAATAAATTATTACAGTAATTTCTATATCTCGTGTAGCTTAGCTTAATTATTTCATTTTTTGGTGACTGTCTTGATTTTTTATGCATACTATCTCTATGTCTCATACAATGAATAAGTCCCGGAGTTATCCAGGGTTTGATGATTCTGTTTCGTTTTGATAATTTAGTCGTTAAAATATATGACTCTATAGCCCTTTGAATTGATGTTATGAAAAATTCCATTCACTTATTTGGATCACATGAAGCGTATACGGTATTCCAATTAATCTGCTTTAAATCAGATTCCAGAGCCTCACTATTTATTTTGTTAAAAGATACGAGGGCCAAATATTTTTTTCGTTTCACTTTTAAGCATAGTAGTACGGCCTGGTGATCCGTGACTGAAGATTTTAAAACTAATGTTAGGGATTGCAATTCAGTATTCAAAATAACGTTATAGCAGCTATTCTGTCTAGTGGGGATATTATGTGCAGGTAGTAAGCCATAATACGAGCATAAATTAAAATATTCTAAAGATTTGGCGTCACTAGTTTCAGAACAAATATTAATATTTACGTCACCGATTATAGAGACTGTTTTAAAAGTACATAGCTTTTCAAGGATCCTATCAAGTGAATGGAGGAAAACCTTAATGTTTCTGATAGATGGATGGATCTGTAAATGGCTAGAAATGCAAAATCTTTTCCTAACTTTATAATAAGATAGTTACAATCTTGACATTGTGGTTCTTCAATAGTGATTTGGTGATTA
Organism: Parnassius orleans; assembly: GCA_029286625.1. Lineage (NCBI taxonomy): Eukaryota > Metazoa > Arthropoda > Insecta > Lepidoptera > Papilionidae > Parnassius > Parnassius orleans. The sequence goes on along the minus strand of JAGSMP010000547.1, from coordinate 68,964 downwards.
TATTTACTATATAATATTACTATTACATCATTTTCTTTTGTATAGTTTTTTGTCACAAAATGGTTATAACCGTCCAAGTAAGGTATTACTGGAATACAGGATAACCAACATTCTGTCGGTATAATAATGTCACAAGAAATATCAAGTCTTTTTAGAGTTACCAAAAAACGGTCATAATTCCTAGAAATACTACGGATATTTTGAGTAAGTACGGTCATATAGTGTGAAGGCTGATATAATAAATTCTTACAATCTTCGACTTTACAAGACATTGATTCAGATACAGATATACTCGTATTATCTATTTCACTAAGTGTGTTATTAACTGTGAAAGTAATGAAAGCATAAGAACGTAAATTGAGATGTAACATAAATGTCTGTATGAGATTTATAAACTAAAATTAAACACTTAAGGACTAAATACTTACGATAAAAACTAAGGTTAATATTTAAAGTATACAATGTATCTGCTAATAAAGCAAGTAATTTATAGGAAATGTATTTAAAAATTAATCTATCTAAAATTGGCAATAAAGTGGTATGTAAAGTGTATATGAAAAGTATTGTGTGCGAGGTAGAAATATGTTTTATAAATTTTATAATATCAGGTATAATTAAAATATATTGTGTTATAATGTTGTTTTTGTTCTTAAAAATAATATGTTAAAAGTACTTAGTTTGAGTGTTGTAACAAAATAATATAGACAGTCACAATGCGGTTTTCTTCTTAAGTTTCAACAGATTCCCTTCTTCTTGAATACGAATTTGAGGCAAACCTTCTTTTTTTCGAAGAATTTTTTTTTCCAGCAGTATGAGAAACCGTGACTTTTTGCAAAATCTCTTGCCAGGTAAAATATAATGTCTTACTTTCGGTGTAAGAGCTTCCGATATGTAAATCTGTTGTTTATGTGTGCTGTCAAAACCCAATAAACTAGAATTTAATTTTAATTTTTTTCTTTCAGAGTAAGTTTTTTAAGGTTTTGTATAATGCTTTCTTTTGTCAAAACTGAGGTGAATTCGACCACTATTGGTTTTGATATATTAGATTTTGTTGTGTTTCGATATACGTCTTTAAGATCTCTGCATTACATTTGTAAATTTAATATGTTTCCAATTTTTTTTTACTCTATTTGAAAGTTCTTGCTTGTTATCGTTATGAATTTTTGGTATATTTCTGATTTCTATCTTAGTTGAACTCTTTCTAAGTTTTCGATTTTGTTTTCAAGCTGTTTTATATTCTTTTCGTTCGTTTCTTAGCCCTTCCAACTCCTTCTGAATTTCATCGTACTTATGAGAAAGTGTTTACATTGAGAGTAGTAAAGTATTATTTTGTAATTTTATTTCTGATAGCGAATACTCCAATGTTTGTAATTTGTTTGTTTGTTCAGTTGCAAAACTCGAAAACATAGAACGCATAAATGTATGAAATTTATTTTCACGCTTTCTCTTTAAACGTCCCATATTAATATAGCTGTTGTTACCCGTATTTTGAAGATCAGACACATTTCCACCTATGCTTTCTGAATCTGTCTCTGAGACATTAGTTTTCTTTGGTGGGGTGCGTTTCAAAGACATTATGGTATTATAAATAATCTGGTTATAAACAAGCAGTATAGCTGATTATAAACAAAAAGGTGGGTACTTTACTGTACAAGAAGTAATAAACATTTTTTTTTATAGGAGTGGGGGCAAACGAGCATGCGGCTCACCTGATGGTAAGTGACTACCGCCGCCCATGAACAACCGCAACACCAGGGGAATTGCAGATGCGTTGCGGCCTTTTAGAAAGGAGTAGGCTCTTTTCTTGAAGGTCCCTAAGTCGTATCGGTTCGGAAAAATCGCTGGTGGTAATCGATTCCACAAGGAAGTTGTGCGAGGAAGAAAACTTCTTCTAAATCGCACAGTGGTGGACCGCCAATCATCCAGGTGGTATGAATGGTATCGCGAGTTTTGTCGCAATGTGCGATGGTGAAATTGAGCGGCTGGAATTAGTCCGCACAATTCCTCAGAGCACTCCCGTGTACATGCGATAAAATACGCAAAGAGATGCATCTCTACGCAGTGGCAGTGAGTCAAGCCGATCGGAAAGAACTCGGTCGTCGACGACGACGTCAGAAGATGGAACAGTATTTCATGTGGAGCCGAACCTGCGCCTTATAAAGTTGCAAGCGGTGTACCGACATGAAATACTGTCGCGCTCTGCTGAGCGCCAAGCTTCTTAGAGGCCAATTTGGCCTTCTCTTCCAAATGACCACGAAACTGCACATCACTCGATATGTCGACACCGAGGATTCCAATACTGGCTGAAGCAACAAAGTGCCTTGAAACTGAGGAGATACGACAAAGGGTTCTTTTAGCGGTAAACGCGCAAACTTGTGTCTTCTGGGATTGAACTGGACTAGATTTAGTCGCCCCAATCCGAGACTTTGTTCAGCAAAGACTCGACTTCGAACACAAGTTTGTCCCGGTACTCGGCGACGTTTTCCCGAAATATTTGCACGGCCGTATATAAGGCATCACCAGTGCTGTCATGCAATGAATGTTACCAGTTAGCAACATATCATTGATATGCAGGAGAAACAACGTTGGCGATAGCACGCAGCCTTGTGGAACACCAGCGTTAATAGGCTTGTCAGAGCATGTACCGTCTACTACGACCTTGATGTTCCGATCAGCGAGGAAACTGGTGACCCAACAATTTTCAGGAAGCCCATAGGAAGGAGCTTCGAAAGAAGCGCTTTGTGCCAGACCCGATCGAAGGCCTTCGCTATGTGCAAACTAACGGCCAATGCCTCCCCCTTGGACTCTACTGCCTCCACCCATCTATGAGTCAGGTAGATCAGAAGATCACCAGCTGATCGACCACGACGAAAACCGTATTGGCGGTCACTTATCAGCTGGTGATCCTCAAGGTACCTCATGAGCTGGCAGTTTATAATAGACTCCATTATTTTGGAGAACAAGGAGGTGATAGCGATAGGCCTGTAGTTGGACGGGTTTGAGCGGTCGCCTTTTTTAGGGATCGGGTGGACCAAAGCTGTCTTCCATGAATTCGGGACTACGCCTTGGGAGTAAGAGTACCGGAAAAGACGCCGGAAAACCGAAGACAACTCTGGAGCACACGTCTTCAGCACAATGGGAGGGACTCCATCAGGCCCACTCGACTTGCTGACGTCCAGGGAGAGGAGTGCTTTGCGAACCGACCGCTGTGTAAATCGCACATCCGGCATAGAGCACTCACACCGCGGGATAGTCGGCGGTGTGTTCCCCCCGCCATTCAGAGTCGAGTTGGACGCAAAGAGAGAGCCTAACAGATCAGCTTTCTCCTTTGCGGCATGGGCCAGTGAGTCGTCCTCTCTGTGCAGAGATGGTAGAGATGGCTGACAGAAGTTCCTTGAATAGCCTTGGCGAGAGACCAGAATGCACGGGTTCCCGAAGGAAGCTGAATTAGCTTCTCGCCAATTCTGCCGATGTGCTCAGACCTTGCCTTAGCAATGACTCTTTTGAAGGACCTGGAGGCGGAATTATACTTGTTTTTAAGAGCGCTGGTGTTTACATCCCGAGACGTTGATGCGTCAGCCCAGGCCCAGTAGCACTCCTGCTTATAGCGTGATGCTATTTTAGGAGCGACCAAACCATGGCTGGGATCTGCCTCCGATGGGCACCACAGAGGATGGAATAAAAGTTCCATACCCAAGTACCACATCAGCAACAGAATCAGCAACAACGCTGGGATCTTCCGGCGAGAAGCAAACTCGCCCCAGGTTAGGATGCAAAAGACCGCATCCTATCCCAATCGGCCGACCTATAGTGCCAAACACGGCGGTAGCCTGCAGAATGCAACCGCGACGTTAGTGTGGTGGCACCACACTCCGGACAAGGCAATGGTCCGACGAGCCTAAAGGAGCGTCGACGGAAATCTGATATCCGTCCGGATGAGAGGTCAGCAGAAGGTCAACAGGAAGGTTCATGATCTTCCACATCTGGAATCGCGTAGGCAGTAACCAGCTATGTAAGACCATATGCCAAAGCAAAGTCATAAACAGATCTCCCGGCATGATCGGTTGAACATGAACCAGCCATTCGGCGTTAAAATCGCCAAGGATCACGATCTCTCGGATGGGATCTGCTGTAACAAGGAATCTGTAGCCATTTGGACGTGGTAAATAAGTCGGTCTGTTTCGGCATTACCGCTATGGGACCTATAGAGGCACCCGTAGACGCGGGATGGTCGTCGCTGTCTACGCGCAGCCATAGGATGGACAGGTCCGTACCTTCAAGACTGCCAGTGTCGAACAGATGTCCTCTCCGACGTATACGCAAACTCCAGCCCGGGGCACAAAGGTGTTCTAATGTACCCCGGTTGGGAGATATAAGTATCAGCCGGAGAGGACACCTGAGTCTCGGTGAAAAAGAGCAAGGCCGGCTTCGCCGTCCCTAGATGGAAGTAGACAGCGTTAAGGTTGGAATGAAGTCCCCTGTTGTTGCAAAAATTCACGGATAGCGTGACAGGGGTCGCCTTGGTCTTATTGCTCCGCTTGCCCCGAGCAGTATTATGGTCGTGGATGCTCAGCGAGGGATTCTCCAGGGGTGCTGGTACCCTCCTGGAGTAGTCTTATTCCGCTACCATATGGATGGGGAATGGTGGTCCTCCGGCCTGCAAAACATAGACTAACACTAACAGAGATGTAGTAGTCAGTCGAACAGGTTACAATTTGAACTATATCAGGAGCGCAGTTACGTACCTCCCACATTTACGCAGTGCGTGATGTTCTTTGTGCGTGCGCCGTTGATTCGCCGAGCTTCGCACCGCCCTCGTGCTTAGTGCGCAGGCAACGATGGGTGGTTAAATGGGTGTTACTAGAGCTATAGGTGGGAGACTGCAGAGATGAACTAGGAGTTGCTGGTTGAAAAAAAAGCTACTTCGTTTTTATGCACTCCTATTTTGGAGCCACAATTTTATGCACAGTAACTGTATTAAAAATAAATTTAAAGAGAAAAATAACACAGATTGTTATGAATACGACTGTACTCCTCAGAGGTCCGCGTGAAAGAGGCCTTAGATAGAAAAAGTCCTTATGGCAGAATCGCTGGAGGACCTAAGCACTATGCTCAATGGCCTCAATAGTGCCTCCCAACGGATAAGTCCTAATATGAACATGGACAAAACAAACGTCAATGTCACATGCCCGGTAGTAGTTGGGAGCACTAAGCTCGAAATTGTTGACGAGTATGTTTACCTGGGACAAATAGTCCGACTAGGTAAGTCCAACTTCGACCGAGAGGTCAATCGACAGATTCAACTCGGCTGGGCAGCGTTCGGGAAATTACGGCACATCTTCTCGTCGGGTATACCTCAAAACTTAAAGACGAGAGTGTACAACCATTGCGTTTTGCCAGTGATGACTTATGGATCTGAGACCTGGTCCTTCACTGCTGGCCGTATGAGGCTCAAGGTCGCTCAGCGAGCTATGGAGGTTTCTCTACGTGATAAACTTAGAAATGAGGATATCCGTAGTAGAATCAGAGTAACCTACATAGCCCAACGGATAAGTAAGCTGAAGTGGCAATGGGCCGGCCATATAGCTCGAAGAACCGACAACCGATGGGGAAAAAAGATTCTCGAGTGGCAGCCTCGTATCAGTAGGCGAAGTGTAGGGCGACCCCTCACTAGATGGAATGACGACCTGGTAAGACATGCATGAACTCGATGGATGTAGGTGGCTCAGGACCGTGCTTTGTGGCATTCCTTGGGGAGGCCTATGTTCAGCAGTGGACTTGTGAATGATGATGATGATGGTGATTTGTTACTTTTACTCCCGATGTTTCGGGCGCTTTACAACACCTTTGGTCAGGAAGGAGGGACTGAGGTTTTGACAACCTGATATCATCGTTAACCCTGGCTGGCTTTAGCTTCTGAATATTAATTTTTGTTTACGCAGGACCAGTTTATAGTAGTCTTACAGTGGTAGGCTTTGGTTTGGATTTAATTATATTAATTATGGGATTCTCTGTTGAAATTCAGTTTGTTTTTTTATTTTCAATAGCAATAGGTTCAAGGATCATCTTTGTAGAATTCGTTTTCTTTTGCGAGGATTTGTAATTTATTAAATATAATGTAATTACAAGGATGTTCCTAGACAAATAACAGGGTACTTAACTTATAATGGTTTAATTTATGTTGTATTATTTTAAAGCTTCATCATCATTATTACAGCTCTTCAGAAGTCCACTGCACACACGGTCCTGAGCCTGCATCCATCGAATTCCTGCATTTTTTACCAGGTCGTCACTCCGTCTAGTGGGGAGTCGCCCTACAATTTCCTTACCGGTAAGAAATAAAGTTTTTTAGCTTCGAATAATGTAAAGTTTTTTTTAAGTAATGAAAAATATATTTACGTAAAAGTTTATTTTCAGGCATCCTTATTTTCTATTCCGATACGTCTCGAAAGCTGATATGTATCTGAAGCGTCGGATTTCATTCAATAAAATCTCTAGGAATTATGCAGTGCCTGTGCTTGAGAACTGAACTTATTGCCGTTGTTCGCATAATATTAAACTTTTATATATTTAAATTTTGTGAGAAAATTTCATTGAAAAAATAAATCATGCGTAGGTATTTATAAATATAACTCACTAACTGTTCGTAAAATATTCTTTTAGCTATGAGTAAAACAAGCACACCATCCACTTGTTGGTAAGTGGGCCTGAAGACATTTACATCTATCCTCGATTAAAAATGAAAATGCAGATCCTTTGTCACCCCCGAGGACTAAGATGGATTCGATCATCAAAGTCACATTTCAATTAAATTAAATTTACTCTCGAATTATTACCTTTTTATCCGGCTACCACAGAAGCGGGGTAATATTTATTCGAGTGTATGTATATATGTCTATTTCTTTGGTATGCTCTGTAGGCTAAATAGCCTGATGGATTTTAACATATGTGGTATCGTTCAATTCGTCTTATTTGTGGAAGTGACATAGAAACAAAAAAAAATATATTTTCAGTGAAATTTTGAAGCAGTCGCGTTTTTTTCATTATTGTGTTAACCATAGGGCTTGTTTATAGAATAAGGGTAACACGCGAGCGCACCGTCCACCTAATGATAAGTGGATGATGTGGGCTATAGACATCTCCATCTATCCTCGTTTTAGAAAAAAATGCAGATGCATTTTCACCCTTTCTGACTAAGATGGATTGCCTCATTACCAAGAAGAAGTAAGAAAAGTAAGAAAAAGTAAGAAGGGTTTCCGAGTCCCCATACTCACTCTACGAAACATAACATCATTAATTTCCTCTTTCTCCTTCTTCTCTCTTCCTCTCAACTAATTCCTTTTCTTTAAATGAGGACCAACCACAGTTTTTTACCGCATATTTAGTGTGAACCATTATAATTTATTTGCGTGACAGAACAACCATAGCGGACAGCTTAGATTATTAATAGGTCTTCGCGCGCTTAGATGCGCAAAGACCTATCAATAATCTAAGGCGGACAGTTACACAAGTACTCAGCCCGCATCTCGCCCCGCACCGCACGATTGCCTCGTCTAGCGCCTTCGATGACCGACTGTTAGTAATAGTTAGCTGGGAATATACATAATATACCGATGAAACTAAAGAGAATAACTAATATAATGATGACAGACACATTTTTGACCGGAAGAAAGCTCCTATGACAGTTAAAGTACTGGGTTAGCGAGAAAACAAAACTGATATTCTTAATTTGAGCGGACCAAGGTTGTATAAAAGTAGACACCTAGATTTTTACACTATCAGAATATGGTATGATAGAACCATCAAACGTGATAGGCGGAACGCAACTGACGTCAAGCTTAGACAATTGTTGAACACTACCAATTATTTTACGCTGGTATTCTGTGAAGGCGTGCTTCTACCCTGGTTGAGCCGACCCATTCTTGCTACAACTAAAATAAAGTTGTAACTCTACCATAGCCAGGTTCATGAAGATGATTTTCATTACTTCGAAAAACACACAAAATCGAGTATAAAAGTTCCTTATAGAAAAATTGTAAAATGAAAATACAGGCGCTCGGTCCATAAGGTAACAATGTCCACAAAAATATTGAAAAGAAGTCTATGGTTAATAATTCACCTTTAATTATTATTCAAACAATAAATTAATTACGAACGTGTAATGGTGCGCCTGCAATTATATATGAGAAGATTTCTGTAATAGCGTAGAGACCCTTACTGCAGAAGCAAATGACATAATTAGAATGTTCAAGTTAATAGCTGAAATGGGAAAAAGCTTTGTGGAAATTAATATGACGTTATTTTTAGTTATATCGATAAAATTAAGTATTTAAATATCGCTGCAGCTATTAAATAAAATTTAGAAGACGCTTTAAGTGCATTTTTATTCAGTTTAATGAACTAAGAAATTGTGGTAAAATAGATATTGTAGTAAAATATAATAGATAAGAAGAATTTCGATGAATAAATCTCAAGATTTTTTTATAAAATTGGAGTAACAAGAGTACTAACAGTTCATCTGATGGTAAGTGGTTACTGCAGTACATGGACACCTGAAATTTAAACAATGAAGTCTACAGATGCCCTGTCACCACTGAGGACTAAGATAGAATGCCTCACAGCTTCTAATTATACTGGCTCTCTATACCGTTTAGATAAGATTGCAGCAGTGCGATTTAATTTGCTTGCCTTTAAGAAATAAATATATTTCATATCATTACATTTTAATCTCAAATTGATACATAGATAACATAGCTATTTAATCATCAATATTTTGTTGTCTTTGATTGGGTTTGCTCGGTCGAATTTACGATATTATTCGAGGAATGAAATAAGATAGTAAAATGTCCCATATGATCGCGACTACACAGAAAATGTTGAATGCACCAAGTTCATATTAAATTTCCTTACAAAAGTTACCACAAATATTTCGGCTTCAATTATGCAAGTGTAGTACGTAATTGTCTTAGATGCACTACCAAAATGATACAATTACAGTGAAGCAGAGCAAATGTTCTAAATTTTGTGGCTCAACTGTGACGTACTTAGCTACAATAGTAGCTTTCGCAATAAGATTAATTCAAACAGGATTAAGATTTATCTTACCTTCATAATGATATTATATTTTGAATACTATTTATGCATTTATTTATTATTTACTGTACACTGAAAGATAAATTACGAATAGAGTACAATTTATATATATAATAATATATATAAATATATTTTTTTTATAATTTAATATATATAAATATATGTACAGCAGGCGGTCTTACCACTCTGAAAGTGACTTCCAGACAACCTTTGCTTGGAGGACTGATTCAATCAAAGATGAAAATAGTGAGAGTGGTGGTACGAAAAAATATACAGGTTTAAATACCTATCTTTGTCCTCAAGGGTGACAACGCATAATATACATTTCGATTCTTAGTCGACGAGGTGAGAGCCACAATATCCAATTATCATAATTTGAACTAAGTGCGCATTTGTGAACTCTAATCTATAAAAGAAATAAAAAAAAAATAAGTATCACAAGTCCGAGTGCGGGACGTTGACGTACTCTAACACATGAAATTATATTGTTAGAAATTATCCCAAAATTATTTAAATAAAAGAACACTACTCGGTAACAAATCCTCCTTACTATCAAAACCATTCTGAAGGCTAATTGACAAAAATAACAAAGGTGTGAGAGCGGATGATGAGCTTGCTCTCCTGCTAACGCAACTGATCACTATCACCAACGAAACAGGGAACTGCACTGCAAAGAAATATGTTGCGGCTGTCTTTCCAGTTTATAACAATTTACTTGCTGTGCCCAGCAGTTTCACCCGCATATATCACGTGACTGAAGCGCGCGATATGACATGACACCTAGTTCAAGCATTTTAGATAGCAATATGTGGAAAAATTTACAAAATTAATGGAGCACTTTTATCTATCGGCATACGTGCGTTATAGAGCGAGTTAAATTTTACCTACTCTCCCTCCCTCTCCCAGTTGAGCGACACCCCCTCCTCCCGCACCCCAGAAAGTGTGCCTAAGCGCGGATTTTTTCAATTTTAAAGAAAACCGTACACGATACATGAAAAGTGTTAAGGTACTAAATGATTCCCAATAAATTTGCTATCAACCTTTTATACATTTAAAAGCAATATCACTTATAGTTTCCGCGCAATCAGCCACGAAATATGTATATTTTGATCATGTATCGATATTTTTTGGCTCAAAGTTTAGTTATGTCAAAAATTTCCCACTTTACTGCCAATATATGTATAACTAAAATAAATTATTTATATATATAAAAGAATAGAATATGTTCTTGAAAAACAGTTACGATTTACTATTTCATTTCACATTGCTATGCTATTTTGAAAATTTTATTCATTCTGCCATTCAGCGATAAAAAATTATAGCAAATTATTCAAGGCTTACTTCGTACCTACACACTTTTCATGTATCGTGTAAAGTTTTCTTTAAAACTGAACAAAAACACCCTTTTTGGGGCGCAGAGGCGTGACACTCACCCGGGAGAGGGGGGGGGGACTGGATAAAATTAAGCTTCGCTCTATAACGTACATATGCCGATAGATAAAGTACTCCATTAATTTTGACAATTCTTTAGCTATAATGATTGAACTAACCTCGCTCATAAAAGCATTTACTGCTGGTTTCTCTCGGTTCTCATCGGGCGGCTAAGGTTTATGCGTCATTCGCGCGCCAAGCCAAGTGTTGAAATATATTAATTTTACATTATCTCTTAAAGTATGTGTCCAAATAACATGCTGTAAGGAGCAGTTTATCTTCATAAAATTGCTTTGATGATGCAGTAACTTTCGTTCGTAATGATTAATATGTCATGCCTAATAATAACGCTCATAAATCAATATTTTTTGTCACAAAATACCTTATTGTGGCTTATGTATGAGAAATAGGCATATGTTATCACAGACTTTTTTAATGCAGTAAAGGTCTCTATTATTTCTACTTTACGCCAACGCACGCTGATAAATAATTTCGGGAGTGCTTTTTCTTCTGATTTGCTTAACAAAAATCAATATGTAAGGCTAGCTGAAAGGTGTAGGTTAATGCTAGATATATATGTTACTCATGAATCGGGCTATAATATACAAAAAGAATTATAAAATCGGACTAGTAGTTCCAGAGATTAGCTTGTTTATACAAACAAAAAAAAAACTCTCGTCTTATTATATTATATTAGTATAGATAATAAAATAATAAATTATAATTTATGGCCTGACCGTTCGAGTCTCAATCGATGTCTCCGATGCACAATATGCTTAAAGAAAATGATAAAATACAATTATAATTACGCTTGTCTGGTTGTATCCATGTGCAACCTAAAATATTATTATGTTTCTTAATATTTTAGGTTCATCATCATGAACATCATATTAGCAGTCTATCAAAGTCCAGTAACATACAAGTAAGCCTCACCCATAGATAAGTTTGTAGAGGGATATTTAGCATAGTTGCCACGCTTGGCAGCCGAGTTGGCAACCGCAGTTTTTTATTATTCTCAGTTGTTATCAGGAAAATGCTGCCGCCCATCTTCTTGTTTTTGTTTTCCTCTGTCGCTTCTTACGACACCCACGGGATGACAATATGGGGTACTTGTAAAAATATTAGCTACGCCGCACTACACTGAGTTTTACTTCATAATAATTAATTTTGTTGTAACTTGAAAACGAATAGGCTTTGGTTTTCACGCATTATCATAGGTTTAATTAAACCAATTCTTTCTACCACATTAGGAAGCAAATTCGAGTTTCAAACAGACTGTGGAAGGATAAAGCGAAGATTAAGTATGAAAGTTGCACTATTATACTGCAGAGATTTTGCTTTTTAGTTTTAACTGCGATAAATTAAAATGAAGGGAAATTGAATATCGTTCAAATTGCATGCTGGGTATATGTGTTTTGTGGTCATATTCTCGATATAGAGTTATATTAGTTTAACCTAGAATATACATACAATGCTTATGTGATACCGTCGGTCATGCTTTCTTGATAAAATTGAAGTGAGAAATTAACTTACAGTATTTGATGGTTAAGGCTAAAATACTACAGATGTGTTGTCAGATTTCAGGACTAAGATGGAATGTCTCACAGCATATATACAATAGCAGTGAATGCTCTGCTGATTTGCACCGGAAATTGATAGGAGGGTGGTTACAACCCACACTGACCCCTACTTAGAAAAGGAAACATCTTATTGGAACGAAGTTCTTTATCGGACGGTACGGATTTGGCGGATGGTGGTTAGCGACAAAAGTGTAATATTTCCGTCGACCCTTCTGACGTATGTAGACGGCCTTGGCTATAAAAGCGAGATGGAATAATGTCCATCTCCCTCGTACTTTTTCTTATCTTGCCACGAAAGATTATTATTTTATTTCAAATGACGCTTCATTTTAATAGACGCTAGTAATTCATTTATTTGTATTTGTTAATCAATAATATAATACGTTTATCAATAATAATATACTACGAAAGGAACTTTGTCCCAACCGAGTGTTCCACGACACTCACGCATGTTTTTTTGTTTAAATAATTGTGCACCTATTTTATATTGCATAATATTACTGTGGAAAAACTTCCGCTGATTTTTTTGCTGGTTCTTCCCAGGCAATAGGTTTTTTCCGAATCTGTGGTTAAAATAAAAATTAATTTCAATAAATCATAATTAGAATTAAAATGGTCTAATTTATTCAATTCTATTCTGTTCATACTGATTTCGCTTTTGATTTAATTTTGGTAATGCATGTAGCATTACTAAAATTAAATGAATGAAAATGAAGAAAGCATCGCTTTGAGGGAGGAGGGGGGCATCTTTAGCGGCCCCGGGCGGCAGCAAGTTGAGCTACGTCACTGTTCAGTTGAAACTAGAAATAAAATACTCCTAACTTGAGACAGGTTGATTGTTACGATCTAATACTTAAGATAACAGACGGTATATACAAACCTCTCACTGAAAACCTACTTCCATTAGGGCGAGCTGAAAGGGTAACGAAGTAATGAAGGGTTTGGCACGCTACTTCATTGAGCGCTAATGGACTTCACATGCTCCCCCTAATGTTTATAATTATACAAATATTTTTTATCTTTTAAATGAAACCTTTCACAGGATATTTTTCTTAACCACCGAGCACTTTGTAATACAGTTTCGACGTGAATACATCTTTAAATTTGCTTCAATTCAATTCAGAAAACTGATGATAACGAAAACGGGGATGCAATTTGGTGTTGCATCTACATCTAAATCAATTTTTTATCGTCAAACCAAATTTTATTACACCACTCTTTAGCTAAATGATCAAAGAATTCGTTACGTTGAGTGAGGACTGTGAGGCATCGCGCGCGGCAGATGGGAAAGCGCCGCCATTTTGAGGCCGTTACTTTACGTGCATGTATTCACGTAAAACACACGGCTGTGTAAACGACTCAGCCAAAGCGCATTTTTTTTAATTAATTACCTTTATAATATGTGGAACGCTCAGGGGGCTATATGCTGGCTGTAATTTTTACAGTACACGACAAACCCAGGTCCAATTCTCGCCGCTACTAATAAAATTTTTAGTTGCCAATCACCATATTTCATTTAAAGATAATAATTGTCTATAATCGCGTAACTTAAGCTTACAATATTTGTTGTCATAATATTTTTTTTAAATAACTTAAGTTTCTAGATAACCTAAATATTAAGAAAAACATCTTAGCTAAATATAAAACCCAAAGAACTCAGAGCTTTTATTTTCTTCAACCGGAAATTAAGCAGTGTATTTCAATGAAACTTGAAATCGTTAAACCCAGTATAGTTTAGTATAGAGAGGATTTAACTCCTCTTAGTTTTATCTTAGAGCTGTTCAAATACAGGCATTTTCATTTAGATGGGAAGAAAATGCATTTATTTGTAACGACAACATTTACTTTAATAACTTAAATTGAAAATTTAAAAACCCCCCGAAACAAAAACAGCTGATGATCTTCACTCTCGATTAAGGGGAGGTTATTCCAGACCTGTAGGCTATTATAACACTTTCGCAGCTCACGCCATTTAGCGCGACGCACGACGTATTTATTCACGATGCGGCGTGAACCATAGGTGCTCAATGCGGTAATACTCTGTGCTCCGTGCGATAAATACACCGCCACAGTATAAATATTTGCAGTAGATCAACTGAATTGAATACTATTATAATTGAATTGTTACTTTTCTTCTTTCGTAGGATTTCTTTATTTTGTCAGATTTACATTTTATTTTTTAGTAGTTTACTTTTATAATTGCATAAAATGTACATATTTTATGCAATAATAAAAATTTTGGAAGTTTTAACAATCAACTTATTTTATTAATGAAACAAAGGTAGGTTGTTCCGTTACCGTTTCAGCTTATTAAAGTCTACTGCTGAACATAGGCCTCCCCATAGATTGTCTCATAGGGACGATATTTGCCATAGTTGCCACGCTTGGCAAGCGGGTTGACAACCATAGTTATTTATTTTTGTTCGTTGTTAGGGAGACGATGTTGCCCATCTCCTGACTTTTTTCCCTCTATCGCCTCTTACAACACCCACGGGATGATATTGAGGGTAATGGTTATTCTTATACGGCCCGGTAGGTTGTTCACAGAAATATATTTGTAAATTTACAACACACACATAGTAATATAATAAAACAAAAGAAATGTGTAAAATGTAAAATTTGTGTATCTGGGTTCAAATTTACAATAGATGGAAAGTGTGAGAGTGATATCGAAAGAAAAAGTGAATGCAGGAAACATGGTGAATGGAGCTTTGCACTCCTTTATGAGCAGTCGGAAGTTGTCTAACAAGGCTCGTTTGGCTGTCATGATGTTGGTTCCCATTTCTCATGTACAAGAAGTGAAAGTTGGGTATAGCAGAAGAAACTTGAAAGCAGAATAAATGCAGTTGAGATGAGAGCGTTAATAACAACAAAAATACTTCTTAAGAAGTATGATAGGAGTTAAATTGAAGGTGACAGGATAAAATAGTGAGATAAGGTAACGTTGTGATTTGAAAAGAAGATGTAGTGACAAAAATTGAGAAAGGTATGCTGAGATGGTTTGGCCATGTCGAGAGAATGAATGAAACTATTGACGAAAAAAGTGTATAAGGCGAGTGTGAATGAAAGTGTTGGAAGGGTGACCTAGGAGGACGTTTCTCGACCAAATCAGGGACGTCTTGAAAAAGGCCAGGTCAAGGTACCCTAAACCGAAGAGCATGTATAAGAGGAATAATGAAAGTGGACGAAACGAAACAAGTATGTAAGGATCGTAGCAAGTGGAAAAAGTGGTCTCTGCCTATCCCTACAGGAAAAAGGCGTGATTATATGTATGTATGTTAAAAAGTGAACATTGAGAATAAAAGTAAAAATTTGCTAAAATTTGTCAAATTAAAATAAATAAAAAAATACGCTTGGTTCTCGAGGAACAATGTGACATCAAAGGAGTATTGTTGGGTTATCTAACCAATAAATCAAAATTCCACGAAATCAAGTGGACGTGTGCTAAGGCCCGGTTGAGAATCATTGTCTATTTTTGCTGCGGAGTGATGAAAGCTTCACCATTTTCTTTATCTTGTAAGGAAAGACGTAATTGCCTAGAATACTTTTTTCTGGCAACTAAACATTATATATAAAAAATGTAATATTCGTTTCATTTCGTCTTCCAAAATTGTCATCTTTCAAATGCGTTCAATACGTATAGGTTTCATTTCATTGGCCCAAATTCCGAAGACATTTTCTCGTTCGGTCGTGTAGTTGCTAATACCTGGTAGTAAAAATCACTTTTAAATTACTGTTATGAGTGTTCTAGATTTTTATCATATTTCATTTATTTTTTTTATTTTATTTGCCTCTATCATTCATTAGGCCTTTTTGAATTCTGTGTAGGATACTTCATCTCTACTAGCATATCATCACCAATTAGTCCGTCAGGCGTAGCTCCAATAAAAGGATAGGTTTTATCAATGAACAATCCACAGGCTCTATACTAGTTCTTTTGCTGTATCTGCTGCAGGGCCCTCAATACCATGGGCAATTGACTCACATGAGATAGATTTTTATCTACAAATTCAAATAGTTTTTTTATGTGGTGGAGAATGTGGTGGGTGCATCAACTGAAACCAAGCCTTTTGTATGACAGCGCCTGAAACAGATCAAATCGATGGGCAGGGATATTATCATGATGGCTTACTCCCAGCATGCAATTTTTCCTCGACATTTTATTCTTTAGTTCTTCGCATAGTTTTGATAAATGATGTATAATCTCCAGTTATTTCTCTTTTACTTAAATAGTCATCATTATGCCCTTTTCATCACTGAAGACAGAGGCCATTAGTTTTCTGGGTTACTCAGACACCTTGAATATATCTTGGCTGTAGGAAAGACAGTCTTTTCCACTGCCCTTTGGTTTCTCGTCTCTGGGTCAAAATGGTGTACCACGTTCCATATGCGGTCAGAAACAAGCGCAACAGATGGTCATATGTCGATCTACCTTAACAGTTTCTTCGACTTTTTAACGTTATCTTGCGTGGCAGCCGATGTTGACCCTTGACCGCGGAACGAGTGTCGTCATTACAGACGGTTCTACGTTAAAATTCAGCGCACCAGTTCGAGTTTCTTCATTTTGCATACGAATCAAAACCAGCCAAATGTAAACTTTGAAAAAATAAATAAATACAGTTTTAATTTACTTATTTCTGGCCTTCGCTACTAACGAATTTAAGATTCAAAAAAATAGAACGCATTTCTAAACTGTTGATAAGTGTTCTATTCCGAAAAACTTTATTAAAATCGGTTAAAAATTTATAATTTTCAAAAATTGCCCGCTGAACTCTTTCCAAAGATATCAGAAATGTTTTATTAGCACCAAACCGTAAACCTACTTTCCTTAAAGTTTATAAGATCTATATCGGTCGGCTTTCAATGATAGGATCTAGTGTTAAAAATGGATTTCAGGTATCAGCTTCAAAGTTTTATTGAATGTGTACCATATCTCTGAAAAAGAAATCAACAAAGTCAAATTGACATTTTACACCTTGGTTAACTGACAAAATAATTGATATTAGCAAAGCAAAATATGTATGTCTAATAATCTTTGTTGAACAAAGTCTCAGACTGGGGCGACTAAATCTAGTCAGTTCAATCCCCAGAGAACTGATTTGCGCGTTTACCCTTTAAAGAACCCCTTTGTCGTATCTCCTCAGTTTCAAGGCACTCCCTTGTTGCCTCAGCCAGTACCGGAATCACGACACAACGTCGACATATCAGTGATGTGCGGTTTCGTGGTCATTGGAAGAAGGCCAAATTGGCCTCTAAAAACAGCGTGCTCAGCAGAGCGTGACGGTATTCATGCCGGCACCGCTTACAACTTACAAGGCTCAAGTTCGGCCCTTGGAATACTGTTCCATCTCTGGGCAGGGCTCCCAGTGCCAGCTCCTTCCACTGACCGCATCAGCGCAGAGCAGCTCGAATCGTCGACGACCGAGTTCTGTCCGATCGGCTTGACTCACTGGCACTGCGTAGAGATGTTGCATCTCTGCGTATTTTATCGCATACGGGGAGTGCTCTGAGGAATTGTTCGGACTAATTCAGCCGCTCAATTTCACCATCGCACATCGCGACAGAACTCGAGATACCATCCATACCATCTGGATGATTGGCGGTCCACCACTGTGCGATTTAGAAGAAGTTTTCTTCCTCGCACAACTTCCGTGGATCGATTACCACCAGCGATTTTCCGGACCGATACGACTTAGGGACCTTCAAAGAGCCTACTCTTTGCCAAGGCCGGCAACGCATCTGCAATTCCCTGGTGCCCGGTTGTTCATAGACGGCGGTAATCACTTACCATCAGGTGAGCCGCATGCTCGTTTGCCACCTCTCCGATAAAAAAAAAAAATCTAATTGTGTCTATGATTGCGCGGAAATAAAATCAATTGCATATGCTCAATGAATGCCCGTTAAGTACTTACTGTTCTTCTGTGCATTTTATATGCCAGGTACCTTTCTAAGAGCGGGGTATTGAGCACTGTAATCAATAAAGTCTGTTTATTTTTACATAGACTTATTAAAATAACTTAGACACATCTTCGGCTACAATAACGTTCGTACTGTAATGCTTACAATGTTGCAAAATATTCATGAAATACATTTTCGGAAACGAGAGTCACAAGATGTTTTTGTTTTCAAATTTCATATCTAACTTTATATGACATCTAAAAACTTGACACACGTCCAACCTTAACAACGTCGGCTCAACACTAAGCACGAAATGCGCGTCTCAGCGCTAAATGAAACCGTTTTACTATTTTAATTTTTTGTTAACAAAACTATTGATTTTCAAAAATTATCCATTAAAATCCTTTATATTACGATTACCTTCAAGTGCATGCAATTTAATATGATTTCGTTCTGTAAACTTATAATAGAAGCAAAGCGTACTCATTGGCAGAACTTTTGGGTCAATGATGGAGAAATTTCAATATCAAACATGTGGCGCGCATGCGATGGATGAAAGGTATTCGTAAACAAAATCATTCATTCCGTTAGATAAACAAGAAAAACTTCTACTTTCGCTCACACGAATTCTGCAACGACGTATGTCCAAATTTTATATCTAAAATCCTTCATTAGAGACTGATTTTACAATGGAAGAATTGAAAAATTGTCTTAAAAAAAGATACTGCTCCTAGAGATAACGAAATGACATATAGTATGATCTATAATCTTCTCGATTCTATAAAAAATTTCTTTTATCATCTTTAACCTTGTGTTCAGGTCTGGGTTTACCAAGTCAATGGCGTAATGTGCTGGTTATACCTATACAAAAATATAGTACATCTAATTCTGATTATAAACTAGACCAATTTCCTTAATGTCATCTTTGTAAAACTTTCACATTATGATGCTAAAGCGACTAGAATGGTTCATTGAAAAAATAGCATATTTTCGCCATCGACAGTTGGATTTAATCAATCTTGCTTGGACTGTCAGTCTCGCTTGGTAACATATATATAAACTGGTTATACACAAAACATACCCACGTTAGCGCTATTTAGATATTAAAACGCTTATAATAATGTTGATATAAATAGTGTCTTAAAAATATTAGATGGTGCAAGTTGGTAGTAAGTTCTGTGCATATTATGGTCATTCTAAGCGAAAGACATTTATGGGTGAAATCTCAGTTGAAAATAAAAAGGTGCTTAAAGAAGCACAAATAAAGGATTAGCACAAGGAGGCCCAATATCCCTTTCCTATTCAATGTAGCGACTTATAAAATCTGCCATTTATTTTCACAACACAACGTAAACATTATTCATTATGCTGATGACTTTGTTATTTATATAAAAGACAAAGATATAAAAATCTGTGAGTCAAAGATCAATAATGCGTTATATTGTATAGTGGAAATGTTAAACGACCTAGGTTTACAGCTGCCAATTGACAAAACAAAATTCCTGTTTAGTCGAGGACTTAGACGATTTCTGCCTAATGTAACAGTTAACGAACTCTCATTGACTTCGCCGTGCTTTAAGTACTTGGGGTTGTGGCTAGATAGTAACCTACTCTGAATAAAGCATTAATGAGATCACAGAAAATGTAATAAGTTTTAAATCTACTAATGGTATTGTCTGGGTCATCGTGGAGTTCATCCCAAACATATTCGTCAGCTGTATATTTCGTTGATAAGTAGAATCGATTACGGTAGTTTTTATTTGACAATTGCGCTAATGTCCATATCAAAATTAGATAAAATACAAAATAAAGCTTTAAAATTATTGGTTTTATCAAAAGTTCTCAATACATGTAACGGACGAACTTGCGTACCTCCACTGTATATTAGAATTATATCTAGCTTATAAATATGTATTAAAGCCAGCTCTTTTGAATAATGTTACAATT
The DNA here is from genome assembly GCA_029286625.1 of Parnassius orleans. Taxonomy (NCBI): domain Eukaryota; kingdom Metazoa; phylum Arthropoda; class Insecta; order Lepidoptera; family Papilionidae; genus Parnassius; species Parnassius orleans. The sequence continues at coordinate 49,015 of JAGSMP010000547.1, read as the reverse complement.
GATTTGTTGAAGCAACTAAACTCTCTGTGAAACAAGATATTAACCTTCAGAAAATCCACTATTAGTTAAATCTTATAATAAGACTAAAATTATAAATATACATTCATCTCCTTTTCTCGAATAATTTTCGCTTAGCCCGGTTATCCCGCATTGATATTGAAAATATATTATTAAGTAAATTAGAGTATGTTAAACAATCCAAAAATATTATAAAAAATATCTTAAAGTGAATGTTATTGAAGTAGCTTGAAAATAAATATCACGATTGGCATAAAATCTACAGACGGATCAAATAGTGCTAAGTTGGAACAGCTTTTCGACTCATCTCGAAGTTTCTAGATGTTATAAAGTTACTAATGACGTTTGTATTATGACCCATGAACTCATTGCAATATCCAACCAGGTATACCGCAAGCTATAACTGGAACAAAATTATTATATACTCGGACAGCAAAACTGCTATCAACATTTGACTCGATCGGCCTCTGGTATCGAGGTGTTTCGATAACCTATACCATACTTTCCCAATTATATCAGTTCAGTCTAAGCGATATCTGTGCAAGAGTGCAATGGATTCCATCACACATTGGTCTATTGGGTAACGAGGAGCAGATAGATTAGCGAATTCTGGTTTATGTAAATGGTGTAGAGTATAATAATGTATTCTTACTCAGAAGTACTGCAAATTCAAAAATAATGTTATATCGAATGGAAAGATTTTCAATGAACGCTCAAAACGAAAAGTATTTGGTACAAAACGATACAGAGTGAGCTGCCTGAATACCCTGGTTTATAGACACAAATTAAATAGAAATAATATTATAATACTGTTTAGAATAAGAACAGGTCACATTCCATCAAAAAATTTCTTATCTGATGAAAGAACTGATTCACCTAATTGTGAAACGTGTGGAGTAATAGAACACTTACATCATTTTAATGGAATGTGAGCCGGAACTCGAGGACAAGGGAATTATTGTAAGGACCTATAAGATAAATGTGGCAATATGGGTATGCGCATAAGGTATTATACATGCTCCCACCTCGGATATTGCATTGAGTATGTGCAGATTAATAGTAAATGTATAGATTTTAAGTTAGTTATAATAGGATTGACATATTAAGATAAAATCCTAAATAAATAAAAGAAAAAAAAAATCATATTTGGACTCCGTAAAGAGACAATTTCTTTTGTATGGAGAATGGGCCCACTACAAATTTTAGGGATACTTAATGAAATGTATGTCGATTTATTCATTATAATCTATAGATTGCAAAATTAATATTAGTTTTATCGCATCTAAAGGAATTCAGAGAATTAAATATATGATATCACAATAACCTAAAAAGAAACTAAACGCTATTTTTTAATCTGGCTTTACGGCTCTGGGTTCTAGCCCTTCTGAGCCTAAACTAAAAGTTGTTTTCTATTAGTATTGTGAGTTAGAATAATGTATATAGAATAGAATAGAACAGCTAAATAATTAATAGCATAAAACAAAGTTGCAGGTACATTTAACATTTATAGGTACTTTTAGACTGATGGAAAATCCTTTAGTAGTTCCGGCAAAAATAGTACACTGACCAAGAAACATGGTGAGGCTATTTTACATGTATTGATTGATTAGTGAATATACATCACAAACACCATTACAGTAATTAAATAAATATGATTAAAGCCAAAATGAATAAAAGATAATATGTTCATTTATAATATTACCTTTACATGCTATATAGTAAAAAGATGTTTTAATCTGGTTGTAAAGGATAAAAACACAAGTAAAATACCACTGTATTTATTACTGTAATCATTTCAAAAGTAGTCTATTAATAGTGGAACAGACAGACAGGCGCAGTGTTAAGACTTTGTTTTGATATATCTTTGTTGGTTAGTAAAGGTGCAGTGTGTAAACTTTGCTTTAAAATATATTAAATGATTAGTTATTATACCCCAAACACCATTAAAGCCAAAATGACTAGGTAATATCATGTTTATTATGTTGATAAACATAGTGAGATGTTTAAACTAGTTGTGTAAGGATTACAAAACACATGTATAATTTAATTGTATTTATTATTGTCAGTCATTATCATTCCAAAAGATTTTTCAAAATAACAATAATAACATGTCCATTTATAAATTGTTAGGAATCATAAGGATATTTTATGTGATATAAGACTGTTGTCTTCAATATCCATATACTTTTTGTCTCTGCTTACGAGCAGCTCAGCAAGATTTCAGCCTACAAGACATACACATTTATTCGGCAACCCACCTGAAAAAGTTAATGAATAATATGAAACAAGCACATGTACTTATTTATCTAATATCATTTGCAACCAGTAACACGGTTTTAGGTGCATGTGTGCGTGAGTGTGCTACAGTGAACTATTAAAGGTGTTTAGCGAGTTTTACCTCTACAGCGATTGAGAAAATAAATAGCACGTAAGATGTTTTGAACTGGTCGTGTAAGGATAAAACTCTGTATTGTCACTGTATTTGTTATTGTAAAATCATCACATTCTTAAAAGTATTATAAAGTGACACATGCCACCAGGTGCAGTGTCAGGACATTATTATTAATTTGTATTGATTGAATAACATGTTTACATTCAAAACACCATTAAAACCAAAATGACTGGATAGTAACATATCCGATTTTTACGATATTAACCACGAAAAATAAATAGCATGTAAGGTGTTTTGAACTATTTGTGTTAGGATAAAAAAAACTGTATTGTCACTGCATTTTTGTGTATATTGTAAAATCATCATATTCTTAAAGCAGTCTATTATAAGTATCACAGGCCGCGGTGCAGTGCCAGGACATTCTTTTAATATGTGTTAATTGATTAGCATGTTTACATCCAACTGCAATTAAAGCTAAAATGTAAAATTATCGAGTAGCAGTCTCGTACCGGTAAGCTCAGTGTGGGACGGCTACCCTCTAGTTGGAGTGACGACCTGGTAAGATATTCAAAAAGTCTATGGATGCAGGTGACTCAGGACCGTGCTCTGTATAATTCCTTGGGGAGGCCTATGTTCAGCAGTGGACTTGTCCACTGCTGAACATAAACCTATATAGGCTGTAATGATGAAGAAGTTTTAAACTAGTTGTGTACGGATACGGCTCGACCGGTGGGACACGCTCTCACAAAAAACGCTACCAGCGTAAAATAGTAACAATGCTCCTGTGTTTCGTATGGTGAGTGTAGAGAACCGAGTCCTTTTTACTGGCAAGCCTCCATCTTAGTCCTCAGGGTGACAATGCATCTGCATTTTGATTCTTAAGGATAAATGTAGATGTCTATGAGCCACAGCATCTACTTACCATCAGGAAATTGTCAATTGAAAGAGATACGAAAAGGTACCAGAGCATCTATTCAACTTGCTCGGAGTTTATTTATAAATTAGGCGCTTTATTTATAATAAGGCACATAGTAGAAACAGGTCAAGTAAGCAACAATAATTACAAGTTTTATTGATTATTATTCGTCATCATTACAACAATTCGCTGCTGAACATAGGTCTTCCCTAAATTAAATATATAATGTAAAATATTGTATAGCTTCCGTCAACTGCCATCGCGTTTCGTCCCGTATGGTGTCGTAAAAGTCGTAACAGAGTAAAATAAAGATACCAGGAGATGAGCAGCATCTCTCTATAGAATCTACAAAAGCTTTGGTTGCCTAAGCGTGTAACTGTGGCAAAAACTTCATATAGTAATGATGCATATTTATATTACTATATAAATATGCATCATTACTACTAATATAAATTATTCCAATCATTGTGAGGTTCATTTAAGTGGTATTCACAAATAGAGCCCACAGTGTCACATAAAATGAGTTATCAATCAGCAATCTCTCTTTTAGGTTAGTAGTTCTTTTTGGTTTAGGTATTAAGAATCTAGATAAATGATTACATAACTTAAAAATACAGTGTCAGGAAGTAGAAGCAGCACGCTTATAACTAGCCACAGAATAGAATAGAATCATTTTTATTCAATATAGATTACAATACATAATACTTATTAAAGTCATTTTTACTTTTACCACTGATTCATAAAAAACCTCTGCTCTGGGAAGAATCAGCAAGAAACCCAGCGAGACTTTTTAAAAAAGCACATTTACAATATAATTTTTATACAATTTTTTGAAAACATTTAGAAACAACATGGTAGCGATCACCTCATTCCCAGGGTTATTATCAGTCATTTACTCTCTAGTAGTATAATAACCCTTACTAGACAATTTTGCTTAAGAAATAATTTAAACTTTTGATAGAAAAGTCTGCATAATATAATTGTTGATGCCGCTCTGGAAATAGCAGGAGTTACAGTTACATGCATAAGGGTGTTTGTTGGATGTTACCGATGTCTTCAATATTCATGAATTGTAATTCCATATCCCTGTTATCATTTGTGTCTCCATACAGTTGTAAAGCTCTCGGCCGACAAGATTGCAGACTCATTCTAAATGATCCACCTGAAAAGTGTTTTTTTCATCAACTAACCGAACAGACTATAGTTTTACGTGTCTTCCACCTAAATAATGATATTTATTAATATTTTATTTATTTCAATCTTTATTACTAATAAACAGTCTTAATGTCTCTTAAATTATATATAAATAGCATGTACTCGTTTCCTTCATAATACTTTTGTTAAACCAAATTCCACTAAGGTAAAAGAAATAAAATACATCAAATCAGAAAGGTAAACAAGTGAAGTAGTTATTTTAGAATTATAACATTATTTGACTAAGTACAAGTTCCTAGACGTTTACATTTACACTAATTTCATTTAAGGTAAAAAATATTACTTGTGTATTAAGTACAAAACCAGAACAAATATGGGGTAAGGTAAGGAAAGTAGCAACTAAAGAAAAAAACTGTGGTTATCGAATATCTCCCTATAAGGCAATCTGTGGGGAGGTCTATATTCAACAGTAGACTTTTGATAGGCTGTAAAGTTAAAGATAACCTGGTGGTGAATAGCCAAATTGTTTGTAGTGCGGGGTGTGATACTACAAACATCAATCTGTGAGCCAAAGCGATTATGCCAACTCCTCCGGGCAAGCCTATTTCAGGCAGGAATCACTTACAGGCTGTTAAAGTAAAGTAAGTACCTGGTGTGATGGTATCCACTGCAAAATAATATCTCTTTCTGCTGAGTTCTTAAAATGAGCTCTTAAAATTGAAGATCCACATGGAATACAAATCTTCTAATGGAATGAGCAGTTTCAATACTTTCTTGCATCTTCAATACTTCTTGACAGTTACAACAAACTGCATCAAGTAGATGTAACTGAAAAATTGGGAACAAATAAAAATAAAAGTAAAAAATATTAAATTCAGAAAGAATGTACATTACCTACAATCAACAAAATAACATAAAAATAATGTAAACAAAATTCTTGCTTCCTGATGGAGTTTAAATATAATAAACATAAATAGTAGTATTTAATTAAATTTACACTAATATGTATTCCTAATAACATCCATTTATTTTTATGTTATCTATATCTATAAATATTAAATTCAGAAGGAATGTGTACATTCTGAATTCGCTGCAATCTTCTATTAACAACTACCAATAAAAACTGTGGTTGCCGACTCGTCTACTAAGCATGGCAACTATAGCAAGTATCCTCCTTTGAGAAATCTGAGGAAGGTCTATGTTCAGCAATGGGCTTTTGATAGGATGTAACAGTTGTGGATATAGTTACTCTGACAGACACTTTTAACATAGATTTGTGTATATTTTGTGTGATTTCTCTCTATTAATTAAATTAGATTTTACCAATAACATAACACTTCAATACTTTGACACTTTTAACATACTAATAAATTGTGTTTGTCATATGTTTTAGGTAATTCAACATAAATTATAGATTTTCCAAAATTCTAGTATTATACATCCTTTTAATTAAACTCGTCAGTTTTCATTTTCAATGTCATTGGCGAATTAAATATAATGTGGAATATTTGGCTAACCTGTATAATATAATCCAACACTTGATTGATTGATATTGACATATTAATTTGTTAGTAATATGAAGGATATTTATTAGTATTTTTACAAACTTAAAATAATTAAGTACTAAAACATGTATAGATCGTTAAGTGGTGGGTGTGGGTCGTTTATTTTATTTCTAAAAATCGTACCATATCTCAATATTCAGTAAAATAAAATAAAATGTAATACATTATAAAACTTAGTAGTTTTCGTTTCATGTAGTATAATATTTTGGACTAGAACTTCGAGTGACAAAATAAGATATATTTCACATAAAAGTTTGAAACTTTAAATCAATTGTAGGTTTTGTACAGTTAATTCTTCGCATTCCATAAGATAAGATACTCACCTCTTGAGAAATCCACAAATATAAAAGTTGGCGCACATCTGCTCCTGTCTAGCTAGTTATTGTCTTCGCACAGTGCGTTGAAATCCACAAATATTATTTAATTGTTTTCAGTGTATGCTGATCTTCCAGATAAGTAAGTAAGTAAAAAGCAGCCTGACGAATGTCAATGCCGTAAATACCCGGTCGCCGGCACAGACATAGATATGATGCTTATATTATGATAATATGGCCGTCGGTTTTACCCAGCACGGAAGTCAATGACAAAATAGCGTTGAATTCCACATGTCTTTGAACCATGTTATATGATATAAGCTAACACTTTTAAAATAGGATAAAAATCTCAGTGGTATCCTTTTAGTAATAAATATATAATATATAAATAAGTACAAATATAATATGTATATAATAAGTTATCTTGGTAAAAAATACATTTTTCTTTTAATAGAAACTGCAAAATGATTCATTACACATTTTTCCCATGTTACATTAAGAACACGGAATATCAAAACCACTCATTTTTTAGATTTCTTGATTCCGTTTAGATATTCATAAAACGTATAGGCCATTTATTATAATAAATTGGTAACTTTTTTTGTATGTAATACCATTAAGGTCGTTAAAATTTCTAGTGGGCCCAAAACGACTGACTCCTTTATACATATATAAAAGGCAAACCTGACTGACTCATCTATCAACATAAAGCCGAAACTACTGAACGGTTTCGCTGAAATTTGGCATATAGATAAGAAAAGTTTTTTAAAAATTCGCTAAAGGGGGTGAAAAAGTTAAAAGTTTCTATGGAAATCCGTCATTTTAGAGCTAGAAGCCTGAAACTTTGCTTTTAGGTTAACGATTAGAAATAAACATTTACGTGTCCTAGGTTTTGAAAATTCAACTTCTGAAGAGGTGAAAAAGGGTTGAAAGTTTGAATGGGAAACAAGATTAGTCAAACTATTTTATTCAAAGCTTCACAAAGTACACCTATCAATAAATGAGTAAACAAGTGTTTTCAGGCTCTTTCAGAATTCAACCCTAAAAAGGTGGAAAAGGTGACAAATTCTGAAAATCAACATGGTATCGTTTTATGGTTTATCGGGTCGCTCATTACGAAAACAACAACTATTTCAAAATCCAGCAGCAGACGGCAAATACCTACCATCATCGCCTGTGGGGTGCGATGTGGTTGAACTGTCAATATGGGTATCGTTTTATGGTTTTGGGACGTTAATTACGAAAATCAAGTTAGCTAGCAATATTGCCGTAGTATTATTGCGCACAAACTAAAAACTCTGTTTTTAAACATTGAGTACAGTTTGCGATGCGAGAAATACTATATTTCTACTAAAGCCGTGACAAGTATTTCCAACTTTAACAACATTTTCAATAGCTAACTTTGCCTCTTTCATTTCTCGAGCTCACGTTCGATGTTCAGTTAAACTTACTGACATAATATGTTTCTTTCAAATATAAAATATTATTTAAATCTTTGGATTATAACATAATCACTGGTATTTTATGAAAGTAAATATGACAAACCGTGATGAAGACAGATTAAAGATAAATATCGTGTACTGGCGATGTAAGAATACCACTGGGTAGTGGTCATATCATCCCGTGGGTATCGTAAGAGGCGACTGAGGTGAGAACAGATGATGGAGAGCAGCATTTTCAAGCGAAAACTTCATATTACTGTCCTTATCTCAAGTTATTTGGGTTCGGCATTGCATGTCTTTCTCTTCTATACTCTTAAATTTCTAACAAATTCTAAAATATTTGCTCCAGTATCATTATCCGAAGAAAACAGAGAATATGTGTTTATGAACTAAACCGCTTGTTATATATTTAATTTGCAATAATCTTAAGGACCCTTGAAATTATGTTAAAACATCATTATGTAGTCTATTTTAAACGTTATAAACTTCAGGATATTTATGAATGATAATTGTTTCGAACACGATTACACTCACTGGCACAGCTTACAAAATGAAGGCACTGTTAATTCTGAAATAGAATATTTAAGACTTAAACAACTGGAATATTGTTTATCTTATATAAGTTCAACTTATAAAATCAAAAACAACAATCTGAAAGTTTTCTACTCAATATTAATAAAAGTTTAGTTTGAGATAAAATATTAGGTATTAATTATTCTATTTTAATTCTAAATATTGGCTCGATAATCACCGGAGCGAAATAATGAATTTGGAATACGGTGTTTCATAACAAGCCGAACAAAACTTCCCTGTGAATTTTCCAAGCAATTAAGCCATCGGCTGACTGACGTAAGGCTTTGTCTTATCTGAAAGTATCCCAAGCGACTGCCACCATGCAAGTAAATGACTTTTCCGTGTTTCAGTTCCACTGTTTTTTTCTTCATATTGTAGCTTTTTATTAGGATTTTCGTCATCATAACTATCATTACCCTTCACGTGTTCGTGCTGTGACATAGAGCTCCTCGTAATATATGCCATAAAGGAAGACCTACCTTTGTGATATTTATTGTTAGCGGTGTCAAAAAATAACTCAACATTATGCTGCAGCGTCATTTTTCTTTTAATTATTTTTTAGGTCGGTGTCGTTTTTGTACAGTACTTTTTTTTCATACAGTCACGTTTTCAAGTTTTGAGTATGTCTGACGAGAAGATGTGCCGTAATCCCGAACGCTGCCCAGCCGAGTTGAAGCCGTCGACTGACCTCTCGGTCGAAATGGACTTACCTAGTCGGACTATTTGTCCCAGGTAAACATACTCGTTAACAACTTCGATCTTAGTACTCCAAACTACTACCAGCATAGGTGTGATATGGACGTTATACATGATCTTTGTTTCTCCATGTTCATTTTAAGACTATCCGTTGGGAGGCACTATTGAGGTCATTGAGCATAGTGCTTCGGTCCTCCAACGATTCGGCCATAAGTATATCGTCGATAAAGTGTAAGTGAGTGATGTACTCGCCGTTGATGTTGATACCGTATCCTTTTCAGTCAAGAAGCTTCCAAAGCAGCGGTGAAGAGTTTCAGGATATAATGTCACCCTGTCTTACACCTCTCTGCAGTTGGATTGGTTTCGTACTTTGGTTCTGTACTCGGATAGCCATCGTAGCCTTATTGTATAAAAACTTCAGCACTTCGATATACCGACAGTCAACGTGGCACCGCTGAAGGACTGCAGCACTGCCCAAATTTCGACGGAATCAAAGGCTTTCTCGCCAGCTAGTGGCAAATTGTACTCCTCGAACTTCTGTACAATTTGCCGAAGAGTATGTATGTGGTCTATGGTGATAAGCCTTTTCGGAAACCGGCTTTTCGGGAGGTTAGAAGTCGACGAGTCTGCGCGAGACGATTCGTAATGACTCTCGAAAACAGCACGTAGACGCGGCCCAGAAGGAAATCGGTCTGTAGTTCTTCAAGAAAACGTTGTCACCTTTTCAAAACAAGACCACCGTACTTCTGCTCCACGCCTCGGTGTAATGCCACCATGGAGTACGGAATTAAAAGCTTCTGTGGGACTTCAAGCACCGGTTTTCCACCCGCTTTCAGAAGCTCCGCTGTAATTTCATCCTCCTTTGGCCTTGCCGTTTTAAGGTGCTGAGAAGCTGCTCGTTGGTGCTCGCTGCCGACATAATTCGAGCTGATGTTCGGAATTATCATCGGAATAGTGTCGGATAAGACTTGCTCTTGGATCATTACTCACACTTGCGTGTGGCTCCAACAATGATGTACAGCTGCCCATAGAACCTCTCAATCTCACAAAATCTCAGATGTCCCGGAAACGACGCTGCCACACTCGATCTTCAGCTTCAACAGTTGGCTGTTTCTGGCAGACAGATCTTTGGCAAAGACTTTGGAGCCCTGGTTCCGCTCGATCGCTTCTTCAATTCGACCAGTATTAAAGTTACGTAAGTCCGTGCTGTCAAATCTACTGAAGACTGCAGCTTCATTTTCCGTCTAACAGTCAAGAGATTAAGAGTTTTATCGGAGGATTTTTATGTTTTCTGTGGCGGGTTGCAAAACTTAGCTCCGACCGCATGGACAGTTACCACGAGCTTGTTTCATATCATCCACTGCATTGCAATTTTCTAGGCACTGAAAACGGTTTTGTAGCTCGAGCTGAAAGGTTACGGGACTTTGGATTAGAGCACGAGGGGACGAAGCGTTGACTTCATTAGACGTGACCTCTCTAACAACTTTTAGTTTCAGTGTGCTCTCACCATTCGGTAATCGCTGCCGGTTTTCACCCTCGTGTTAATTGAGACATCACAGAACAGTTGTCGTCTGGTTGTTATAATGAAGTCAATCTCATTTTTGTCGAACTGTCGGGGCTCGACCAGGTGCACTTCCTGTGGAGCCGCTTCTGGAAGAAAGAGTTCCTCTTTCTCCATGAAAGGTAAAGTAAATTCCGTCATTTACTACCAACAATATTTTCATCAAGTTCGGATACGTGCACCATCTCAATTATAACGTAAATTCGCAGCATTTTTATATCATCACACAATATACGGACGTCTGATAACATATACGGACGCCCAATTGCAATATACGGGCATTTAATTGGCACATGCGGCCGCCAAATAATATTGTATTCAGGAATGGAGTTTTATTCATAACTAGCCGTTCCCTGCGGTTTCGCTCGCGTGTAGTTTAGGGTTTTATTTATGTTGCGCAGAACCCTAATTCTTTTCTAAAATATAAGTAGCCGTGTAGTGGCGGGTAAGAATACCCACTACCCCATATCTTCCGTGGGTGACAAGAGGCGACAGAGGAAACTGAGGCAGAGGATCTTTGTGATTACAGCAAAACAACAATAAAAAAAAAAGCGTGTGCCAACCCGCTCGCCAAGCGTGGCAACTATGGCAATATACCCCTATGATAGTAACGAAGAGATGGCCCCAGTCCCCGGCGGCCCCTATTCCTGGCTACGGTGACGACCATGGTATCGGCGGAGCAGGGGTGCTAAGAATCTCGGTGGAGTTCGGTTGCCACCGACGACTCGACCTGGCAACTTATAACGCACGCATCCTGAAGACTGACGAAGATCCTGGGCGGGAAAGAGATAGACAAATTGCGCTGGAATATTATAGGATTATCCGAGGTCTGAAGAGAGGGGAGGACACGGTAATCCTCGAATCTTATTCTATCACCGGGAGGGCGACCATCTGTCCCAAAGAGGTGTCGGATTTATCGTCCACAAGTCTCTCGTTAACAACGTTGTAAAGATTGGGAGTGTGTCGACGAGGTTGCGTACCTTATACTCAGAATCACCAAACGGTATTCGCTGAAGGTCATTCAGGTTTACGCACCAACCTCGGCACACCGCAATGAAGGTGGAGAAATGTGAGGATATCTCTAGAGCCATGCATTCTTCCAAAACCCACTATACGGTGTTAATGGAGACTTCAACGCAAAACCAGGCACAAAAGAGACAGTAAGCTGAAAATAGGAAATTCGGAATAGGAACAGCAGGACCCAAGGACCCAACAGCTGGCCAAATTCATGGAGAAAGAGGACTGATGTCTCAGTGATCGCAGCGATCACCGAATGGTAGAGGCACACTGAACCTAACCGTTAAGTTGGAGGTCACGTCTAATGAAGTCAACGCTCCGTCCCCCTCGTGCTCTAATACAAAGTCCCGAAACCTTTCAGCTCGAGCTACGAAACCGTTTGTAAATTTTTGCCGTTTTTCCACATACCTAGTTAAAATATATGTTACTTAGGTATCTTCCCAAGTGCTTGTGCACAGCATCAAACAGTACCTATACTTTTTAAAGGAGAAAAGGATTTTATTTAAAACTAGCTTTTGCCCGCGAATTCGTCCGCGTGGAGTTTGGTTATATCGCGCTCATGTGTGAAAAAGAGTCTGCTGGTACAAGCCACAATTATAACTGGATGTCGCGGGCAAAAGTTAGTAAACTACAAAACTTTTTTATACACCACATTTTTTGCTAATCTATTACTGTGTGCCAAAATTGTCAGATTACTGGGCGAGCTTACGCGTGATTTTCTCTCACTTCTATACCCGCAAATTTTAATGTCTGCCCTTGTGATTTGTTTATGGTCATTGTAAAGCAGTCTTTGAGAAAACTGTATTGTTTGAATTCAAATGGAAGATCATTCGGGATCAAGTGATTCATAAATCCAGTTATAATTGTGGCTTCCACTACATTGCGATATGACGCTTTTACTTTTAGTCTGGTTCCGTTACACATTTGAGGAGGTTTTAAATTTCGCAACAAAACAGAAAGTACCCACGCAGAATAAACTTATGATGTGGAAGACCAGATGGTTTCAGTGAATTAAGAAATTCCACAAGGGTAATTAATTGCATCATCTGTGTTAACCACAAAGTCTATTGACGTGTACACCATTTCTTCCCCTCAAAAGACATTATCAGTATATCGTCGTTTTTGGGGTTAGTATGCACGTTCACACAACCATTCCATTGGCTATCGTGGATATGAGCAATATCTGGGTAAATTTTGGATATTAACTCCTGTAACGTAAATACAACTGTGCACAAATTATCAGGGATGGTTATCATTCCGTCATTTATCGGTAATCACCGTTGCCGATTTCAAGTAGGAGATTCGCAAATCCACCATCATACTATTTTTCTCCTAAGTGTACCCGCATATATTTCGAGGCTTGAGGATTTTAATTAGAGGCCATAAAGTGGATCTCTTAAGACACATTAACTTCATCTGCTCTAGTTCCTTTGGGCACTACTGGTAGCGTCTGTCTAAAATCTCCAGCCAGCAAAACCGTTTCACTACCTATTTCGTCTCATATCTTGTAGAGTTCTGTTTAAAGCCTCTACGCCACCCTTATAAGCCGTGGTTATTTCATTCCACACCATCATTTCGTATCTTTCATACTTCAGCAAAATTACTTTGTTTCGATATATTACAAATGCAGTATCAGCTGTTGTTAAATAGTGGTAACTTGAAGGTAGCATGAGCAGTTCGTCCACCCTCAAGCAGTGTTGCGATCCCAGAAGAAGCCACAGCCAAAGCAATTCGCAAGTACTTCAAACTTTTGCCAATAGCAAATTTATGAGGAATGATTTGCCTGTTCCACGAGCATCTAAAAGAATATTCCACCCTCATTTGATTCAATTTTTGTGTTAATTTGATTGTAAACTGCTTTTGTTTGTCATTCAGTGATCGTTCATTATTTTAACTGTGTTTTCTAATGATGCTAATTCGTAACTTGTCTCTTTAAAACTCTCTATATTCAAATTGTTGTTCTTTGCTTGGCTGAGGTAACCCATACTCTTTTAGTAGCCAACCACTCAACGCTAACACGGCATCTTCTATTACTTTGCGGTTATTGGCAAACTGCTGCCTCTTCCATTGCTGAACAAATGCTGATCATCTTCAAGCAAGCCGGGCTTTGCACGCTGATTGGAACGTGGAATATACATGACCATCTACAGTTTTAACGCTTCAAACGAATTGAGCCCCGGATCTCATGAAGAAGCATGCGAAGGTGATAACGTGTGTTCGGATGCAGGTATAAACCCTGCCCAGAACGTGCTCTTTTTAATCCCTGGCCAGCCTTCAATGTTTGCTCCTCTTTTCTCCTTTGGAACCTTATTTTATCCCAAACGTAGTATGCAGGTACTTCCAGGTATAGCAATGTTTTGCAAAGTTATCCACTTTATACATATCGAAAAGGATAAGTGTGGTTGTTGGAATACTATTCACTCTTTCTATCATATTTTGCTCATTAAAATAAACCCTTTGCCCATTTTCCAAATGAACAGCGAGATGGATTACGGAGGAAACGCTCATGAATAGGAAATTCAAGGATTCGCCATACTGCCTCTGATGAACTTATATATCTTCCACTTATGTAGGTTTTAACTTCAACTTTCTCATTCTCTGATGCAAACGATGCCTGATCAGAAATTTTATTTACGTATTTACAGACGTATTTTATTGATTTCACCGAATGAAAATATTCCACATTTAAGTGAGCGTTAAATGTTTTTAATAACACTGGATTATAAGGGACTACCCAGCGTTTATCCATGGTTGTGCCTTTGATATCAACAGAGAACCCACCGTCATCTAGTAAACGTCTCTTGTACTGCGGATAACCGACTTCACCAGTTTGAGTTTTCCTTATGAGGCCCTAGGGTATCGTTTACTGCATTTTATCTTTCATACATGGTGATTTTCGATTTAAGTTCCACATGGACCATGTATCATATTACATTTAACGATTTCGTGGAGCTCTGGGTCAAGTTTTGGATCCGGTATTTCAGCACAAATATATATTGTCGATATGATCCGGGTTATACGTTTGAGAAGCCATAAAATAATATGAATATGTGAAGACCTCTCTTTGGCATTCCGTTGAGTACATATAGCATTGCACTTCACCAAATATTTTGCCCTTTGTCAATAAGTTTATGATCTTTTTCACCTATAGTCAAACACCCTCGAAATTATATCGTGTCTATCATGAGATTGTAGTCCTTGAAGCAATTGCTCTTCTATCTCTTCCCAGCGAGGATTGCATGTGAAAGTGATAAGAAGATCAGGCCGGCCGTAATTACTAACATAGCGGCCTGTGTTCTTTCGTGCATATACCTAGGTCCCTCGTAAAGATGATGGAAGGACAACCATTTGTCCTAGTTGGTTGGCTTCTGCGTCTTGTCGTCAATAGCTTCTTTTAATATGCATGTAACTATCAGCACGTAAATTGGCTTGATTATTTTGATATAATTTATTCTCTCCGTTTCTATTTTGGCGTATTCATCCACCAAATATAGACTAAAAAGGCACGATAGTAGACTAAACAGTTATCTTCTCCTTCTTTAGTCATTATTTTATACAATAGAAACTGGCAGAAGAGACAGTTTATTAAATGGCAACTTAGTTGTGGGATCGCGTTATGGTATGTTGATTGAATACCCATCATCCCCAACAAAACATCAATGGATATTGTAGCGCATCATATGCTCGATGTATCTCACTATACGCTGAAGTGAATTACTTCGGCTCTCGAGGATGATGTCCCTTCTATCAAATTGTTGATCCACTAACACTAAACCACTTCATTTGTAGTTGGTGCTGTACCTACCTCTATGTTCTTCCGGTGGTTTTTATCAGCATGTTTGACAACTTTGTATCTGAAGGATAATACAAAGTTATCAAACTTTGAAGATCTTTATCAATGGCACTTTTCAGATATTTTATATAGGTTCACTTGATGCAGCATATTCTGCAATTATTTTATTAAATTTGGCGTTGAGTTAGGAAATTTAGAACATCGAATATTTGATTCTCTATCATCTTCACCTACAAAATATATTTGAAAGTACTGTACGTCATGTTTGGGTTCTGGTAATATACTTCCAATTAAATGGTAGACCTGGCTTGTACTTTAAAAGTCGGTGAAAACCATCTGCTGTTACCTGTTTACCACCAAAGGAAGTCATCTGGAAACAGGCATTATATTTACGAATATTACCTAAAAATGGTCATGATCTGGGTGTAGATCATTAATCAAAATAAAGAGTGGTTCAGGCAGTTTTTCAACCGATCAAGTTGCACTTTTCCAGTGTGCAACACATACCAGGTGTCTCATATTTCCATTTCAGCGCATTGCACCACGACACTTGTATGTCATAGAATCAAAGCGACACTCCATTTCTGTCGTGTCAATTACCACAAATCTAACAATTTAGAACGCACAACGATCGCATTTTCTTGGGTTCCGTACATTAAAATGAAAGAGCACGAAACAAACAGGCGCCGTCACCTATAATGGGGACGACAGTATGTCGTATAAAACGTGGTAGAGCCATGCTACAGCTATATTAATAGTAAAGTTGTAGCACAAATGGGTCGGCGCGACGGAAGGACCACGCTCACAGAATACCAGCGTAAATAGCAGCTTAATGCTGCTGTGTTTTGTATGGTGAGTGTAGAGAACCGGAGACCCTTTTACTGGAAAAGGCATTCTATCTTAGTCCTCACGGCTGACAACGCATCTGCATTTAAATTCGCAAACGAAGATAGATGTAGATTTCTATGAGCACAGCAACCACTTAACATCAGGTGGACTGTGTGCTCGTTTGTCACCGTATTCTATAAAAAAAATGTTCTTCCATTTTACATTTAATAATAAGAGTTTCTGTAGTTATTTTTTCGGAGAAAATACTTCTATCAACAATACCTAATCACAAAGCCAATCGAATTCCAAGTTTGAAAAGTGGTTGTAAGAAAGACAAAATCAACAACTAATCCGAAACACGAAGAAAATCTTAAACCGTAAGCAAGCAAACAAAGTCGAAGTTTAGTCAAATATCCGTTAACAGTGAATAGGTACCGTATGTGTTACAGGTTGAAGCGCTCATTCACTATTCACTTTATATTAGTTTGAAAACACAACGTTACCGCGTTCTAAAACGATACCAACGCCATCTATTGGTAGGGATTGGAATTTGAAGTTCAATACAAAATAATAAATATTCTTTTGGTTTTGCCATTTTATTAATTTGTAAAAAAATATATTTGGTTTGGTTGTTTATTTTCATTGTTTTGGTTTTAATTTTGTATTTTTTGTTCAGGTGTAATTTTGTGCAAATTTTTGTACAAATCTTCTTGTCTATTTTGTTTTATGTTTTGTGCAATAAAAGTATATTCTATTCTATTCTAATAAATTATGTTTAAAGTATTTATTAATATCATTTACGTTATGTACGATCCAAAACCCTTAAAAATGACACCCAAGTCACCCAACCCATAATGATTTTGACATAATTGATACCATTTTCGTAATTAACGTCCCAAAAACCATAAAACGACACCCATATTGACATATCAACTATATCGCACCCCACAGGGGATGATGGTAGGTATTTCCGTCTGCTACGTTGGATTTTGAAATAGTTGTTGTTTTCGTAATCAGCGACCCGATAAACCATAAAACGATACCCATGTTGATTTTAGAACTTGTCACCCATTTTCCACCTTTTAGGGTTGAATTCTGACTTTGGCAATTTATTCAGAATGCTTGGAAGAGCGAGATTCACTTTTAGCAGTTTATACAGAGGCAAGTACGACAGGTTACGAACAGAATTTTCTCTACTTTTTGTAATTGACTCATATTAAGTTCACAGTAATCAGAGGCAACAGCTAGTTTCGCTTTATAAAATACATTTTACTTTAAAATATTGGAATAATATATCATAATGGGGTATATATTTGATTTTAATTTTAACTTTAATAATTTTAATAATGTCTGTATATTATATATTTTGAAAGTAAGTTTTATAAGTTCTTCCATAACTGGTTATGCCATAATTGATAACAGAGTCGGCCAATGCCGCCATATAATAATCTCAAGGTCCTGTAAGGCAATTTGTTCTTCAATATGCGCAATTTTGCCATAATAGCTCTCAACTTAGTGCACACAGAGGCCCCAGTAAAATTTTAATCAATCTTAAGACCTAGATACACATGTTCTTTAACATTTTACAGTCATAGACATTCAAACACCGATGCATACACTGGTGTCCATGAGCCACAACTTTTGTGTTCCTTGTGTTATTAAGTACGGTGAATGAATGTCCATGAGTTAGTTTTTGATAATTGATTGTTAAACCAACGTCATGTGCCTATTGACATAACAGGTTAAACTCAGTTTGCTTCTCCGCAGTAAGCAGAAAATAACGTTATAGGAAAGTGAAATACCTCATTTGGTAGGAAATCAAAAACCTAAGCAATATTCGCAGAGATGATAAAAAATGTTAACCGAATGCGGGGACATCGAAACGTTGCACTACGTGCATGACGTCAAAAGTGGTGCTGGATGTAATATTATATATTATATATGTATATATATATATATATATATATATATATATATATATACATATATATATATATATATATATACGGTCTTTAACTCCTGTAGCTACTAACTTTTTTAATTTTCTTTTATAACTTAATTCTGAATAATGCTTCTGAAAACTGTTGCTTAAAATTTACTGCCAACTGCTCCAGTCCAGAAGGAAATGTAATTTTTTCCCAACCGTATTCAAAATTAATACTTTGCCCAGTTTTAAATGACTGTACTGAAAAAAATTTACTACACGGGCAGCAAGTAACTTTAGAAATTGGCGCATTTAATAAGGATTCTATAATGGTATAACACTTGCAAGATTATTTGTTGAATTATGGAAAAATAATTTTTTTAAAGAAACCCAGCTGTAAATTAATTTTCCACCTGTCTAAAATTATTTTTGTGTACTTCCTCAAGCCTGTTACTTAAAATTCGAGTTTAAGTGAAACGGAGGAAGCTGTTAACGAAGTGTGAGCGAGACAGAAATCCTTTTCAGGTGGTCCAAAATCACCACGAGCCATAGTAATGTTGAATCAGTGTATTTGCTTTAAAATTAGGATTATCATTCTTTTTTGAAAAGTTTTAAATTAATAAATTAAACATTGATTATTTGAATGCTAAAATTTATTTTACTCACAAAATGTCTTAAATTAAGCAAACAGAGTGATTTAATTAAAAATCAAGGATGGAACATTTACAGCAAAAGCTTAATTTAAGCAATTTTAAGCAACAGCTTTTAGAAACATTATTCAGGATTACATAGTAAAAAAGTAAAAGTTAAGATTTGAAGCAACAGGAATTAAAATACCGTCACAGGCTGTAGATTTTCTCGTTTTTTTATATTTATCTGTTAACTAATATGACTTGACCTATCACCGATTCCAGCTTGACGTCGACTTCTGGGAAACCCTGTATATATACGAGTATATGTAGTATGTATATATGTATATGTAATATTATGTATTTGATTATTACATTGTCTCATATACTATATATAACATACTATCAATATATACTTGTTTGTCTACTATTTATGCACACTTCTATATATTTAAATGAAAATTATCTCCCACACCAAGGTTTGCCCTGGTAGAGGTCGCTGTTTATCGATAAGGCCATCTAATTGTACATAAATTTATAAATTTAAGTTTGTTGTGTTGTGTAATATTTTGTGTGCAGAGTATAATATAATAAAATAAAAATCTTCCAGAAGTTATCTTTTTGGTATATCCCATACTCGCCTCTTATAACACCCATGGGACGAAATCGGTTGATGGTCTCCACCACACGATAATATTTCGCCCAACTTGATGTTAAAATTTATACATATAAAATATTGCAAATATTTTCATTTCTATTAATTAATAAATCAGTTGTTACGATTTCCAACTTATTATAAAAGGAGAAAAAAACGAGATTAATCCCTTGGAGACGGACCAACGATTAAGTTGCGGGGACTGATTTAATTTCATTGATGACATTTTACGTCGATTCTTTCTTTCTGATTCAAATGCGAAGCGTTTATTGATTTTTTTAATTAATTAAATTATTTGACAATGGTGTATAAGAAAACATTTATCGTTTTTGTATAAGAAACAAACTCGATTAAGAATCAAAATGCCATCTGCATCTGCGCTGTCATCCCTGAGGACCAAGACGGAATGCCTCGATACCAGTGAAATAGGATCTCCGGTTCTTATCAGTCACTACTATTTTAGCCCCACAGCCTGTAATTATACTGGCTGTCTTTACCCTACAGACCGTAATAAAGCAGTGCACTTACACCAGCTCGGAGACAAAAATAGGTAAAAAGAGAGTTCCTACCCAGACTGACTCATAAGCAGAAAAGGAGACCTACCATCTAGTAAATGAAAAACGGCAGTGTTATACTGCTTTTTCTCGCTGGTATTCTGTACGAGTGTGATTCTTATCTAGTCGATCCATTCATGCTATATCCAGAATTCTATACTTATACATTGATAAACCTTTCATTGTAAGCATCACATATTCGCATACGATATTCAGATATACATTTATTTCATACAAAACTTCTTGTAAGACTAAACTAAAAAGATCAATGAAGATTTAGCACGCATAGCTCAATGATACGCAGCAATTACTTTCGCACTTAACGCGAGTTAGATAAAGGGATTCTTCACACAAAACACCAAATAAAACATCATGAAAAAGGGCAGCTGCCATATATATTATTTAATGGTGAATTAGTAGATAGGGTGAAGGATTTTGCTATCTTCTATCTTGGAGTTAATTAGATGACATATTTCTGAGGTCACAGGAATTGTTTTATACCGATTAAAACCATCGAGACGGTGTTTTAGAGGAAAAGGTTTAAAGTTCTAAAAATTGTTGACAATAATAGCAGTCTTAAAAGATTAAGTAAGAAGATATTTAAAAGTCAACTACAGATTTTATCCAACATAATATTCACATAAAACGATAATCTTGACTACATCGTCATCATTAAAATGAATCATATGTCCACAACTGGACATATCTCTTCCCGATATATTAACTTAAAGTGCGGTCCTCAGTCACCTGTATCCATCGACTAACTACATGTTTTATCAGGTGCACTTCGTTTGCAAGTGCGAGGCTGCCACTCGATAACCTTTCTTTTCCAACGGTTGTTGGTTCTTTGAGCTATATGGCCGGTCTATTATCTCCGGTCACATAATTCATATATCACTACACTACTCGGATCTCACCATACCGAAACGGTACTTTAACAATGGAGTTGAAATAAATTTGTTTAAACTAATGTGCGAGATTAAAGGAATATGATTTGAAAACTGAATTGTTGTCAAACTAGTTCAAAAATTAGCAGATTGTGTGTTCAAAACAAAACGAGGGGGTTTAATTGTTTGGTAGACCAAATATTCACTGCTTCTGTTTGATGAATTTTATTATATAAGAAAATACTATAGTTATAACCAGCTCGATATCTGTAAATATTTTCTTAATGTAGCACTGTGGGCTTATGGCGAGCAGTAATGAAGTGTATTGTGCACGATAATTATTTGTATTACTAAAAGTATTACTTCAGTTACGTTTTATTTTATGTGAAAATAAATAAATCCAAATGTTTGTGACAACTTCACGTAGTGTAAAATCTTTTTATCCTTTATATAAAGGTATGTTTAACTATGTCTATGTTTGTATAGTGGTTGTTTAAGAGAATTCATTATCCTATTCTTTCAGGAATGAAACTGAAACGCAGAAAAAGATCTAATGTCTCCCGAAAGATGGCGATATAACCAACTCATTTCTATCAGATATAATATCCGGTACGGGGACAGTATGAAATATATAAGACCTCGTATATCAATCGCCAATCCGTCTGCCGAGTTTCTTTGAGACTTGACGAAAACTTGAAAAATATGTCAATAAAAGCAGCTTCGATTTATCAATATTACAAACAAAGCGAAGTAGTGAATTTTAACGATGTTTAAAAATAAAAATTAAATAGATATAGTGTCAGTCAAACTATTGGTTGATTGCTTGGAAAATTGCCAGATGTGACGTTGTGTTCGATTCATTACGTAACGCAATATTACTAACTCATTAGTTCGCTGCAGCGATTATCGAACAAATGTTTTCTAGCAGTACAATTTAGAGGACAAAGTCGTTATATTGTGCTATCGTCTAATATATGAAAGTACTCAAATTGAATTACTTTCAACATTAGCTTTTATTGCATTTTCTATATTGCAATGTATTTTGAATTAACTTTAAATTTCCACGATGTTGTAATTGTTCCGCCATTCGTTAGGGCTAAAATCATTTCGAAGGAGTTGATAAAAAGCAGGGTTTTAAACTCAAAACAAATTGCAGCCCGCTAATTATTTTTGCTTATAGGTAATAAGAAGGCCGCTGCGTTGGCGTGGGCGCCCTGCTTCGAGTTTGATCTCTGGACTTAGAGTCTCGTACCACAAAAAGATAAGCGATGCCTGAAATATTTATAGACAAAAATAACAAAAGTGCATTCAATTTACTAGTGTATCGAAGAATTAAAGCCCTACTATATATTCTAGTTTTTTCTTAAAATGTTTATGGGACCACTCTAAAATAAAACTTATTTAATAAAAGAAGTTTCATTGAAATCGGTTTACAAACTAGAAATTATGCCTGAACAATAACAATAACACAAATATAACAATACAATATACAGAAGAATTGAAAATACTTCTCTTTTTAAAGTCGGTTAAAAGCAAACTATAATTACTAGAATATTGTGCTGCTCTCACGATATTGCGTCTAGAATACTGTTTACACTACTACCCAGCTGAATTACTATCCTTACAATATAAATATAGTTACCAGCTGTGGCAACTATGTTTGCGCTATTCAATCAGTTCTTTGATTCTGTTCGACCCTAATTGAGGTGCTCCTAAGATGATCATCTGCGCACACGAATACCAACACAAGAAACCAAACCTTACCGCTATGTTAAAATATCAAAATGACAATGTCGGGCCTTTTGTCATTTTTAAATGTTTCACTTATTTACTTAAATATATTTACATTGAAACTTTGTATGTTCCTACTTACAGTATACTTGTTATGTGATAAAAGTTCTAAGCGTTGTATATTACAAAGGCAATCTTAATACTATAAGAGTTTTCTTCTAG
Organism: Parnassius orleans; assembly: GCA_029286625.1. Classification (NCBI taxonomy): domain Eukaryota; kingdom Metazoa; phylum Arthropoda; class Insecta; order Lepidoptera; family Papilionidae; genus Parnassius; species Parnassius orleans. The sequence continues at coordinate 26,143 of JAGSMP010000547.1, read as the reverse complement.
CCAACCTCTCAGTGGAAAAGAAATTATTTTAAATATTTTATTAATTTCACATTTGATTTGATGTATTGTGTATTTAGGATGTGTGTTCAGCAGGGACAGTACAAATGTCAAGAATATAGAATAGAGTGTGATTTTTTTAAATTCTTCACCACTTTGTTGTCGATATTCCACGCATTAGAACTCATTAGAATGCAACTAGAACGGTTTGTTTCAACGTTTGTAATGCGTACAGTAAAGGTGGAATAATTTGCCGAAGTCTGTCTTTCCGTCCGAATACAATCTGAGCATCTTCAAGGCAAGAGATCTTCAAATTGACTAAATACCTGGTTGTGGCAGATAAATCAATTATACAGCCTGTGTAATTAAGTAGAAGCTGTCAGTAGACTTTGTTGACAGCTTCTTTTCAATTAATTTAATTAGAGAATATTAGCATTTTAATTCATTGCTTCTCAAAGACGCTCTTATTTATCAGAAACTGACAAACTGAGTCGTGAATTCCGTGCTCGACCCCTAGCCGATATTCGTTTTGATAAGCTAACACGGTTTGATAAGTGAAACGATCTTATTGTATAATTGTATACTTACTAGCTGGTACCAGGTGCGTTGCTGCCACAGAAAATATAATTGCGGAAATATCTTTTTAAATTTGGAAGGGTTATATTGTTTATTTAGGAATGATATTACATTCATTGTTATATATAACTTTCAAACAAATTTGTAAGTACGACACGCGCGCCACCTGCTGTAAGTTAATTTTACTATGCCTATAACCTTCGCGCAAGTACAAGCAATAAGTCGACAAAGTTTTAGAGCAATCTGATGAACGGTATGTAATAGTAGCGCATAAAATAAGAACAAATAAACATTATTTTTACCCGACTGCCGAGGAAGGGTTATGTTTTTCGCGCGTATCTTGTATGTTTGTAAATTTCTTTATTACCTCGTATCTTCCAAACGGCTGGATGGATTTCGACAATTAAGGTATCGTTTTATTCGTATTAGAAACCCAAGTGTTGTTAGATAGCTGTTGGAAGAAAATAGACAAAATGGCGGATTTTTGGGGCAAAATCGTAATACGTTAATCAAAAAAAAATTACCAAACCTATCGAGTAGGTACCATAATAAAGAAAATTAAAAGGGGATTACAAAAATATATAAGTTATATGTATAAATTTAATAAGGAATAAATAATTGGTTTAAAAAGTTTTTGATAGCGTAAAATGGGCCATGTTTGTGTCGGACCTTATGCTATCATATGAAATTTAGTTTATAAGAGTGTGTCGGGACACTAAAAAGTCTAAAATAAAATAAATAATTTAAAAAGTCAAAAACCCGACTGCAAAAAAGACAATTTAAAGTAATGCACTAAACGAGCCGAAAGATTGAGAATAGAAAACAAAATTAAAATAAAGTATTAAAAAAGTAAACTCTACTTCGGTTTAACAGACCATACTATGAGCTGAAAGCCTAAGTTAAATACCCAAATTAAGCTTAGTAGCAGGCGGGACGGTGCAAATTATAAACCGAAAGAAAATTAATGGGTTCGACTTGCTACTAAACTTTTGGGTATTTAACAAGCTTTCAGCTCATATATAATGTTAAACCAAGTAAGTTACTTTGCTACTGTTTTAATTTTCTATTCTCAATCTTTCGGCCGTTTATGCGATACTAATTGTCTTTTACCGATCGAACTTTTTAAATATTTAATTATATATTAGATGTGTGACAAACGAGCTAGCTACCATTGATATTATGTACTATATACTAGAACAGACACTGCGAACAAAATCTGTGCGGCAGTGAAGTAGGCAGAGTACCTTTACCTGGCAAAGACGTATTGCGTGTTGTAAACAACCAAGTTTCGGTATCCTTCTAGTACTTAGTACATATTATTCAACTTTAGCTACGGTATAGCTATAAATTTCTCAGTACGGGTTGATTCTTGTTTTGATCTGGGTTTGATCCCCGCTGGTAGCAGTGAAATTTCATTTGTAATTCTAAGTGTTATGAGGGCTGGTTCTTTTCTCGCTCAAAGGCTAAGTAAAGCCATTCAGCGACAAACACAGCCAGCGTTCTTAACACAATACCACGGAGTAGGACTGTTTGATAAATATTTTTTAGTTTTAGTATTTTTTATTATCGTGTTTTAATATTGTATATACTTCAATGTTATGTAGATTATACAACCAGTGCGTGTTGCCAGTGATGACTTATGGATCTGAAACGTGTTCTTTCACTGCTGGCTGTATGAGGAAGCTCAAGGTTGCTCAGCGAGCTATGGAGAAGGCTGTGCTCGGGGTTTCTCTGCGTGATAAACTGAGAAATGAGGATATCCGCAGTAGTACCAGAGTAAACGACATAGCCCAAATAATTAGTAAGCTGAAGTACCAATGGGCCGGCCATATAGCTCGAAGAACTGATAACCGATGGGGAAGCAAGGTTCTCGAGTGGCAGCCTCGTACCGGTAGGTGAGGTGTGGGGCGGCCCCCACTAGATGGAGTGACGAAGTCAATGGATGCAGTCTGGTCAGGACCGTGCTTTGTGGCTTTCTTTGGGAGAGGACGATGTTCAGCAGTGGACTTATGAAGGGTTGTAATGATGATGATGGTGTAAATAAATATTTGTTATTTAATTTTCATTTTAAGTGTTATGTCATATCATGTGCTCGGCGGTGAAGGAAAACACCGTGAGGATAGCTATATTTCTGAGGAGTAAAATATTTCGAGGACACGATAGAAAGTTCGCAAACACGCACTGGAGCCTCTCGGAAATAAGAGAAGGCTCATTAGTGGGAGGTATATGGGTTGTAAGTTATTTTTTACCAGAGGTGTGTCAGGATCATGCCAAATGGAAGTCCATAGTCTCTGCCTACCCCTCTAGGTGACAGGCGTGAGTGTTTGTGTATATTTGGTTCAGTTATAACTGTTTAGTGGTGGTTTAAGAATGTCTTATACCTAATATCATAAGAGGCAATAGAGGGAAGAGGAAAGATGGGCATGTCTCATCACCCTAATAAAAGTTAAAAACTGCAGTCATAATGAGGCAATTTATGGGGAGTCTATGTTTAGAAGTGAATTTTGATAGGTTTATTTGGTTCAGTGTAAATGTTTGTATAAAATAAATAACAGATTTTTCTTTGATTTTCCTTTACGTTAATTGAAAATTTTATATCAGACAAAACTTTTCCTCAGGAATTGCTTTCGATTCATAATTATTGGTTGAGTCTCAGATGGTCAATTCTGGCGGAATTTTGCTGATTAATTTGTAAAGCAAAACTTTCAAGGGTGTGATACATTAATTTTGGTAGAACAGAATCTTAGTTTATAAATTGCTACAAAGTAATCGCCGTATAGTGAGCATAAAAGAATTAATCCATACTGTGAGTATGTCGTAAGAGGTGACAGAAGAAATAAAACAGAAGACATGAAGCACCATATTAAAATTCAAAATAATTAAAACTGCGGTTCACAACCCACTAGCATTGATAACTGTGTAAATATCCCCTTATGAGACAATCTATGACGGAGGCCTATGTTCAGCAGTTGATTTTGATTTTTGTAATGATGACGATGTTGCAATTTATACTTTCTGTGTGAATGTTTAAATCAAAAATTATTAATGATATTTTAGTAAAGTAGAATTAATTCTATTAATTCTTCTTTTCTTTATCAGCCAGTTAACTGGGTACTACATGATTTCTCTTTTAGGAGGATTTTTGAATTTAACGCTATGCAAAACAAAATGAATTATTTTGAGTTTTTGCAAATTAATTTCAGTTCTGTAATATATCCTGAGCTGTTACGAATTCCCTCCCGAACAAGCCGGTTTCCGAAAACTTTAGCACCATAGACCATATCCATACCCTTCGGCAAATGTGCAGAAGTCCGAGGTACAATTTGCCACTATATCTGGCGTATGTGGACTATAGAAAGCCTTTGATTCCGTCGAAATTTGGGCGGTGCTGCAGTCCTTCAGCGGTGCCAAGTTGACTGTCGGTATATCGAAGTGCTGAAGTGCTTGTACACAGTAGGACTACGATGGCTATCCGAGTACAGAACCAGTACAATATCCAACTGCAGAGGTGTAAGACAGGGTGACGTTATATCCCGAAACTCTTCACCGCTGCATTGGAAGACGTTTTCAAGCTTCTGGACTGGAAAGGATGCGGCATTAACATCAATGGCAGTACATCACTCACCTTCGATTTGCCGATGATATAGTCCTTATGGCAGAATCGCTGGAGGACCTAAGCACTATGCTCAATGACTCAATAGTGCCTCCCAACGGATGGGTCTTAAGATGAACATGGACAAAACAAAGATCATGTTTAATGTCCATGTCACACCTATGCCGGTAGTTTGGAGAGCTAAGCTCGAAGTATGTTTACACTGGGACAAATAGTCCGACTAGGTAAGTCCAACTTCGACCGAGAGGTCAATCGACGGATTCAACTCGGCTGGGCAGCGTTCGAGAGTACGGCATCTTCTCGTCAGGTATACCTCAAAACTTGAAAACGAGGCTGTACAACCAGTGCGTGTTGCCAGTGATGACCTAGAACTGAGACGTGGTCCTTCACTGCTGGCGGATGAGGAAGCTCAAGGTCGCTCAGCGAGCTATGGAAGGCTATGCTCGAGGTTCTCTGTGTGATAAACTTAGAAATGAGGATATCCGCAGTAGAACCAGGTGACCGACATAGCCCAACAGATTAGTAAGCTGAAGTGGCAATGGGCCGGCCATATAGCTCGAAGAACCGACAACCGATGGGGAAAAAGGTTCTCAGTGGCGGCCTCAGCCTGCGGCGGACGAAGTGGCAGCGTCCCCCACTAGATGGTGACGACCTGGTAAGACATGCAGGATGGATGCGGGTGGCTCAGGACCGTGCTTTGTGGCATTCATGGGGAGGCCTATGTTCAGCAGTGGACTTGTGAAGGGCTGTAATGATGATGATGATGATGTTACGAATTCTTATAGAAAGTAAAAAAAAATCATACTCGAAGCGATCAATCCATAATTGTCGATAGAGCTACTTTCTTACGTAGAAATATCATTCTTTACTGGATGGTAGGAGTCCGTCTGGGTGGGTACGACCCTATTATCTTTTTGTTCTGCTAAATATCAGAAAACAAAAAAATTACAGGCTGTAAGGCATTCATAATAGTCCTCAGAAGTGAGAACACATCTGTAGCCTTCTTTGTTTGAAGTTGCCTGCAGTTGTCCATGGACTGCAGAAGCCACTTACCATCAGGTGCACTGTAAGTTTATTTGTAACTTCAGTATTTTAAACAAATTAGTGACGCGTCTGTGAGCTATAAATTCGTCATTGTGATGTCAAAACAGACTGGCAATGGGCAGCTGAGTCAAAGGTGCGACTATGTTCAGCAGTGGTGCTAAGTGCAGTACTTACAAGCGTGACGGTTGAGACAAATCCTCCCTACAACTGGGATATGCCCATATCAAGCAGTAAGTTTTACGGGCAAAAAGAAGAGGATCCTGATAGCACAATTAATTTGTGCACAGCAGAATATCAGCGCTGTGGTTATTACACCGCGGCGCAATGCTGAGTCGGATGCCTATTTTTTGCTGCATTAATGATAACGTAACATAATATGTGGCTGCAGTGTTTCGTATGGTGAGTGTAGAGAACCGCAGACCCTTTTACTGGAAACAGGGCATTCTATCTTATTCCTCATGGTGACAACGTATCTGCATTTTGATTCGTAATCGAGGATAGATTTAGATGTCTATGGGCCACAACAACCACTTACCATCAGGTGGATTGTGTGATCGTTTGTCAACCTTATCCTATAAAAATATTCATGTGGTGAAACATATTATGTAGCTTAAAATAAAGATGTTTCTTTTTTTCTTTCTTTCTTTCCTTCTAATAGAATTAAGCATTACGACCTCATCTTTGTATAATCGCATCTTATTAGAAACACCATTTTTATTTATGTTTTATTCAACTGGGGACTTCAAACAATGTTTAAAACAACGACTGAGAGGCGTTGCAGTAATTGTATTTACAAATTAGCTCCAGGCGTTAATTTGCGATGACGACCGCCCGGATTAGCTGAGTACCGCCATTGTTCTGTTTACTTCTAATACTTTTTGTTACTGTTTATATTAAATTATTTAATGTACACTTAAGTCTGCTATAGGCTGTTAAATTAAAATACCCATAGAAGATATCACACTAATACATAACATAACATACATATAACCTCACGCCTGTCACCCAGAGGGGTAGGCAGAGACTACGGACTTCCATTTGGCACGATCCTGGCACCCTCTCGCCTCCTTTACATCCATATATCTACGCGTACACGCTCGTCGGTTAAAGTACTCTAATCTGGCCCATTTTAAATATATCCTTAATTTGGTCGATGAATCTTCGTCTAGGGCGTCCCTTTCCGACTCTGCCGTTCACTTCTGCAGCATAAATTTGCTTTGTCACTCTTTCTTCGTTCATTCTTTCTACATGACCAAACCACCGAAGCATTCCTTTCTTAATCCTGGTCACAACGTCATCTTGCAAACCACACTTTTCTATTATCACACTATTTCTTACCCTGTCATTCAGATTCACCCTAGCATACTCATAATGACCGCATTTCTACAGCATTTATTCTCTCCATGCTTCTTCTTAGACCCAACTTTCACTACCATACATTAGTAGGGACTAACACAGCATTATGAATTGCCAAACGTGCCTTTTTGACACATTCTGACTCTTCATAATAGCGTGTGAGCCCCATTCACTCTATTTCCTGCGTTCACTCGTCGTTCTATATCCTTATCATATCTACCATCCGTGCTAAATAAACATCCTAAATATATAAACTCATCCGCTCAATCAACTCCCCTTCTATTCTTATTCACATAACGTTTTACTTTCTTCTCTTTCAAAAACCATCACTTTAGTCTTACTTGCGTTCACTTTACCTTTCTTTAATAACCAGTTAATTAAAGTAACCATCATTTGCAACTCGGCCGCCGACGATGCAAATATGACTTGATTATCGGCGTACAAAAGGCATTTGACGGTTAACTCACCCATTCTCAACCCACATTCTTCAACTTTCAAAGTTGCAAACAACTGTCCATAAATAGGTTAAACAGCCACGGGAAGCTACACAGCCCTGTCTGACACCTTTTGGATGCCAAACCAGTCCGAGTAGACCCCATTGATCCTGGCACAAGCACTAGAGTCCCTATAAAAGACAATGCCTTTATCAAACCAGCGCTCAAACCAAATGAGTTCAGTGTTTGCCATAACACATTCCTGTCCACTCTGTCATAAGCCTTTTCCAAGTCCATGAACGCACAAAAAACTTTCTGGTTTTGGCCAAAACTTCTCCGCAATCATGCGCATGGAAAAGACTTGATCCAACACCTCCATTCCCTTTCTAAATCCAGCTTGCACATCCCAAATTTTTCCATCAGTTTCTTCCATAACTCTTTCAATTAACACCTTAGCATATAGTTTACCCACAATGCTAAGCAAGCTGATCTACAGTAGTTTTACAGTCCTGCTGTGACCCTTTTCCTATATATTGGGACTATTATAACGGCTTTGCACCAGTCTTCCGGTACCCGCTTCAGTTCCCAACATAAATTAAACAAGGTGTACAGCAGGCCTGCTACCCTCCTCTCAGCCCTTAGCATTTTGAGTGATACTCTATCATATCCGGCTGCCTTACCTGCTTTCATGCTTTTCATTGCTTTCATTATTTCATCTACACTTATCTCCTACCTCTCTCCACTTCTTTTGGAATTTCTATTTCCTTAATTCAGACGACTCTTCACTCATAAACACGCTTTCAAAGTATTCCTTATTGTGTGTACAGGTTTCCTCACGATGTTTTAGTGTGATCGCCGCCCAAACGTTTACACTGAAACGAACTTGATGAACATGTTCTTTGATTTTGTGTGCGTTTGGAAACTCCACCAGTGCTCATTGCACGTTAGCAAATTCAAAAGCCCGTAAATATCGACTCATTGCTCCACATGCGCATGGTCCTGCAGCTAATGACAAAACTCCTTGTGTGGTCAGGGTCCGGCGCATGCAAAGCACACGTGAGAAATGGTATGGATGCGCATACATTGAACAAAGTAGCTTCCATACCACATACTGGCTTACGCCAAATTGACGAGTAGCTTGCCGGTTACTCCTCCTCGGGTGCCGTTGTGGGTAGTCAATATGGCATCTTTAATGTGTCTCGACAAGGATGGCCAGACCCTGCCTCTGGCATGACTGGATAGCCGGAACTGGCCATGATCACGTAAGCTTTGATACGTCCGTTATATTAAATCAGTGCTGGGAATTTGAGGAATAGGCATACCGCCCTGCGTAACGATTATAGGTTCTTCTTCTGCGTACATTTGTCTTGAACCGTCTAAGTTTCACCAGACAAGACATAAAATGTCACCATTACTAGGTACTCACATTAGAGTATTGGTAGAGAGCGCGGGGTGCAGGTGGGTACGCGTGGGCGGCACTTGCGTCTCACCCCATCAAAGAGCCTACGGCGGGTGTTTTGAGTGTCGGTTGTTTTCAATGGATAGCATCACGATACAAATTCATTGATATTATTGCCTCTCGTAAAGTAGGGTTCGTATGGTTTCGATAGTTCTTGATTGATTTATTCATTTATTTTTAAAGTTTTGTTTTTTATTATTTTAGTATCGAGTTTACTTCAAATGTAGTATTTATTGATAGATCAATTTCATAATTTCATTTTTAAATTGTAAAATATCAGTGCCATAGGCTACACTGTACTATATTATTTTAAGGGTTTAACCTTACATATTTTTAATTGATAGATATGTTGAGCTATGATTTCTAAAGAAAAAGAAGAATAGTAAAAGAATACTCATCAAACCGTAAAGTTATAAACAACGAAGAAGGAAAGGAAGAGGGCTCCTTAAAATCGATACAATGAATGTATAGCAGGATTTCTTTTATTAATGAAGGCACTAACGATGTTATTCGATACTGTTATAAAAGCATTTAATTTGTCCATCGCTGCCAAATTACTTGGTTCTGGCGCTCAAATTCGCTTTCAAAGTACCCTTTACGATGAGATAATGAATATTTTATACAACAGCCGTATTGGAGCTTGTTGCTTACATAGATACATTTAAAAATGGATAGAAACGCTCTCAAGTTGATTGCTACAAATCATTTTGTTTTCTGTATCAGTGATATATTTGACGTGAAAAAATATAAGATAGACGCGTTGGCAGAAATTTCAAATCGAAAAACAAAACACCAGTAACACCTGTGGATGATGGAATAATATTAAGAAGTTGTCAGACTTAAACTATCCTCACTGGTGACAGGCTATGATCGCCACCCTACCAGCTTATGGTTTATGGTATATGGCAATTTTTCGATGAAAAACACTCATAGCCAAATACTCAAATGCTACTCAATTTTAAAATGTTGTTAAGTCTTGTGGTATCACAGTCACTTCGACTTAAAGTGATAGAGACAGCACGAGACTTAACGGCATTATCCTGAGTTAACTGTTATTTGATTATAGTTCTTACCGTTACATCCTGTTAAAGTTCACTGCTGAACATAGACCTCCTCCATTATTGCCTCATAGGGGTATATTTTCCACAGTAGCCACGCTGGCAAGTATAGTTTACGTAGTTTTTATCTTTTTATCGTAAGTTGCCGCATCCAGATTAACAATTCACTGCTCTTAGCACGCTGTCCTCGGCGAGTGGACGAATGGTTTACGTGGTAATTATTTTGAGCTGCCAAATAATATCGGGATCTATGAGGTGAGGTGGCCGATTTGGCAACACTTGCTAGTATCGTCAATTTGCTATGGATTTTGTCTGTATTAATTAGGCACGGAAGTTTGTCGACAGTTGTTACCTTCCCAGAATACTTAGTTTTGCCTGAATAATCGTTTATTTTTCTATTTGAATGAATGTATTTCTCTTCTCGTCTATTCGTCTATTTATCAAGTCTACTGCTGACTATAAAATTCCGTTGCTTCTTTTTGTTGCAGGAGGATTTGTCAAATTTTTCATTATTGAAGTTTTCATCTTATCTTAGTTTGCATCTACCAGTACTTATATATGAAAAGTGGACACACTGTGTTGTGCACAAAGTTAAACTATAATTATTTAAGTAAGCATTATTATTTATCTGTTCACAATTATATCAATATCATCATGTATGTATGTATAATAATAAGATCATGTGTTTATTTATACGTATTATTGTATAAAAGTATTTTTATTTATGTAATACTTATACAATATTTATATAAAAACACATAACACATGTTTCATAACTTTATGTATATTGTTGCCTACATATAAGTGTATATACAACATATTTTGTAATTTTTTTTAACTATAATTTACCACATTGTAGTAATCATATCGTCACTTTCGTCATATGTGTCTGTCCGTGTCCATGATTTGTCCGTCTTTGAGGTAACACACTACTATAACTGTTATGAGGCTGTTAGTTACTTATGCCGTAGACAAAAACTTATTTTAAGTTTGTTTTCACTGCTCACTATTTTTATTCATTGTTTGCAACGTGTTGGTTGTACGGGAAGTCATTAAAAAAACTTTATAGATTCATATTTATTCCTTAATGATGTCTATAGATAGGAAATTAAATATATTTAATCAGAACGTACGTGGTCTCCGTACCAAATGCCTTGACTTATATAATAATATACTATCGTTTAACTACAATCTTATACTCCTTACAGAAACAAGATGATATATTTGATAACGAATTATGTGATGGGAGGTTTGATATATTCCGTTGCGACAGGGCTACGAATAAGAGTTGGGGTGGAATTAATGATTTGTACCCGTCGTGAGCTAGGTGCGACTAAGCGTGTAGATTGGGGTTGTAAATATTTTGAATATATATGTGTCAGCTTGCCAGCCCGATTTCTCGGCTCACAATACAACCTAAATATTATACTAGTTTACATACCACCAGATGAAGTTAAATTAGTTGAGTATATAAACGAATTTAGAATCAGTTTTGAGCGTTTTTATCATACTTCACAGACTTCTTTATGATTATTGGTGATTTTAATTTGCCTTGTTTAACATGGAATACTGGTGGTTGGTCTTTAATATCGATTGGCAAATCTGAGGATCAAATAGCTGCTAATACCTTGGCTGAGGATCTGAGCTTTTTAGGTATGAATCTATTATATTTTATTCACAATCGTTGTAATAATGTCCTCGACTTGTGTTTTCAAACTTATATTTACAAATAAAAAATCGGATCCTCTTTCCAGATTAGATGATTTTCATCCTCCATTCATGGTTGATGTCAATGATCTCCATCAAACCTTTAAAGAAATCTCAACCGAAGTATAAATCCGGAAATGTAATTATACAATCATCAATGAATTTTTGAATAATGTTGATTGGAATGAGTTGCTGTTGAATACCGCGTCAGTAGATCATGCTGTGAAAATTTTATAACAAAATTAAACGCATGCTTTGTTCTATTGTTCCTCTTGTATCCTCTTGTAATAATTACTACCATGTTGGTACATTGCATTGATAAAAATTTTGCGAAAATCTAAAGCCCATAAATAATGGAAAAAATGGAAGAATCCTCGTGATTATGAAGAGTTTAAACTGTAGAGATGAGACAACATCGTATACAAAAAAAATGTTTCGATACTTCACGTATAACACTGAAAAAATTTGAAAACGTCATAGGTTCTTTTGAAAATATGTTAAATCAAAGAGAGGACATTCTCAAAATTTCTCTTTTAACAATAAAATTACTATTTACGGTGGTAGAGCCACGCAGCAGCTTTGCTGTTGCACGTATGGACGAGCTCGAGCCGGGTTGGTACCGACCTCACAGAATACCGGCGTGAAGTGGAAGCTCTGCTTTTGCGTTTCGTCTGGTGAGTGCAGGTGACCGGAGGCCCAATTCTCCCCATCAACATGGTGCGGAAAAATTTAGACTACCCCAGGAGGTACCAGCACCCTGGAGAATCCCTCGCTGAGCATCCACGACCATGCTACTCCACTCCTGAGCGTGGGTGCTCAGGCTGCCCACGTATTCTGGGGGCAAAATTCGCTCAAAACAATAACTGCTCAGGGCAAACTGAGCAACAAGACCAAGGCGACCCTGCCACGCTATCCGTGGTTTCTGCAACATCAGGGACTTCACTCGAACCTAAACGTCACCATCTCGAGACAGCGAAGCCAACCTTGCTCTTTCTGACCGAGACGCAGATGTCCTCTCCGGCTGATACTTCGTATCTCTCCTACCGGGTACAAATTGGAACACTCCTTTGTGCCTCAGGCTGGAGTTACGTATACGTCAGAGGACATCTGTTCTCGACCTCGGCGATCTTGAAGGTTCGGACCTGTCCATTCTTTGGCTACGCGTAGATAGCGACGACCATCCGCGCGTCTGGGTGCCTCTATAGGTCCCATAGCGGTAATGCCGAAACAGACCGACTCATCGACCACGTCAAATGGCTACAGATTCCTTGCTACAACAGGTCCCATCCGCAGAATCGTGATCCTTGGCGATTTTAACGCCCACCACGCCGAATGGCTTGGTTCACGTTTAACCGATCATGCGGGAGATCTGTTTATGACTTTGCCTTGGCATATGGTCTGACACAGCTGGTTACTTCGCCTACGCGGATTCCAGATGTGGAGATCATACCTCCCTGTTGGACCTTCTGCTGACCTCTCGGACGGATATCAGGTTTCCGTCGATGCCCTCTCGGCTCTTCGGACCATTGTCTGATCCGGAGTGTGGTGCCACTCACGCTCCTCGCGGTTGCGTTCTGCAGGTTGCCGCCGTGTTTGGCATTACAGGTCAGCGGATTGGGACGGAATGCGGTCTTTCTTTGCATCCTACCCATGGGGCGGGTTTGCTTCTCGCCGGATGATCCCAGCGCTGTTGCTGACTCTGTCACTGATGTGGTGTTACAGGAAATGGAACTATTTATTCCATCATCTGTGGTGCCCATCAGGCAGATCGCAGCCTTGGTTTGGTCGCTCCTGTAAGACTGCATTACGCGTAAGCAGGGGTGCTATCAGCCTGGGCTGAGGCTTCGCGGCTCGGGATGTAAACACCAGCATGCTTAAAAAAGTATAACCGCCTCAGGTCCTTCAAAGTGTTATTGCCAGGCAAAGTCAGAGCACATAGGCAAATTGGCGAGAAACTAGTTCGCCTTCCTTCGGAACCGTGCATTCTGGTCTCTCGCCAAGGCTGTCCAAGGAATTTCTGTAGCCATCACTACCATCTCTGCACAGGAGGACGACTCACTGGCCCACGCCGCAAAGAAAGCGGACCTTTTAGGCTCACTTTTTGTCAACTCGACTCTTGATGACGAGGAGACACACCGCCGCCATCCGCGGTGTGAGTGCTCCATGCCGGATGTTCAGGTTCTCACTCGGTCCGCAAAGTACTCCTCTCCTGGACATCCACAAGTCAGATGGGCCTGACGGAATCCCCAATTGTGCTGAGGACGTGTGCTCGGAGTTGGCACCGGTTCAACGCATCTTTTCCGGTACTCCTACTCCTAGGCGTAGTCCCGATATCATGGAAGACAGCTTTTGTCCAACCGATCCCTAAGGCGACCGCTCAGACCCGTCCAACTACAGGCCTATCGCCATCACCCCTTGTTCTCCAAAATAATGGAATCCGTTATAAACTGCCAGCTCATGCAGTACCTGAGGATCACCAGCTGATTAGTAACCGCCAATACGGTTTCGTCGGGGTCGATCGGCTGGTGATCTTCTGTCTACCTGACTCATAGATGGGCGGAGGCGGTAGGGTCAAGGGAGGCATTGTTGGTTTGGACATTGCGAAACTTTCGATCGGGTTTCTTTCAAAAGCCTTCTTACGACTCCTTCCTATGGGCTTCCGAGTTGTGCAATTGGATCACCAGCTTTCTTGCAGATCGGAGCATCAAGGTCGTTGTAGACGGTGCATGCTCGACTACAAACTAATAACGCTGGTGTTCCACAAGGCTGCGATGCTATCACCAACGCTGTTTCTTCTGCATATCAATGATATGTTGCAAACCGGTAGCATTCATTGCTATGCGGATGATAGCACGGTGATGCTCTATACGCCGGCCATGCGAATATTTCTCAGGAAAACGTCGCCGAGTACGGAACAAACTTGTGTCTGAAGTCGAGTCTTTGCTGAACAAAGTCTCGGATTGAGAACGACTAAATCTAGTCAGTTTAATCCTCAGAAGACACAAGTTTGCGCGTTTACCGCTAAAGAACCCTTTGTCGTATCTCCTCGGTTTCAAGGCACTCCTTGTTGCCTCAGCCAGTATCGGAATCCTCGGCGTCGACATATCGGGTGACGTGCGGTTTCGCGGTCACTTGGAAGAAGGCCGATTGGCCTCTAAAAAGCTGGCGTGCTCAGCAGAGCAGGACAGTATTTCATGCCGGCACAACGCCTGCAGCTTTACAAGGCGCAGGTTCGGCCTCACATGGAATACTGTTCCATCTCTGAGCTGGGGCTCCCAGTGCCAGCTCCTTCCCTTGACCGCATCCAGCGCAGGCGGCTCCAGATCGTCGATGACCGAGTCCTTTCCGATCGGCTCGATTCGTGGCGCTGCGAAGGATGTTGTCTCTTTGCATTTCTTTCGCATTTACCAGGGAGTGCTCTGAGGAATTGTTCGGATTAATCCCAGCCGCCACATTTCACGAACGCACATGCGGCAGAACTCCCGATACCATCCACACCATCTGGATGATTGGCGGTCCACCACTGTGCGATTTAGAAGATGTTTTCTTCCTCGCACAACTTCCTTGTGGAATAGTTTACCACCAGCGATTTCCGGACCGATACGACTTAGGGACCTTCGAAAAAACCTACTCCTTTTAAAGGCCGGCAACGCATCTGCAATTCCTCTGGTTCCCCTGGTGTTGCAGTTGTTCATGGGCGGCGGTAGTCACTTATCAGGTGAGCCGCATGCTCACGCCACCTCTCCTATAAAAAAAAACTCTAATGGGCGGGACATTTGCTCAGTATTTAATAACTATTTCAAAAGCGTATATACTGCTTCGGTTTCCCATCAAGTGGGTTTCAAACTCATTCCAATATGAGTATTGATCAGATCTCTAGCATAAATGTATCCCGAAGCTGTTCTAAGTATCTTAAAAACTTGGATTCAAACAAAGACGCTGGTTATGATGGAGTACCTCCTGTGTTCTTGAAGTCTTGCGCCGACAGCTTAAGTTACCCAATCTCTTTTTTTAAACTTTCTCTACAATATTGTGTTTTCCATTGTTATGAAAAGGGCACACATAATTCATATTCATAAAGGCAAAATATGATGAATAATTACCGCCCAATTCCGATTCTTAGCACTGTTGCAAAATTTTTGAAAAACTAGTATTTGATAAAATTTATCCAATTATAATAAAAGGTATACCTAACTCACAACATGGTTTCTTGAAAGACGCTCCACCGCATCTAATCTTACCTGCTTCACTGGTACGTTCTCAATCATATGGAAAATCGTGGTCAGGTTGACGTGATATACGGATTTCAAAAAAGCTTTTGACCGTGTAAATCATGTTGTCTTGCTACTAAGCTCCAGTCGCTCGGAATTCATGCGGATCTACTTAGATGGGTCAAATGTTATCTATTGAATCGATCTCAAGCAGTTGTTCTCGGAGGATACAGGTCAGATTTTATTACTATCCCATCTAGCGTGCCTCCGCTTCTCATCTTGGCTCTCTTTCTACAACGCATATATATTTGATATACATAAATTTATATGTAACTCCATCACTTACTTTACGCCGATGATAAGAAGATATTTCTCAATGTTCGTACTATTGAAGACCTATTCAAAATTTGTCTATTCAAAAGATCTTGCCTCTTTATATAAATTTTACGTAGCTAACAGCATAAATGTAAGTATATCTAAATGTCAGTGCATATCTTTCACCAGAAAATTGAATCAATAGTATTTCCTATAATTTTAATTTTAATTAAGAGGTCATAGTCGTTCGAGATTTAGGCGAACTCTTTGATGCCGGCATGACCATGCGAGATCATATCAATAGTATGTAGTAAATCTTCTTTATAATTTTGGATTTGTCATTCATATGCCTTCCATTTACGGAATTACTAAGTCTTAAAATAGTTTATTTTTCATGTAAGATCCACTCTTGAGTATGCATGCCAGGTTTGGTCACCGTTTTTTTTAAATTTACATAACAATATTGAAACAATTCAACGTAAATTTATTTCACACCTGAACTATAAATTTAAACACAATAGCTCATCATATTTAGATGACTGCCGACACTATAACCTTCTTATGCTCGAAGAAAGACGAAAACTGTTAGATGTGGGTTTCTATACGATATTTTACGCGATGGTATTAACTGTCCGGATTTACTGAATACTGTTACCTTTAATGTGCCGAAAACTTACTAGAATAACCAAAAAACTATGTATAGTATTCCTCGTCACTCCACACTTTACGGTAAAAATAGTATCTTAACACGATTGCTATCAAATTATCACAAAACATTTAATACCATCGATCCATTTATAGGCAGTAAAGTGATTTTAGAAACAAAGTACGTTCATGCATTTTGAACACAGCTTCTGTTGTATAAATTACCTGTGTTTGTAAACAGTTACGTAGGATGCAGGTAAGGTACATTATGAAGAACACTTATTATATACTTACTAGCTATATTTAAATAATAAGTGAGCTATATAAATACTTTAGAATATGTATGTGTGTATATATTTGTATGTATGTGTATGTATATGTATGATAGATATAATATATCATGCCATGATATAAATAAATGAATAAAAATTAACTCGAGGAGTAAATCGGATATCAATTTATCAGTAAGGCTTAATATTTAAGTGTTAGTAAACTAATATTACTTAAATTTTATTACTGTTATTTTATTAAGCTGTTTTAAATTGGTCTAATTTCTATCGTTTTTATTCATTATAATTGTACCTTGCTTACCTTTATACTTAATATGTGGATAACTGTTATTAGCATGCTTGAAGTAAATTTGAAAATTGTGTATTTAGTGATATACGCTGTTGTTATCCTTATTAAAATTAAAATTAAAATAAAATAAAAGAACCGCCACGCTTGGGTGATCACGTACACACACTTTGACTCGGCTTCCATCAACAGTCTAGGAATTATATGTCTGGAGTAAACGAGATGGTTATACCGTCAATGAGTTTACAATACTTAAATCATAGCGAATTAAACGTATGCGATTATGCAGATTCGCCTTACAACGGGGCAAGTCCATGTCCAGCTTTCGACTTGAACGAACTTGTGGATTTTTTATATAATCATCTAGTTTGTGGTAGAGCTATACTGCAGCTATATCAATGTTGTAGCACCAAAGGTTTGGCTTGACCGGGGCTTATTAGGTTAATAAGGACCAAGGTCTCAGAATACCAGTGTAAAATAGCAGCATAATGCTGCTGTGTTTCGTATGGTAAGTGTCGAAGACGAGAAATCTAGAATCGGAGACCCTTTTTGGAAACGAGGCATTCCATCTTAGCCCTCAGGGGTGACAGCATACTGCAGTTTGATTAATCGAAAACAGATGTAGATTGCTATGTTCCAGCTTCCGCTCACTATCAGTTGGACTATATGCTTGTTGTCACCTTATTCAATATAAAATATATTACACCATAAATACCCAGACCAGCATCAGAGTTAAAGTTGCGAGACGTCTGGTACTGCGATTTTCAATCCGCATGTTATCAAAATCCCTATAATGAGAAAGACCAAGGTCCAGCAGTGAAAATTTGCAAGGAGAGACTGATTTAAATAAACACTTGTACTAGTTTAACAATATTAATACAAGTGTTTATCAAATCAAAAAATAAAGCTGCAGTTTCAACAAACAACAATCGCAAGTATAAATTATAAGAAGAAGAAGACTAACCTAGGGTAACACTTCAGCGGAAAGCGTTTGGCGGAGCGTGCAGCGTAGCGTTAGGAAACCATGTTGTTGCAGTACCCGGTAGCAGCCGCTGGTTGTATTAGAAACACGCCGCAAGCGCCGCCGGACGCTCTGCACTGGGCCTGGGAACCACCTGCAATAAACCTACCGGCTTTAAAGTGAAAGCTTTATCTTTCAGTTTATAGCACTATCTACAACAAGCGCGTGCATCAGATCGAGATGTATAGTAAAGTAAAATTGAGTTGAGATCGAGTTGACCTTCGTGGCGTATTGGTTTAGAAAAGCGTTGCAGCGCTGGGCGCCGGGAGTAGAATCCTCACGGAATAAGTATTTGTATGGCCAACTAATAATTGTTCCGAATCTTGATGTTTGTCCTTGTCTAATTTATGTTTGTGGCTGCCTCTACGATACATGAGAAAATAGTAGTGTGGGTACCCCACTGTATTTTCTCACTTTAAAAATTAAAGTTACAGCGTATACGTCCACTGCTAGGCAGCCCTCCTCTCGTTACTGAGAGATATCTATGAGAAGAAGAGGTATACGTGTTCTCATTTACTTGCTCCTCTATACGCGTGCATTTATAAGAATGAAATTTGTTAATGAAAAGTTTTTTAAATTGTGAATTCTGATGGGAATTGTTTGCGATGTGAATCAGTCCGCAACTGAATTATTTTATACATTAGGATAATAATATTTTGTAGCAGTTACCGTACATATTATAAAAATCTACTGTTAAACATAAACTTCCCATAGATTGCATTATGAGGGAGGATTTCTAAACTACTACTGCTACTACTACCCATCTCCTGGTTTTTTCCTCTGTTTTTTTTTTATGACACCCACGGGATTATATGGCGTAGTGGGTATTCTTACACCGCCACTACACGGTTATGTAACCGCATCCTTAAATAAAATATTAATAAAAATATATAATATTCTGCATTTATATACAATTTTTTTAAGTGGACTTATGGACTTATTTTGTCAACAGTAAAAAAAAACAATTTAAGTGATAAGAAAATTTAAAACTTCTCTCATGCAAAAGTCCTGAGAGCTTAATTACACCAAAATGTTCAGATTCATCGTCGCGGTAACTCCCAATCACACTTCAGCAGTGAAATTATTAACAATCTTTATTAGTGTAAGGCGTCGCTAACTCGTAACATAACGCCGTTATACTGACGTCTAATAATTGGATCACACCGGGAGTTATTTTATTTATTTATGTCTTGTCGATAACAGTTGCTGCCAAGTCGCCACTTACAAGTGAACTTTCGGTTCTAGCTGCTTCCCACCTTGAAATATATAATCCCACGGACCAAGCTTCAATGGTCGTCTGTACCACTAAAGTCGTAATTAACACCTGCGTTTCACCAAGTTTGTAACGCACAACTTCCCGTTTCCCAAGCGGAACACAAAACATACTACGTTTGAAGTCGGTGCTTACTTGGTGAAACTCTGTTAGATGGTGCAACAAATAACATATCAAACATTTTGACAGCTACTAATCTTTATATTAACACGTAAATGGAAAACTTAGAAAATTTTTAAACATATTGCGCGCACTGAGGAGTGTGAAATTTGGCATAGTTAAAGTTTATATGGAAAAGTGTATAGCTAAATTTTTTAAATATTATGTCTTATAAATACTTAAAATTAAGTTAAATAAAAATTTCATTATTAACGTTAATACGTTAATCTGTGCACATTTATGTCGTTTGGACAAATTTGGGACAAATTAAGTCGTAGTTTACGTTTATACTGCCAATGTCTCGTGCATACGTACATATGTATGTAATTACTCTAAGGTCTCGAGTAAGTATAAAAGAGTATGTAATCACTAATCAGAATCAGTACGTTTTACGCAAAAAGGCGATTTAGTATATTAGATATCTGTGTTTTATTTATTAATTTGCAGTTAAAAATAAAATAAAGTTTTCTTAAAATACAAACCTAAGAAATTAATGAATTAAGGTCAATTCGAACAACGCGACTATTATAACAAGTATGGTATATCTTCGCTTGCTAGAGCTAGAGCATATATGAGTATATTTTCGATATATTTTATGGATATTCGACTTAAGGAATGGTTTTGTTCGTTTATAATATGAGAATGATTTACCAGCCAACCATCTAATAATATGTCCATCCATTTCATCTATTACAGCCTATTAAAAGTTTTCTGCTGAACAAAGGCCTACCCCATAAATTGCCTCATAGAGAGGATTTTGCCATAGCTTCCACGTTTGGCAGGTGGGTTGGCAAGCACAATTTTTAGGGTTCCGTAACCGAAGGGTAACTAACGGGACCCTATTGCTAAGCCTCCACTGTCCGTCCGTCTGTCTGTCAGTGGGCTGTAGCTCATGATCCGTAATAGGTAGACAGTTGAAATTTTCACAGAATGTGTATTTCTGTTGCTGCTATAATAACAAATAATAAAAAGAATAAAAATTAAAGGGGCTCCCCTACTAGAAAAGTGTTTTACGATGGTGGAACCCTTCATGTGCGAGTCCGACTCACTTGGCTTGTATATTTTTTGTAAACAGCTGTGGGTTTGTTTATCTCTGTCTCCTCTTACGGCACCGAAGGGACGATATGCGGTAGTGGCTATTCTTATTGCCACTTCACGATAGAGCTAATTATTTCATTTAGTTATAATATTATTAGTTATGAGTTATCTTCGCTTGCAAAGCATAACTTAGTTTATTTTTATCTATTTTGATATTTGACATATGGAATTATACTGCTTATATTATATAAGAATAATGAATTAGTAAAGCAAAGTAAAGTTGCAGCCTAAATACGTCCTACTGAGGAACAGACGTTCTACTGAAGAACAGACGTCCTACTGAAGAAGACGTCCTACTGAAGAACAGAGAAGCAACAAACCTCCTCTCATTTCCGTGACGGTTTTAATTGTACACCACACAGCCCCAATGCATGTTGGCGGACTTCACATGTCTTCAAAATATTATTTAATAAAATGTTTTAAATCGAAATAATATTTTAGTATATTTCCTACCGCCAAGCACATGGTAAATAAGCACTTAAAATTGCAATAAACAATTACTTTGGTGCGGTTTGCTCGCGTTCTGTGACGTTGCAGCGAGCTCTTAGCCCTGAGCTACCACGTCTCTAATCATATAATTTACCAGCCAATCCACTTTATAATATTGTATATCTAATGCAAAATGCAAGCGACTTTATTGGTGCTGTGTGGTCAAACCTGGGTGTGTGTGTTTTGAATTTCACAGTGAACGCTTAGCCTTCAGGTACGACAGCTCTGAATTTAATTTTATTTAAGTAAAGTTAATGCTTATTACTAAAAACATGGAATAAAAACTTCGCAGTCATGGGTACTCAAAAGTTATTTAAAATAAAATTTACGTTTAAAAGAAAAACTTCGCAAATCCAAATGAGCGCCATCCACGTACGTGGTTTACGCCACTTTGGCCTCGTTAAAAGTTTGTTATTTTTGATTAATTACGCATGTGCGACGCCAGACGAATGTCAGCCATTCGCCCATGTAGCCTTAAACTGTAATTCAACGAATTTAAAATTGGAATTGCTTTCATATATTAAACCAGTGATATCAGTCTGTGAAAATTATAAAGTACAAAGTAATGATTCATAGAACTGTCTATGAAAAAATATTAGTGTGACATGTAATGTGTGTCACCGTGTTGTGGCGTCATCACCCCGTTTTGTCCAGTGGGTGTCATAAGAGTCGACTAAGGTATATGGCAGAAAGATTTTGTAGCTTCCGATAGATGGCAGTATAACCATTTACTATTATTATTAGTATTTATAAGCAGTATAAGTATTTTGTACGTGGTAGAGCCATGCTGCAGCTATATTACTGGTATAATTGAAGCAGGAATGGGTCGGCTCGACCGGGGAAGGACCACGTTCTCATACTGCCCTGATACGTAAGAAGGCGGCTAAGTCACAAAAGTATGTTTCGAGAAAAATTTAAAAAACCGCGAAATCGGTTTTCTTCATAGATATCACTGAGAAAATTGTTACAACTATTGGAATGTATGTAAAAAAAAAATTACGAATCTTTCATACACATTTTTGACTGAAATTATTATTTTCTTATTCTGTAAAATATAAAAATGTAGTTAACGTAAGTATTGAATAATTATATCTGATTGTTTATCGCAATAAAAAAGGCAGTTAAGTATACCTTAACTGCTTGCAGTCAAATAAGGTCTGAAATGAAAATTTGGCTCTCAACTTTGAATTTTTGATATAATGTAGTTTTAATGATACAAAAACAATGTGTAAAGGTTTTCGTGTCTGCAACCCCCGGCAAGGGTTGAAAAAAAATTGTCAAAATTGTTTTTCCGCAATTACTCCAAAAAGGTAAAAATTTGACAAAAATGCTCTAATAAAAATGTGTAGAACACAACATGTGTATGTCTTGCTCCGGTCAAAATTAACCGAGTAAGGGAGGTTTTAAGTTTAAGGGATGTAAGTAAATTTCAAGAAATCGTAGGTGATAGAAAAATAAGCGAATTTTATTTTTTAAATTGTTTAAATAAATCTAAACTTTAATTTCAGGGATACAGATTTTTATTGTTAAAAAAATATATAACAATTTTATACCTGCATAAATTCACACCTGCCGAATTATACCAGGATTTTTTTTTTCTAAATATTTAAATATGCCAAAAAATAAATAACTCATTAATTTTCAAGCATTCAAATTTCAATTTGAAAATTTTTTTTCAACTTATTTGACTGGACTACTGATCATACTTGCCGATCGAATTCTTCACGTACGCATAAACTTACACTTAAACGCTTTTAAGCGTAGCACATTCAGTTTGCCGCTGTTTAAATATTGTTTCAAATATAATTGAAAGTTTCATCATACATTAAAAAGCCGTGACTGCTTTTTTGGGAAGTATGTGAGTTTAATATATTTTATTAATTCTACGCTTGAAAGCAGATAGGTGTTTTTAGCCGTGTTTTAGCTTCTACCATTGTTTACCGCCTTTTAGCATATTATTAAGGTATATCTAGCCAAACTGCTGCTAAGGAATAAAAGCAATTAATAACGCTAACTACCTCTTAGCTTAGAAATGTGTTTAACTGCATTTTTCTTAGTTTTACAAAATCAAATTTTATACTTCTACTAAGAAAATAAATCATTAAAATCAATTAACGGTTTTATAGCGTAACAGTGTATAATAACTGATTTCTAAGCGCATGAAAGCAAAAAAATTTTGCACTTAACCGCCAAATGCTTAATTTATCTGGAACTGTCAAACGTAAAATATAATTTAATATTGGCCGATAGAGAATTTTTGCTTAGTTTAGTAGTGCTGGCTCAAAATCGACGAAATGCAAGTGCATTTCGTCGATTTAACATTAGCAACTGTGAGACCGTGGTCTACGGTCGAGCCGACCCATTGAGCTACAACCATAATATAGCTGCGGGGTGGCTCTACGGTCCTTCGCACATCCATAGTCGTCAACATACTCCTAACACTTTCCGCTCCTTTGGAGTGGTTAAAAGAATATATATACTTTTTGTTAAAAATGGTAACTTAAAATAATTGGACGGGATCCGGTTTTTTAGCAATAAGATTAGTTTTCGAAATATGAAACTCAAGCTAGCCAAAATACCCCCATTTTATTATATGAGAACAAAATTTGATAAAATTCGCCAATTATAATTTCGTGTTTGTATCAAAGTCTTCAAATTAGATTTATTCAAAATATACATAAACATAATTTTCAATTTACTCACATGAGCTTCATAAATTGTTGTAATTTGTTTTATATGCCTCTAAATTAATCACCAAGGAACAGCTGAACGTTATTTCTGCCCACAAGCAAAGGGAGCCGGGTAAAATTGCCAATATCTTACCTTTATTTTATTTACAGATTCAATATAATATTACGCGCGGTCGGCGGACCAGTCAATTTACGATTATCCGGGGCTCTCAACCGTCCGTTTGATCCCAGGTACGTATCCGGACCTTCTTTTGCGGTCAGCACAGCGTGAAATTGACTCGTTCGATTGTCTATCCGATGTAAAAGACTTGTTTGTCGAGCGGCTGATCGAAATTACTTCTTTTGCTTCGTATGTAATAGGTAAATACTGAAAGACATTTAGTACTGAATAATGTATGGACTGTGCTTATCCGAATTTTAACAGAGGAGCTTTCCTCCCACATTGATTGTCTCATAGAGGCGTTATATATTTTTTTATAATTTTGAGTTGTAACAAGAAAATGCTATTGAATTTCACTTTCAAAGACCCTGAAATAACGTACAAAGTTTAAACCTAAAAACTAACACCGTATACGTCGGCCAAGTATTTTGGGGCCACGTTCTAATCTAACATATCTTTCGCAAAACGCGTGTGTCGTGCGCGATAATAGAAAATATTATTGATTTTTCTTCTGGTATGAATAAAATATTTTGTTCTTTTATAAACATTATATAGTCATAATTAAAAAATAAAATTATCAATAACCTAAACCTATACCTTGCTACATCGCCAAGAACTCTTCATCAGAGCGACGATCAGTCACCGATTAAATATGTAGTTCCTTTGGGAGCTGTTTTGTTTCTGTATGGGTAATAACTACAGTCTACAGTTAAATATTTAAGTTTAATGGTTATATGAATAAGCTTATAGTTATAGATGTGACGGACCAAAAAGAAAGAATAATTGGACATAGGTATTTTATTTAATGCGAAAATATAAACAAGGGCGACACAATTTAGTTTTAAATTAAGTACAATATCTTACAATAAACTAATTCTAAAACTTATATTACAGTCTTTTATGTTTTGTTTTATGTTTTAAATTTATTTCTTAGAGGTTTCTACGGCATACTTT
This sequence comes from Parnassius orleans, assembly GCA_029286625.1. Taxonomy (NCBI): domain Eukaryota; kingdom Metazoa; phylum Arthropoda; class Insecta; order Lepidoptera; family Papilionidae; genus Parnassius; species Parnassius orleans. Next base: position 1,308 of record JAGSMP010000547.1, on the reverse strand, counting down.
ATATTGTTTCAATTAAGTTAAGTAGGGATGGGCGCTTACCTTAAATTTTAGAAACTCATGACAATCCAAAAATCCGCTCTGTAACACTGATACGGTACAGATATAAAATTTGAAGATTTTGGATCCTCACAGTTTCCCTTGGCGTCTCTTTTTAGACCTATTGGATAGTCTTATTTGACGGTTTTGTAATCATCTTGTTCATTAGTGCCTTCCTTACAGCCCTCACAAAGGTTTCCATGATATTCTGGCTCAATAATTTCAACGTCTGGATTAATGGTTATTTGAAATCATAATCTTCCTTTGGATCCTTAAATCTTTCGGATTCATTTAATTGAATGTCAATATTATCCATACTAATATTATAAATGCGAAATTGTGTTTGTTTGTTTGTTTGTTTGTTTGTTTGTCCTTCTTTCACGTCGCAACAGAACGTCGGCATGGCATGATTTTTTGTATGGGGATAGTTCGGTGGCTGTAGAGTGACATAGGCTACTTTTTTTCAGAAAAGCATATCATTCCCGTGGGAAAATCGAATATGTTACAAAATTTAATTCAGCTAGGTGGCGCCACCGTGATTCTACAAGACGGACGACGGTACGATGTACGAACACAGAAGGTCCGAATATCTGGATTATTATGTCTTTTTACCAAATTTAAAATAAAAATGTATGGATCTGTATTTTTTCGCAGGAATTTTGTATCGCTCTCTTCACGCCGGAAAGGCGATAAAACAGTGCATCTTAATTCACAGAATAGGCGATAACCTCGCAGACGATATAAAGTAATCGTTGATGCTCTGCCTACCCGCAAAGGTTACAGGCGTGATTATAAGTATGGATCGAAATACTATCACCACCTGTCACGCTTTCACTTAACTATTACTTAACAATGGTAGAAACAGTTCTTAGTAAGCCTTATTAATAAGCCTTAGTAATATTTATTGAACGAAATGAATACAGTTCTTATATGTGGTTATGAATGAATCAGTATTACAATAAGAAAAATTGTGCAAAATTATAAAAAAAATATTTTTGAGAGTTCTTATTAACTAACGTATACATAGTTTAAATTGATTCCGCTAGATGTCGTTACAGGTTTTAAAAGGCGGTAACGAAATGTTTCCTGACATGCTTAACTCCCGCCGTTGAGCTGCGCGTCAACTATAATGAATACGGTACCTATACACAAATTGTTTCTATTTTAAAGCTATTCGACTACCTGCTTTCGATTTCGGTTGTTTGTTATTTGCTTTGTGATTTGGTTAAGGTTGAATGGATTTATATTGGCTTTCATTTTCAGTTGTGTATT